>OZ014489.1:39420121-40001227 GCA_963965965.1 Trididemnum nubilum
TGTTTGTAGCTCTCAATAAGTGTTTTCGCGAGTGTTGTGGTCAAAACAAAATAAAGGGTAAGAATTGTAAATTAGCTGCTTTTCAAGTAAATTCAAATCAACTTTCCAAGACTTAATCTTTTTCCACGATACTGGCAAAATGGAAACCTGAAGTTAGAGGAAAATTGTTAACTTTGAACTGCAATATCTTAAATACGGCAAGACGTAGAAAGTTCAAATTTTGTGAAATTGCATTTTGGGCTTTTTCCAACATTTAGGTCAACAGTGAAAAACTTCCCCTTTAATCAATAAAATGTCACGAGCAAAAAACACTGTTCCTAATCAAAAAAATGAGTCAACGCCTTTTTTGTTTATTTTATTTTTTTAAACAGAACAAACAAAAATTCAATACGAACACAGCACATTTTTTTTATTACTACAACTTCTGGAAGTCGCAACGATAGATGAACTAGAATCGAACTCTTATGCAACAATGAATAAGATGGATGTTTGCACCAAGCGAGTAAAAGCACTTTTTGGCATCTTTCTATACTGTAACAGGTTAACATGGATCATTGATTAATTTTTCAATACAGGACGTTTTTGGTGATAAATATATGGTATTATATTCTAATAATTATGGCAAGATTTAAAAATGAAATTGAACCTTTCCTTATACTCGCTGCATTACACACAGGCAATGCACCCAGGCAACACAGCTTATTTCGAAGAAATGTCGCAGCGGTGACAAGCCGTGGGCAACACTGTGGCCGGATTACGGGCCTGAGATTTGAACCCCAAACTTCCCGCTTCAGCAACGAGCGCGTTATCGCTCAACGAACTGGTCGGTTTAGTGAACTTTATTCCAATTTAAGCCTCCGCAGTCCACGCTTTTTTGTGAATTTGTTGAAATGTCGACACTTTGATTACAGCATATTTCAGTAGATCCAATACAAAATTACTAACCTTGCGCTTAAAATCGTGATTACTTCCAATTAGCAGCAAAAAATAAATAAACAATTTAAAAATTTAAAAATAAAAAATTTGACGTGATAAAGTTGACTTTTCCTTGTGTGTAAAGAGAGCTACAATCGCCATAGGTGGGCAAGTTAATGCAAAACGTTTGCTTCGGTAACCACAAGTTCGTTAACAAACTTCTCAAGCAGTTAACGCTAATTCGTTATTTTCAGCTTTAATTAACGGAATTTAATAAAGTCCGTTAATCCGTTAATACTTTGCTTGTAATTTACATTTCTTTTTATTCACTCGCTTCTAGAACACGTATTGACGCTGTTGAGCTAATTGCAAGGAAATATTTATTGCTATGGTGGTCTTTTTGTGTTTTGGAAGTTACGTTTTACAGTCTAATCCAATTTCAAGATAAAAATAGGTTCAAATGCACTAACGAAGCTGCGATCGGAAAATCTTTGGAAATTGTGAACGGCAATAATTAATAGACCTATGAAGCTGCAGCTTATTATTTGCCACAAAAAAGAGCTCCTTTCTTCGCTTTCTTCTATAAAACTCGTGCCAATCCGTAATAAGTGCTACTAGTGCAAACTGATTTGTACCGGTACTTTGAATGAATGGTGTAAGATATTAACGATAAAAATCCTAACGGAAGTTAACAGAACTTAATGGAAGTTAATTTAGTCCGTTAACAAGAAAAAACTTTTTAACGGATCAACGAGTTAATGAAAAAGTTAGCTTCGTTATTAACGGATCAACGATTAACGGCCTTGTTCCCACCTATGACAATCGCCATATTAAACAGAAGTAGCTTGATTGGTTAATAGCAATATTGCGTATCGAAATCCCGCTCCGGGTTAGTGATTAAAAGTTTCTGGCGTTTGGTTCAATTGCCGACCTGACAATGCGTCGTGGTGTTCTAGGAGAAGACATTTTACGCACATTTTCGATTGGGGCAAATCAGTCCACCCGTTTTGGTGGCCCAGCGTGATGAAAGACTTGCAAACAGAACCCAAAAAAAGATGCTTAGCAATGGTTGGTCAGGCAGGCGTACATTGCTTGGTTTCTACTCTTGAATGAACATTCTGCAAAAATTGTTCGTTCACAATCTTCAACTATTTAAATCAAAAAGATGATATCCGGTAGCTGTTGATCATTGTTGCTTTCGCAATATTGATTTAAAGATTTAAAGAATAATTTTAATCACTAACCCGGAGCGGGATTTCGACACGCAATATTGCTATTTCGCATGCGCATTTGAATTCCGAAATTAGTTATTTACCTTGGAGGTGCACGATGAAGTAGTTGCTCTTTTATCACTTGGGTGTCTGATTTGCAAGCGAAATTCTAGTTTTGCCATTATTTTTGAGCAACATGGGTACTTTTAGCGAGTGCAAAAACATTCAAAAGGTTGCCGATAAACAGTTTTTGCAAATCATTCTTTACTTCATTTTGGTCGACATTGCCCAAAAATCTCCAATTTTTTTTTCTTGCTTTTTGAAAAAGCGGCCAATTTTTGACTAAGTTACTCAAAAACTATTTTGTTGACACAAATAGATTTCTCAATGAAAATCTAGAAATCTTTAACGTGTTATGAAAAATTAGTAATAGGTTTGTTACTTACGTTTGTGTTAAAAAGCGAATTCTTCTTCTTGACATTTGAAGCTCTAATAGAAAAAGCGGGAAATGTTGCGGCAATAATCGATTTGCTAAAAGAATATTACAATTGGTTTTATCACTTCATAAAAAAACAATATCACACTTGTTCACAACATTTAAAAAGCTTAGTTTGCATTATTATGACATCTTTGACCTATTCTGTGAGTTAGTTTTGGATAATAATAACAGTTATTTTACAATAAAGTTGAATTTGGTGGAGCCAAACAGCTAAATAAAAACAATGTGTAATACGTTTGACAGCAATCGATAGGTCAAGGCCAGAAGCAGATTTGATTGAAAAATTCAATATTTATTTTTTCAATAAAGGCGAAGCTAAGCTAATAAAAAAATATGATGCAGTTTTTTGTCATAACGTTAATATGGCAGCAATAATATGACAAACAAATAAAAATATTGACCATAAAAGAGATTTTCTCAAAATAGCCTCAGATAAAATCTTGACGCAATATACTGGTTTGTTTAATTTATCCACGTTTCACAGTTTTACACAATCTAACGTAAATGGATTGAGAGAGAACTCAAAACAAAATGCTCAAAGTTCATAGGAAAACTTGTTAATTTTTTTTATGGTGTCATTAATTAACGGTTATGTCGTCATAATTCACCTAGTGACTCAAGAATTCTTATTTTCCGAAGAGTATGAAACATTAGAGAATGTGAACTTAGATGCCATGTCAGTGATTGTGAAATGACATCATGGGGCGCGTCATAACAATTGTCTATGGGGTCGCAATAATCGTGAAATTAAGCAAAATTGTTCTTAGATTGAACCTTAGCCAGACCTAATCTTACACTCAGCCAAACACAAATAAGGTAGTGCTCATCAAAATCGTAGGATAAGAGTGAAACAAAAAAAACTAACATGATTGGGTCGATAGTAGTGCTGTTTCTTGAAAAACTTTGCTAAAAATAAGTTTGGGGTAGGAGTTTTGCGTAAAAAAACATGCGTTTTACTTAATTTATCCTATTCCAAAGCAAAAGTTCGTCGAAATTATAAGCGTCATATTACAATATGCCTGCAGTACAAGTCACGTGTATCCGGAACTGAACGTTAATCCGCAGCTTAAATTTGATTGGTGAATTAAGTTATAAGTTAGCAAGCTTCCTCCCTGCGTTACGAGCAAGAATATTCAAATTTGCAATGAATTGATTGAAATCTATGGTGGCCAAACGAAACTACTGCATTCATGAAACGAAACTGACACTAACTTTTTTGAACTTTAATCACAAACAGGCCAGTTGGTCGAGCGATAACACGTTTGTCGCTAGATCGGAAGGTCTGAGATTTAAATCTTGGGCCGGTCCAATCGGTCACAATGTTACCCACGGCTCGCCACCTCTGTGGCATTTTTTCCAAAGGAGCAGTGTTACCTGCATGAGCAATGACGTGGAGATGGGCCCCGCCAACTCGTTACCCTATTTAGCGTATTACAGAGTATAACCAAGATTTAACTGATTCCCATTTGACTTTTAATCGCAAGATCATCATTTTTATCTCTAACTTCGTTTCTTTATTTCATCTTTGGCCATACACCCATAATTATTGACAACCGAGACGCAACAATGTCACAAATAAAGGGTTGGAAAAATCTGTTAGACTGGATTACAGTTTCAATTTATATGTTGCAGTGATTTTCAAACTTTTTCAGAAATCTAGCGTTACGCCCTAGTTGCAAATTTCTGATGGGTTGTAGTCCATCGTAAAATTAAACTTTCTCACAGTTTTGAACAATTTTCATTGCAGTGTATTAATGAGATTATCGTGGTCGTAAAAATGATGTTTTAACCCTTTTAGTCACGCTGCCAAAAATGCTTCAAAGCAAAGTTAAAAATACCAAGGAGTATTTAAAAGTTCGAGTAAAACCTCATTTCAGGAATCGATATGACTGTATCTTGCTTATTTAAGTAACTGCTGATAAAAGCAATGAGAAATACCAACCTTTTGCAGCATCCACAGCAAAATAAATAAACAAGAAAATCTCGATAGCCCCGGCGGAAAACGCGATTCATGACGCCATAAATAACAAAATTGATTGCGGAGTTGCTGAGTCCCAACCATCCAACGGTCTATAACACATCGTCACTTATTGAAGGTGTTAATTTATTGAGCGTCTGCTACTGAAACGGTAGACTCTGGTTCGATTCACAGTAAGATAAAATTAAAGAGTTTAGAATTTGGTATCCATGGCTTTCCTGCTTCATTCGCAGTATTTACAGCAATAAAAAGGGATGTGACGAGTGGTAAAAAAGAACCTTTTGTTATCTCCAGGCCTAGGCAACTTCGTAAATAAATGTAATCAAAACGCTCATTTAGGCTGAACAAAAAAACTACCTTATCTCCAATAAATAAGTTTCGCATGTGAGGGAGACGTTTTTTATTGAATTGATGAACTTGATTTCGATTCCTGGCCAGGTTAAACGAGGGAATTAAAGAAACAGGTTGTCAGCCAATTCTTTCACATCCTCACACTTTAAGCGATGTTGTGTGAAGCCTAACTTGTATGTGGAACTTGCAATTTCATCTTCATCCACCACTTTGCTTTGGCCAAAAGACAGGGAAAGGATCTTTCGATTGTTACATCATTCTGCCATCTGCCCAATTATCTTCCACACGCGCTGGAGGCTTCCCACTGTTTTTTATCGTCGAACGTCAAACAGTGAAGCTGTGAATACCGATTTTTATAGGTGTTGGTTTGGCCTGAGCGGGAATCGAACCCGTGTATACCATTTCAGTCGCAGACGCTTTATTCACTCGACTACTGATTGGTAGACGGGTGAGAAGATGATGGTAATTTATTCGAAAACCAAAAAAGTCCTTTTTTCTTTTCTCCCTGGTCATCAAAACAGCTTAGCATACAAATAATTATTTTGCTTGGCAAACCTCCATGCAATTAAACGATTTAATAAGTATACCACGATTCCAGGCAAATCCTAAGAGCATTGTAGCTCAATGCTCAGCATCTGCACCTGATGACTGACGGGTATTAAAAGTTAGGAAACTGCATTAGTGACCTTAGCAGTAGAAAGAATAATATTGTTTTCAATTCTTTTCATTTCTCTCTGAAAGAGTTTTCCTCATGTTTATCAATAAGGCTGGCCGTTGTCACAGCTATCTATTTCGAGGCAAACTTCCTGTTGAGGTAGTAACACTGAGTGCATTATATCTAACATAATATTGTCAAATTAAAGTTTCCATTGAAAAGGAATCTACACAAGTTTGTACGCTCAAGTCTGTTGCTGCAAATACAATCCGTTTATGTTTTCAATTTTTATCCGAATTGTTTAAGCTTGCCGAGTAAATTCATGCGAATTGTCATCAACAAATATTCAACACATAACCAAAGTTCACGTCGATGCTTCGAACTGTTAACAAGCGTATAAATACTGGACACGAAGCAACCAAACTTGACGTCTTCGACAACATACGAAAGGTTTTAACCGGCCCCAAACTTCGCGAGCAGTTGCTTAACTGCACTTAGACAAAACTGCTTTTGAATGGCTGGTCTGTTTTGAGCAAGAGACGAAAGTGACCACTCGCTAAGGTTGCCAACCTTTGCTCCGCGTTCAGAGTAAACACACATTTAGTCCTCATTAGCAACTCTCAGAATTGTCAGCTGATAGTTGTGATAATCTATCTAACCCACGCATGTGGCAGAAACAATTTTTGGTTTAGAGTTGACTTGTTCTGTGGTTCCTTGTGCTGCCTAAGCCCTAATCCTGATTGGCTTCTAGCTGAGCCGATGAAGATGGTTTAGACTTCCCGACAACCAGTCGGTAACATTTATCACTATTCACTTGAATTAACAGCAACTTTGCGAAAATATTTTTGCTGTTTGTAATTTTACTCGCGACTAAAACGTGCATTAAGAGAGCCAAATGCTCCATATAAAAAATGTGAAACATATTTTTCCAAATAAAGGTATGTTTTACCAATCTCTTGTCCATTTTTGTGCGTCAAACGCTGAAAAGCTGACTGAGGTTAAATTCAACTGCCAATGACGTGCTTGATTTAAAATTCACAATGATTTTTCCTGGAGTTACCTACTACCACGTCATAGTGAAAGAAAGTGGTTATTTGTGAATGAAAAATAATAACATATTTTGCTTAATTTCACAAAAGAAGTCTTGATGATTCCAAAACAATTACAGTAGATCTGACAGGAAGCGCTTGCGCCTTTCACTTATCTCGACAGCAGGTCATCGACCAAGCAGAGACGTGAGGAAATTAACAACGGAACGCGCTCTGACTTAACAGCTTAGTTACCGGATGTTGTGCATGCTGTATTGTTCAACGTCGCTCAATGTGCTGGGAGTTTTATCAAAATTTAAATGTTTCATATAACCTTCAGTTATTGTGATTATTTAAGTGGGGCCTTTTAACTATGTGTGTAAGCTGTGTTGTTTATCGCTTTAACCTTATTACCTCTGACATGTTAAAACGAACAATAAATCAAACGCTTGGGCGGCTTAACTTTGAATAGAGTGGACAGAGTTCGAATTTGTATAATGTTTAAAATATAAACTTTATCACATTTGCTATGTTTTGTTCAACCGATTAAATTAGGAGTGCAACAAAGTTTGAGATACTTTTTGAAGCATCAAAAAGAAATTCTGCGTTTCTCAATATTCATGGTTCTACGTAAAAGCTAAATATTTGCTTTTGTTAATAACAAGTAACCTTCACGAAAAAGGGGCAAGAGGGCAAAGAACACTAGCAAAAATATCCATTGCTAGAAAACTTTGTTAAATTTTCGGTTTCAAACTGTAAGGCTGGCTGGATTCTGCTCATTTTTTGTTGGTGCAAAAGTTCACTCCAACAAATGTGCAATACCTGTCATACCTGTCAACGACAAAAAAAATTTCTGAACTAACTATGGTACGGAAAAATTCCCAAGGAAAAGTCTGAAAGAAGCGAAATGACACGAGCAAACCAATAAATTTTGGTTTCTTCAGCAATGGAAAGTAGTAAATTTTACTAATGCAAAATTTAAAAAAAAACATTATAAATCAGATATTTTGCGTTATATTTTCTACGGTATATCCAAAAAGTATTTTTCTCAGCTGAAAGCAACATCTTTCTAAAACTGCGTTTGACGTATGGGCCTTAATGCTGCTGCTCCTCCAGGTTGTGATTTTGAGTTTCTGCAAATAATTTGAAAAATAAAAATGCCAATTGATTAATTACCTATAAGAAGATGTCAATAATCTACACCATAAATACCACAAACAAATCAAATCTCCTTTATACTCGTTGCACGACGCTGAAGTGTGTAACGAGTTTAGAGGGCCATATCAGCGCCATTGGGCCTGGTCAACACGGTGTTTTTTGAAGAAGTATCGTAACGGTGGCGAGCGACTGGCAACACTATGTCCGCAAATATTTTGGACGCACAAGATATTATCAAGTGTTCATGAACATCAAGATCTACATCATCTCCTACCTTTTTAACATCTGGGGGCGTTCTCCCAGTGAAAAACAAGATGCAGACTCCATAAGGAACCCAGCAAATTACAAACAGCACTACGGCTGTGGCCAGAGTCTTCAATAAATTCACTTCCCGCCTCAGAATCCTTTGGTTGCTGTTCGGTTTTGCACTTGAAGTACTTGTGGTTATGCGGCGAATCGTAGAGCCTCGTTTACGGACATTTCTAATTAAATCTTTCATTATACTTAATGTATTACACCGAATCGTGTAGCGAGTTTACAGGGCCCATTCCCGCGTCACCACAGCTTCTTTCGAAGAAATGTCGCAGCGGGGGTGTTGATTCGGGCTTCAATGAGAGCCTTGCGAGTTTTGGCACTGCTGGACGAAAATCGGAAGGAGACATTTGACCGCGAACAAGTAGACGGTGCCCTCCAATAACTGTTACGCAGGGACGGGGCAGATGACGTGTATGTTGATCAGTAGCGTAGCCAGGGGGAGGCATTGGCTTGTGAAGTATGCAAAATCGCATGTTTTTTGTGCTTTTGAGGCCGATTTTCTGAGAAAAATGGAAAATATCCCCCCCCATTCGAAAACAGCCCCCCCTCAAACGACTGAATTGGACGAAAAATCAGTCTCGATATCGGTGAAGACCTTTTTTTTTTCTTTTTTGGAGATCACCTAATTTTGGGCGGAAAAAAGCTTTGAATTTCCGAGCTTTCCGAGAAATTTCGTCTCAATTATTGGACAAACCGTCTGAAACTGCTTCTAGATCAATGAAAATTCCAGTCAAGGTCGTTTGCACACTTCTCACTCTTTCAAAATAGCCCCCCCCCCCCCCCCCCCCTTTTCCAAATCCTGGCTACGCGCCTGATGTTGATTGAGCCATTTCCTTGCTTTTGGACCTAGTCACTATAAAGCCTTTGGGCAGCTGCGACATTTTTTCGAACTTTCATTATTTCTTCTTCAGAAGAAATGTCGCAGAGGTTGTTGGCAACACTGTGTCAGCTTTGACAACCTGAGATTTGAACTTGAGACCTTTCGTACCAGAGACAAATGTGTTACCCCTCGACCAAATGGCTGGTATCGCCATTTCAAAGTTTAACACACAAACACCAAGTTACTCAATTTGCTAAGTTATGTTTATGGGGCGCAGTTTGTATACCCTAATTTGTGCAATGTTTTTTTGCATATTTAATTAAATAGTCATTCTTATTAAATATACAAAAATACACATACTCAAAGTCGAAATAAACAGTCAAAAAAGTCCTCAAAATAAACCGTTGCAAAAACAAGTAATCAAAAAAAACTGAGAAAAGTAAACCGTTGCAAAAACAAATAGTCAAAAAAACTGCGCATAAAAAAGCGTTGCAAAAGTGCGCTGCAGACTTTTTTGTATGTTTGTTAGTGGAGCGTGACGAAGTGCTCTCTGATGCTTTTGGAGCGCATTAAAGAGCAGCCAAGAGCGCATCAAAGAGCAGCTGAGGCGCTTCGTCACGCTCCACTAACAAATACACAAAAAAGTCTGCTGCGCATTTTTGTAAAGCTTTTTTTTGTGCGCAGTTTTTTTGACTATTTATTTTTACAACGGTTCATTTTGCGCGCAGTTTTTTGACTATTTATTTCGACTTGACTATATATTTGCTTATTTAATTAAAATGACTAATTAATTCAATATGCGAAAAAACATTGCGCAAATTAGGGTACGCAAACTGCGCTCCATGTATGTACTTAATACATTAATTTGACTTTCTTTTCAACTATTTTTATTTTGCACATTTTCCAAAGGCCTTAAAAGCATCAAAAAAATTATAGCTCTTATGCACGAAGTTGTTAAAGCTGCTGGGATGCAATTAAATGCAGTTACATCCTGTTGAAAGCAATTTCTTGGGTTGTGGAACCTTCAAATACTATTAAAACAAATTGTTAAAAATTAGATAAACTTTTTGCATGATCAGATACCAAAGCAGGTAACCGGCCAAGCATCTTGCAAATTGATACCGTAAAATATGTTATTACTAGAACTACAGTAGAACAATTAGCTCAAATTGGACCTCATTTTAGCTAAGGCCAGGGGGGTTCAAAATTTTTTAAAGGAGTACCTAATTAGACTTCACCAAGGTGCTCGCGGGTTAAAACGTTTTGGGTCAAAAAACAAAGCAAAAAGAAAAAAAAACTCTCGTCTTGGTTCCTGGGCTGATTCGATCGTATTTTCAGGGCAAATTTAGTCATAAAAAAGGGAAGATTGTGCTTGCCTGGAATAAAAGTTATCAGGGGCCAAAATATGGGCTGTTGGGCACTCTTGGTCTAGAAATGACACAAAAAACACTAAAAACGTACTTGAATAACGTTACGTAGCACCACGTGATAATGCAGAGAGGACAGAAGATGGCAAAAATCATCAGAATAATGTTGTAGGCCAGAGAAGCACAGTCGTCCCACGCACACTGAAGCATTTTGTGATCATAACCCAACCCACTCCACCCGTACAAGGTGGGGGTCACCAGAAGGTTTGACCACAACCAAATGAAACCGACCATCAGATATGTGTTTCGCTTCGAAAACCGACTGTCGTACGTTTTAGCATGGACAACAGCCCAGTATCTGAGAAAAAATAAAAAAAATAATCGCACTTTCGCTTACAAGTCTAATGAGAATACTGAACAACTTCAATATACAATTAGACTCTTAGCGGAATTGCTGTAAATCCAACAAAGTAACTAATAATAAAAAATTTGGACACCTCAATCATATCCAATAGATTTACAATTTACATTGCAACCTCAGCTAATGCTTTTTTTAATTTTTAAAAGTGTGCAATTGGGTGTTAGCGAAAGGAAGGTTTTGTAGCTGTTTTTAATTTTGCAATCCGCTGTTTTTATTTTTGTGCCTGTTGATTGTGTAACTCTTTTTATTTCTTCAAACCAAAATCAAATTTTCATTATACTTGCTGATTACACTAAAACGCGTAGTTTTAGGAAATGCGTTCAAAAAGTTTGCGGATATGCAGGTTGCAGCTGCTGTCAAGAAGCTAGCGATCCAATGGCTACACAGTTGGCCGAGATTTGAACTTCAGACCTTCCACTTCAAAAATCAACGCGTTATACCGCTCTTTAGTTTCTTAATAATTATTACCTGACGTTTCACACAGAGGCATATCGTACCTGTTCAGGGCTATGAAAGTTAGATTACAAACGGAACAAACACATGTGATTGTGACAATATAGCCGACAGCCATGCACAAAGGCTCAGGAAGTGCGCGATCGCCTTTGAATACGTTAGCTATCACAGTCGGTATATGAATACCTGTCACCTGAAAGCAAAATAAATCTATATTTTCTCGTCACCAAGCATATCAGTTTTATAATCTTCAGCTCTTCTGGTGTTGGCTAAAAACAGATAGAATGAAAAAAGTGATGCAATTTTTTAAAACAATACGTTTCAAAAACAATTAAGTTTCTTCAGGTTCTTATTGCCTTTTTGTTTTTGTATCGGAGACTGTTTTCAAAAATTTTTGAATCTGTTCCAGCTGGCATGTACTTCTAAAAATAAGTTCGTTGTTTTCTAAAACGATACGTCCTGTTTTAAAAAATTTGTTGTTTGTACTTATTTTAACCGTTTTAACAGTCTAGAAGAGCTGAAAAAAATGAAAAAATGTATTAAATAAAGCTAATGCACTGTATAAATTTGTCCACTGCGTATACTTCTTTCGTCTTTCCTTTAACTTACTACATTATTGATTTGACTTAGGCTTTTGATGATTTGTTTTACCAATTAAGCCCGTATGCATGTGCAAAATCTTAAAACAGAGTATGGCTATGACAACGTTGGAAAATGATGCCGTTTGATGATAATTAATGGAGATCTCACGATGCTAGCGCCATTAACTGAATACCAGGGTCTAAAAACTTAAAGAAAGTCAAATGATACGATACAGTTTGTGCTTCCATGACTCCTCGTCAATGAGTCATGGCAATAAAAAGTAGATGGGGAATCTGTCCTTTTTCCCTTTTCTTACTAAATCATTTGTAGTAAAAGCCCGGCAGTGCATGCTCGGGTTTAAAAGAGTACTTACTATTACATCAGCAACAGCTAGATTTACGATGAAGATATTTCCGTGCTTGTGCAACCTCTTCTTGTAGATGATGGAGGAAATAACGAGAAGGTTCCCAAATGTTCCTATCACCGACACCAGCATCAAATAAATTACTTCGAAAACCTGTCTGGCACCAAATAGTCCACACCATGGGTTGATTGTTAAGTTGCAACTGGTTGTGGAGTTTAAGTTGTTGAGAACACTATACGTCGTAGGCATCGTTTAATTGAATTGCCTTAACTATATCTGAGCTCAATTATTCTACAAAACACGTTTGAATTAATCACTACCACGACGCCAACCGAGCTAGTGCAGATTATTGCAACGAAAAATACTTTTTCAACCTAAAGCAGTTCAGTATTAACAAGGAAAATTGTAGCTTGGTTTGTTTTGGCCGCAGAGTCAAAATACTGCAATTTCAATAAAATAACAAAACATATCGAATGTCCTCAACCCAACTAGTCTCTACGGAGAACACCAGACCGCTGTGTTTCAGCCATTGCGTTAAATGAAAACCATACCAGTCCAAACTGTCTTTTATCAAAATTATTATTTGTCACTCTCACAACGTGGAGTTTAATTTTAACTGGTTCCTTCTTTGTTTCCTTTTTCTCTACCAATAATTCTAACAACTACTGTTCTCCAGCCGTTGGATTTATATACATCTTGTGTGCCTGCACTTGTGCAATATGTTGATCAAGATGGTTAGATACATATTGAGCATATTTCAGGGTGATAGATGCAGCAACCGTGCAAATAAATGTTGTTTGTTTTTTGTCTTCAATATCGTTTGCATGTTAAAGCATGTGTCTGACGTAATGAAGCTACTTCCTTTTCCTGACTCTCAAATCACAAGCTTTTTTTGTAGGTCAAGAATAAAATGAATACTGGAAAATTGCACCGCATACCTGGGTATAGAGCGTACATCACACGTTCTTCTATTATCAAAAATAAACTGCAATAAGATATTATTTAATAGTATTTATCGAAGAAAAAAGATTAAATTGCATTCTCTTTTAAGATACAGAAATAAAATTGAAATTGAAATTGTATCCTCTTTTATCTAGGTTGAACCCGCACCCTGGTCGCGTTGTTGCGTCTTTGGATATAACGCTTTACGATGATTATTTCTGCTTGGTGGTTTCAAACAAGCAGTAAATTTACATGGAAAAAAGTCAAACGTCAATCGAAAAACTTGGAAATCTTGCAACTCCAAAGCGGGGTCGGATTCGTCCAAAATAAAAGCGCCACCATTGCTTTCTCGTGAGTGGAAGATAAACATGGATCAATCTAGTATTCTTATTTTATTTTAACCACTTGACAACTTGCACTCAAGCACGGTGCTACACCGGTAGTACAGGATTTTGTTTAATATGAACTACAAATAGACTCTTATGCTCACGACTTTACGCCGCGTATGGACGGGGCCTAAAATAAACTCTTGCAAAAGGTCAGAAGATGTCAACTTCCCACTGTTATTGATTTTGATGACCTCAAATTGAACTAATATTAAAACAAATCAATAAAGCAATACATCATTTCTCAGGGAAATTACGACGATACAATCCACTGCTTTTAAGCTTTTGTCAAAGAAAACTACACTAAAACTGTTACACAGTAAATCACTACAATATTAAGACATTAAAAATTAAAAACCTTTAACCCAACAGTCTGTTTCACCCATAAACGAGATCATCAGGGGTAAAGCTAAACATATTAAAGATGAACAAAATATCAAAAATAAAATCCAGAATATAAAAGCTGTAACAAATATTTGGGAAACATATAATTTGGCTTTAAACATACTTTATTTGTTTTGCTTTCAGAAAAATCACATGCTTTAGAAAAACTTATAATTTTTTTTTTCTTTTTCATTTTAAAACTTTTAAAAAAGCACACGCTTTATTTTAATGGAATTTTTTTTTGATTGGGCTCCAAAAAACAAGAAAATTTTTTAAACGAAAAGTGACGTTACAAAACATTGTTCCAAACGGTTAAAGCAATATGCATAAACACTGAGTATTAGCACTGTCTGCGACCGGTGGAACACAAATAAAAACATAACGAAATATATTGCAGTATAGGATCGATATTGCAAGAACAAAATCAATACTGACAGAGCGGCCATGCGGCCTTTAATATAAAGGTTGTCAGGCATTTTGCACAACGTTAGAATTTATTTCGATAAAATTAAAAAGTGTTAACAGTAAATAAAAGTTGCATGCGATCGTAAACAAGTATAGTATCAAGAGTATTTTTCACTTTTAATCCTAATTTTTTTATATCAGTTTTGTGATACTGTATAAAACAAATCATTCAAAACTGCATAGATGTTTAATTTTCACTATTCACTAAACAAAATTGCAAAATAATTGAAGAAACAATACTATTATTTTTTCACGTTTTTATAATATTGTAATTATCTCTAAAAGTCACCAACTTTTTGGTGTTGCGAGGTTGTAACCGTTAAATATAGGGATAAATCCACCTCTTGAAAGTCAACAAAATTTCTATATTCACTGTAAAATACATAAACTTGCAAACTTTATTTTGGCAACTGCTTTTTGTCAATCACTCTTAAAAGTTTTGTAAACATGATAACTTGCTAAAAGATTTTTTTCAATCGGCAACTTTAAACAACTATTTTGAGGAAAAATCATAAAGGGAGTGAAGCATCCAGCCAATTCCGGTTGTTTACAATAGTTAAAATTGAAACATAACTTTTGACATTTTTTGCTCTCATTTTGTGGCTGCTGTTACAAGGATATTCAACAAATACAACAAGACTTCTCCTACAAAAAGCTTTTAAAAACCTCACCTGGTTCTCCCAATCTGAATATTCAGAAAAAAAGAAGGTTTGACCAACATTGGATAGATCAAGTGATGTTATTGGAAGGGTAACTATTATTTAGTCTTTCTTTTTCCCTGAAGTTTAGGTTGAGAAAACAGATTCAAGGTTTCCAACAACTTTTTAAGGCGCTAATTCTTTGCATTTAGCAAGTTTAGCCCCAAAACAAGAACATAACATTACAAAATTTTATTTCGATAGCTATTGTAAACTACAAGAATTGGCTGGATGCGGCTGGATGCGGCTGGATGTTCTACCTTCTTTAATGTTTATTTGGGACATCTTGAAAACGGAACGGAAGGTCATAGAACGTCAGAATTGGGTTATAATTTTTTTAGATTTTTTTAATCCAATTCGTAGAAAAAATATTTCCCAGTATTATGCGCTGCAGAGCTTTTTACCGATAAGTGTTCGAGTGGAAAATAGAGCGTCTGCTAATAAAACGGTAAATTGGTTGATTGGTGCATCTTTATCCTCCTATCACGAGAAAGCGACGGTGAGCTATGTTTTGACGAATCCGCACCCGCTTAGGAGTTGACCATTTTCCAAGCTTTCCTGTTGACGTTTTGACTTCTTCCCACGTAAATTTGCTGCTTGTTCGAAGCCACCAAGCAGAGATAATCATCGTACAGCGTCTTATCTAAGGACGCAACAACGTGACCAGGGTGCGGGTTTAACTCATGATCCTGCGATCAGAGTCGTCGTAAAAACGAGGCCTTTACAAATTCGGCCATGCTCCCTACTAGATTCGGGCTCGATTCTCGTCGGGGTAAAACCAATCGCTATAAAAAATTGTTATTTACAGTTTCCCTGCTTGATGTTCAGCGTTATAAGAGACAGTGCAAAGCCTCCATCGTTTGTGATGGACAAGTAGGCAGGTCGGAGCTTGACTCAAAAACCGAAAGGTCCCTTCGCTGTCTGCTGGCCAAAGCAACTTGTTAAATATAAATGTGATCCATCAGCATAACAAATCTGCAAAATTTTTTTTTTCATTCCAATGTAGTACAATGAACAGTTACTTTTGCTGAAGCCGATCACATCGCCAAATCTTTCTTTGCTTCTGAATATCTCGATTTGTTGTTGTTTAAACTTAATCTGAAATAATTGAATGTCTCGTGTCTCGCGTTTTTAAGGGAATTGACTTTCTCATTGAATAGAAAAAAGCTCGTTTCATCGCGGACGGATATCCTATACTGACGTCACTAGGAAAATCACGTGTCTAGACAGTAATCCCAATATTACTAGCCAATATACGAAATGCTATATCATGTTTTACCATATACCTTAAAAATGAGCTTTGAATAGAAATAAAATTTGGCATGTTTGTCATAAACCGCTAGAAAAAAAATGTCTTACTGCTCAGCACCATTGAATTTTTGGATGTAATAATGTATATTTTGCGATCCCTATTTGACTGTTCTTGGTGGGACTTCACGCGCGCGCGCGCATTGGATCTTTGTTTATATAGCCTACTTGGCCATTTTGATACTCGGCCAATTGAGCATCGCAACTTATTTGATTTGCTTATAACTTAAAAATCGTTAAACCCAGAAAGCGAAATGTTGAACACAACATGGTAATGAATAAAAGCATCGAGTACGCCGATGCAGTGATCATAGGTCTCGTAATAGTGGTTTAAGAATTCAAAAATTGGGTAAAAATTGCCAGTTTTTTGTTGAAAATTTATTAATTTGCTTTTAACTCAAAAACCGTTAAACTTGTTAAGCTGAAGTTTGGACACAGCATGGGGCAAATAGAGACCTCATACTGTACCTACATTTAAAGGTCAAAAATTGCCAAAAAGGGATCAAATTTGAACCAGTATATCTCGGTTTGTACCGATATTGATGAAAAACGGGTTGTAGTTTTTGAACACATTATCAACCACCTTTCTTATGGTTATGTTTATTTACCACGATTGACCAGGATACTATTTTTCTTTTTTTTTCTGGTTTTCTTCCCAACCTATCTTCTTTTAAACCGCTAAGCGCACAGAATTCAAATTTTGAGCAATTGTATAGGCGATGTTAGGAAGAACAAGGTCCCGCCTGAAATATTGGAGGTGCCACAATGGAGGATTCCCCGTCAAGCGGTTCCTCTAAAATTTTGAAATTTGGAAGCTTTGGAGTTAGATGAATTAAATTTTCAGAATGGGTTGGTGTTAAAAATAAACTGAACCTAACAAAATTTTGGGTAACACAATCGGGTTCTCCCTCATACGGGGCCTCAAAAAATTAAATTTTTAACCACTCAAACTAGATACAGTCATGAAACTTTCAGGATAGGTATAAATAGAAATAAAAAAGTTATAACATAACAAAATTTGGAAATGCCAAAATGAGAGTCCTCCTCAAACATGCCCTCCAAAAGTCAAAAATTTTAACCCTCAAGGTAGATAAGTGATATTTTTAAGGTAAATACAAATTTTAAAAAAATAAATTTTGACAAAGTTTGGAGGTACCAAAGTGGAAGGTCCTCCCCAAACAAGTACTCTAAAATTAAAACTTTTTTTTCACTCTAGATTGACACTCCAAATTTTTAGGATAGGCATTTATAAAGGGGGGTTTGATAAGACAAAATTTGAGAGTATCAAAATGAAGGGTCCTTTTCAAACGGTCCTTCTAAAATTCAAAATTTTCAACTGCTTGAACCAAAATGCTAAATTTGTCAGGATAAGTAAATATGAAAGATTGAGAATGGCAAAGTATTGGGTACAACGTTCTGGGGTCCTCTCCCAAATGGGCCTCTAAAAATTTGAAGTTTGTTAGCTCTTAAGTTGAAAAAATGACATTTTTGGTTTAAGTTTGAAGTTAATCATGAGTTACTGAGTCTACTAGAATGGACAAAAGCCAATAAAATAACTGTTAACCCAAAAAAATCTTCAGCGTTAATATTGACCCCCCAAAATTACCAACCCAATCCAAACGATCGAAATACTTTTCAACCAAAATCCAGTTTCCGTCAATAAATCAGTAAAATATATGGGCATGACAATTGATGAAAAATTAAACTTTGCAGAGCATATTATCAAGTTAACATGTAAAATATCTAGATCTGTGGGTATCTTGTCTAAACTGAGGAAGATCTTATCTTTTACAGCTCTTCGTAAATTGTATTATAGTGTGGTTCACTGTCGTTCATTATATGGCTTTGTACTGTGGGGTTACACTTATGACAATCATTTGAAAAGAGTGATTATTCTTCAAAATAAAGCTGTCAAAATAGTTGCAGGTGGACAGCGGCAGGACCACGTTACACCATTTTACCACCGATTTCAAATCTTAAAACTGAAAAACTTGTATTTACGCTATATGAAGTAGCAAAATTAATGCACAAAAACTGACGAAAAAAGCTACCGAATCGCCTAAATTGTCACTTCAGTTCTTTTAGGACGATACACACACGAACAACGCGCCTCGCTTTACCCCTCTGAACTTAATTTGTATTTACCAAGGTACAAACACAAAAGTTACAAAAAAGGTGTATCAAGGAGCCAAAATTTGGAACTTGTTACCATATGAATTTAAAAAATTACCATTCGATCAATTTAAATTAAAATCCAAAAAATATTTATTGCTAAGTTACAAATGATTCACAGTTCTAAATTAATCAAAATTAATGAAAGCTCTAGTTTGAACTATATACGCAACATATTCAAGACACCCCTAGCCGCGTAACATGACTAAGTTTTGGGTGGCTGCTTGACTCGATGACCGAGAGGTCCTTTGCAGCTTCCTGTTCTATTTAATTGTATTTATGTGTGTCCATGAGTCTTTGTTTATTGTTTTGAATGAAGCGGAATTAAACAAATATGAAATTAATGAAAGATAAAGTATAGCAAAATTTAGGAGTTCGATGTTAGAGGATTCCCCTAAAAATGAAATGCATTTGTTTATCAAGCACGACAAACATAATTCTCAGATTAGGTAAAGGTGAGTATAAAAGCGATGTAAAATATAGCAAACTTGGAAATGTCACCACGGTGGAACATCCCAAACAAGCCCTTTAAATTGTAAACTTTTTACTATTTGAAGTAAAGAAATAAAATTTCAAAGATAGGTTGATGAAACTAGATATAAATGATACATAACCATTTTGGAAGATTGGGGGAGATTGAGTTGGTCCACCAAATGGGCCCTCCAAAATTAACACTTTTAACCGCTCAAACTAGTCAATTTGATATATATTTATGAATTTCGTCGGTTTTCTTATCTTTTTCCATGACGATTACTGAGGCAGATATTTATCTGATTTTGTTTTTAAAGTTTGAGTACACTGTTCACATAATATAATTTTGCTATCTTTTTCCATGATGATTACTGAGGCAGACAATGTTCTGATTTTGTTTTTGAAGTTTAAGTAGACTGTTCACATAATATAGTTCTTTAAAAAAAATACCGCAACAAGCTATTTGTAAATTGTGGGTATAAGTTTGGGTGCTAGGAAAATACTGCATGTCAAATTTCAGGTCAAGTATCTAAGTTACTAAGCCGAATTAAGTAAAAAAATAATACTTGTAGTTCTGATGCTTGTTGCACAAAAAGTGTTGTTGTTACTTTCAATGTTAACAAAATTAAAACAGGCATTTTTGCACCTTTCGTTCTAGTTTTGGTTTGCTAAGTTTGTAACTGGCGATGTTTGACATAAAAAGTTTACTTTAATTTAATAGCTTGTCTTGAAAGTTTGTTTGTTAATATGCTTACGTCATTTTTAGCAGAACCGGTAAGTTGATTTTTTTGATCTTTTTTATTATGTCAAAAGAAAGCGACAGTGTCGCCAATTCTCTCGGATCAACCCGCACTCGCTTAGCCAGACCGTAGCCATTGACAAAATCAGGAAGAGGCTATTGAATTTTAGAGGAGTGGAGGGGGGGGGCGAAGCAGAAACTTTTAATAAATCAAGTATTCATTGCTACGTTTTGGATACAGAGATCTGGAGTCAGAGTCTCCAGTCGCTCAAAAATTTTGCCAACTTTTAATGCGTTACTTTGTTGGATTTATGTTTTTGTTTAGTGAAAGTTTAAGTTCTTCGTCGTGGCTTGAGGAAATATCCCGCAATGGTATCATCGTTCTGGAAAGAAATTTGAATTTTAACGTGATTTGAAAGCATAAACCTCAAATTAGTTTGTGGACATCACTGTACTGTAGATCTGGGATGCAACCCTCAACTATTAGAAGTTAGGATTTTGGAACGGAAATCCACCTATAGCCACTCGCGTTACTGACTTTTCAAAAAAATTTCAATCTTTTAAGTAAAATAACCTAAGCTATACCGGAATTTTTTAAAGTTTATGTTGATTTTTATGCTAATGGGGAAAATTTGGGAAAGCCTATTTTTTCTAGTTTTTGACATATCCGACTTTTTTCAAAAATAATTTGGCAAAAGAGAACATTTGCTCACGTCTTATTACGTAATAAAGAATAATTTTGCAATGGAAAATTTGTAAGTTTCTTACGCGCTTCTTCTTCTTTCTTCGTTGCCCGATTTTTCGTATGGGTTGGGGGGGCAGCAGCTCGAGATTAACCGCCACACTTCACTTACCATCACATCCATCATTTTGCTTGGGTGAAGTCTCAAGCGATTCCATCAAAGATCCTCAATGTAATTGGTCCATCTAGTTCTAGGTCGTCCAACTGCTCTTCTCCCATTTGCTTTGGCAAGTACAGCTTGTTTGGGGAGTTTTTTCTGAGACATTCTGCTCACATGGCCAAACCATCTAAGCTGCAATCTTTCAATTGGAAAAAGGAACGATTCGGTGTTTAGAGATTTTCGAATCTCAGAGCTACGCACCTTAGTGTAACTTTTTTAAAAACCTCATATCGGACGCTTGCACTTGTGATTGCACTCTTTCGGTCATTACCCAAGATTCATGACCATAGATGAGAAGAAAGGGGACAAAAACTGTTTTGAAAATTGATAGTTTTGCCTTTTTTTGACAATTCTCGTTTCATGACAACAGAAAAGGGCAAAGCGTGCATTACTGCACTAGCCTTGCTAATTTGGGTATTCAGTTCTTCGTCTTGCCTTCCGTCACTCATAAATGTAACCCCAAGATACTTGAACTTCTCTACCTGCTTCTGTGCGGACCGTGACTATTATGCGCCGACGTTTTTGCGCGGGACGTTTATTCGCCGCCGATTAGTTTCCGGGACTCTTAGGCGCCTGTACTTTTAGGCGCCAGAAGTAAAAAAAAATTTTTAATTTTTTTTTCAAAAAAACTAGTTTTTTTCCAAAAAACATTTACGCTTATTCCTTTTCATTTTTGCAAATAAAATTTCTTTAATTAGTTTTTTTTTTACATTTTGCCTGCATAGCCAAAAAAGGTCAATGCGAGGGGGTAAAATTTCAGCAACTCAAGGGTCTTGAAAATTGATAATTTAAATGGTTTTACATTGATCTTAAGCAAGTACTTAAAAGTGTTGAAGAGCGGAGCTCTGGTGAAACACCAAGTCAATTAAAACACTTAAACCGTTTTCTTTATTTGTTTTTGGTCTTTACCGTACATTCGGAGAAAAATATACATATAAGTTAAAACATGGAAAAGTCGCTGCGTGTGTGTGAACAAATTACACTCGTCATCGTACTGTATCCCGGGACAAAATTTGAGCTGATCTGTCCTGCTTGAAAAATTAGCAAAAGCAATTAATTTTGAAGCACAAATAAAATGAGTTTTAGTCAAACGCTTACTTCACTTTCAGGCTGATTTCTTTCGCGTATCCAGAGTTTATTAGGGGAAAGCCGCGCCCCCATATAACTTAATCGTTCGTTTCACGTGCATGTGTTGGATAAGGTTGTCTTTAACAGTTTACAAATTGGATTCTGGTGTCCTGAACAATTGTCACGAGTAAAACGATGACAAATTTTAATTGAACAAAATGCAGAGAGCGTAAAAAATTTAAACTACATGGCACTTGTGCGAAAAATTTTAAATGAAAAAGTGTCGAAAATGGTTGTTGAGTCTGCAGCCACTGTAATTCAACTCACACTGCAAAAATAATTCGAAAGTAAAACAAGTTGAAGCAGCAGCAATCCTGTTCAACTTCAAAAGTTCTTGACGCAATTCTGAAGAAGTTGACTTCAAGAATTTAACATTGTTTTTACTATAAGTGTATTTACAACAAGGTGTAAAGATTAAGTTTAAAAATATCGATTTAAACATTGTTTTTACTATATTTACTACAAGATGTAAAAACCATAAATAGGAATCTGAAGAGAGATGAATTCTTAGCTCCTGAAAAAGTTTGTACTGTATTGTTTGGTAGAGGTAGACTCAAAATAACCATGAAACGTCACACGGCTTGCTGCGTGTGCCAATATTACACAAGCAACTTCACACAAACAAAATTTGAGACCGCTGGCTGGAGATCGCATGCGTCTGGATTAGGTAAAAAAAACTTTGCAAGTAAGTAGTGGAAAACATTTTTCTTTCTTGAAAAAAAAAAGGCAATAAGAAATCAATGTTTTGTAAAACTTTTTCCGCTCTGCTTCCATCTATCTGCTTTTGAAGTCACTTTTATCAAAACTTCTAACCCCGCCTTCTGCTGACAAAAAGAATTCTTGTACAGCTTAAAGGCTCTCAGCAATCCTTTTCCAGCCAATCATTGCTCGGCTTTCTTTTCCTGCGCTTTCTATTCTGACGATTCTTCTTAACAAACATCAGAAGAAGAGCTTCGAAAATATAAAAATTTTAGTCAAAGTAAAAGTTTTTTGTTGGAAAAAGTTTTTTTTTCAAAAAAATTTTTATTTGAAAAAAGACTGTCATTTAAAATAAAAAAATTTTTGGGCAAGAAAAAAGTTTTTTTTTGTAGAAAAAAATGTTTTTTGGAAAAAAAACTTTTTTTTACTTCTGGCGCCTAAACGTCCGCGCCTAAAAGTCGTAGACCGGCTTCAGTGTCGCTCCATTCACTTGCAACACGCACTGAGCAGGGTTCCTTGAAAGATGAAGTACCTCAATTTTGGTTGTGCTTATTTTCATTCCGGCGCTTTTGCATGCATCTGCAAAGTTATTTAATACGCGCTGGAAACCAGATTCTGTGGAAGAAAGCAAAACCAAATCATCAGCAAATAGCAGACGACTGGTTTTGCAATTCCCAATTGAGGCACACTCATCAGCTTGCCTGCATTTTTTGATCCAATTCATGTAAACTACGAAATAGCAGACGACTAATTTTGCAATTCCCAATCGAGACATACTCATCAGCTTGGCTGCATTTGTCGATCAAATTTATGTAAACAATGAAAAGGAGAGATGACATAACGCACCATTGCCAAAGCCCAACGCTCACATGGAACAATTAGAACGACTTATCTTTGCCTTACTTCCAAGATTTCTCGAAGATTTGCTTCAGAATGAAGATCTGGTTCATGGTGCTGCGACCCAAACGAGAACCGCTCTGGCCATCTTCCAGTTTTGATTCCACTATTTCTCTGCATCATACGTGTAGCCAGGATTTTTGATTGGGGGCGGGACAAACCACAAATAACATGTAATGACGTCATGAGAAACTTCAAACGAGGAATTTTTTGTGTGGGCAAAGATATCCTAGAATGGAAGATCAGAAGACGTGGCCTGGTTTTGGCACGTACCAAGGAACTCGTTCAAAGGAGAGGGCTTAAATCTAACATTTAGGTTTGAAATTGTCTGAATTAGGAGACGCAGTTGAGTAAAGAAGTGAACTGCAATTAAAACGTATTACAGACGGGGGTCTGGGGCGAAGCCCCCAGCCGCCTGGCGATTTTTCGAAATTTTTTGGGAAAAAAAGCGGTTTTAATACCATTGAATCACATATCGCACGTATTCAGAGCCATTTGAAAGTACTAGATTTTTAACATTTGAAAGCCCATTGAAAAAATTAAGTTGTTCAGTCCACCTTTTGCTTGCAATTTAACTTCAAAACACGTTTAAAATCTTGCATATTGAGGTTAAATTTTGTAAGCGATTTGGCCCAGGTAGAAGGAAGTAACGTACATTGCCTCCAGCAATATTTTAGCAGTAAACAACAATCCAGTCGAATATTTTCCTTAGAGATTATTCTTTCGTCTTGAAAACAACCAGTTATAGGAGTACATATACGGCCAAGGGGCCCAGGCCCTTTCAATTCAATAATTTGTTCAATGAGCTATCCCTTTACCGTAGCTAATTTTTTTCAAAAGAATTTTGTTGCATAAAAACTGGCAAGGTGGAGGTGAATTATTATTGTAAAATGTACAATACATAGTTACGCCTACAAACTATGTTATTGCCCGGGCCAGATTTACATTGAGTTGGGCCCCTGGCACTTTGGTATTTTCGCAATATTTTCCTGCCAAATATAGGTGAAAACTAAAAAAATGTCTTATCTGAACGCATGGCCCCTTGCACTGTACCTTATGTTAAATCCGTCCCGGGTTATTGCATTACCTTTATAAAAAGGTTAGATGAGGGCCTCAGTTAACAACTTTTAGGATAAAAACTCTTAATTTCACTCGAGTTATACGTTTAAATTGGTTGGCAAAAATTAAATAGAGGGGCCCGGGCTCCCTGGATCAATATTATTGATGGGGGCCCATTTAAAATGGTTGGCATGAATTAAATTGGGGGGACCCGGGTCCCCTGGATCAATATTACTGTTGGCGGCCCATTTAAGTTCTAGACCTTTTAGATATAATTGCAGGGGGCCCATTTAAATTGGTTGGAAAAAATTAAATTCAGGGGGCCAGGGACCCCCTGGATCAATATTATTGTTAATTACTGCTCTGCGCGTGTACTGTTGCACGCGAAGGTGCTAAAAGAAACTGAAGAAACAATAGTCTTTTTGTGACAATTTTTCATTGGTAGCAGTTCAATTGGGGGGGGGCGGGCTCTTGGCCCCCCATGGCTACGCCTATGCTCAGCATTTCTTGTCAAGACATTTGGCTTATATTTTCAGAATATTAGAAATTGTCAAAATGTGAGTAAATTATATTTTGCAAAACATATTCATGAATATTGAATTAAAACAAAAATTTAAATTGCAACTAAAGACAAAAATTAATTTCATTTCAAACACTTGCGTGTTGTTCCAAGTTAATTCTTGGCAAAGATCAAATTAATTCCCGAAACGTGATTAAATTAGCCAGTTAGAATGCGAGCTTCTTTGACAAGCCATAAAACTTGAATAGGAATTAAGGCAAACAGGCAAATTTCAATTTTTTTGTTTTTTCACATCATTTACCACCACATTAACTTTTTCAAACAAATTTTTTATCTTTTTTAGTAAAGTAAATTGGGTTAAAACTAAATATTTTTCGGAGTTTATGCTGATTTTTCAGGCAATGGAGAAAATTTGAAGATTTTATCTCTCCTAGATCTTAAGATATCGACTTTTTTCGAAAATAATTTAGCATGAGGGAATATTTGCTCGCACTTTGTTGAGTATTAAAGAGTAGTTTTGCAAAGCAAATATGTAATTTTCTGAAGCACTGGAATACAAATTGATAAAATGCTTGGCAGAGTGATGAATTGTCAAAATATGACTGGGTAGTGTTTTAGGAAGAAATCAACAATCGAGATGGAGTGAAAGTTTTGAATTGAGTTTTATTGTGACAATATATCGTTTTGTTTTTTTGTGAAGACTATGCGTTTTGTGGCGTGTTTTTTGTTGTATTTTTTTTTTGCTGATAAAATGAATTTTAAGTTACCGATACCGAATGTATTTAAGCTGTTAAGCAAGCTCATATAAAAGCTGTTTGGCTGTTTAGAAAGGTATAAAACTTGTATAGCCTACTAGTTGCGGTAAAAAGACAAAATATTTTTTCGTGAAAAAGATAAAAATATAAAAAAGATAAAAAAGTAAAAAGACAAAATCGAGAGGTTAAAAAGTTTGAATTTTGGTGGCTCCATTTGAAGGGGATATCCCCAGTTTGGTATCCCCAAGTTTGTCATATTATATCTATTTTGAAAATTTTATCAGTCTAGCTTAAGTGGTTAAACAGTTTGAATTTTGGCGGCCCCGTTTAAGGGGACTTCCATTTTGGAATCCTCAATTTT
Source organism: Trididemnum nubilum (assembly GCA_963965965.1). Classification (NCBI taxonomy): domain Eukaryota; kingdom Metazoa; phylum Chordata; class Ascidiacea; order Aplousobranchia; family Didemnidae; genus Trididemnum; species Trididemnum nubilum. The sequence continues at coordinate 39,446,125 of OZ014489.1, forward strand.
TGTTAGGTTTAATTTATTTTTAATATGAATCCATTTCGAAAATTTGATTCGCCAAGCTGTAACGTTTTAAAAATTTAAAATTTTGACGGCCCCATTTGAAGGGGACCCCATATTTTGATACCCCCAAATTTTATATTTTTTACTTATTTGCCGACCTTAAATATTTCATGTGTCTGGCGTGAGTGGTTGAAAGTTTTGAATTTGGAGGCCCCGTTTCGGGGATTTCATTTTCGGCCAGTAAAATTTTAGTCCTCAAACTCGATTTGCACAAAAGCAATCGTAAGCACCCAAATTATGTCCAAATTTCAGCTCTGCATGTCAAGTGGTTTTGGAATTATAAGCGAATCGATAACTTTTCAAGCCAAATATCGCCGATTTTTCTGTTCTTTTGCGTCTCAATTTACGATCACGTGACCTAGGATCCCCAAAATTGGCACACATGACGCTTCTAATAATACTTATGTTGAGTCTAAGTTTCAACTTTTTAGGTTTTACCGTTTTCTAGTTATTAAGCAAATCATACATCGCATGCCAAAATTCGCGAACAAGACCAATGGTAAAGTCCAAATTAAGTCCCAATTAACGCTCGCGCGAAGTCTGACTTATTGAATATTGAATTTCTATCGAAAAAAAAATCTCTCCCAACAAAATCGCTCTACTAAAACTTATCGCAATTGACCAATTCAAATCGCACACTACTGCTACGCAAGCCAAATATTGATGCACAATATCGGCTAAACTGTTCACGAAACTAATGTTTCTAACACTAGAACTATTAGAATCCTGGAATTATCAGGATAGTAGAACAGGAAAATACACCTATTTATACTAGCGGTAACAGCGCTCGAATATTCTAAAAAAATCGTCATTACGTCACAAGAGAAGCAATATGTGAGGGTACAATAACAAATTGCAGCGTAATTATAACGTCACAAACTTTAAGTCCAAATAGAGCAATTAGAAGTCGTAAACAACGGTGTAACCCGGTGTCTGCAGAAGGTCGTAGAACATACAGGAAAGTCATCTATCTTGCACATTCCAAACCACAAAAGGCGTCGAAACTAGTAAAACAGTCACTTTGAGGCACACAAATTAAGGCACGTCAATAATCATAACTAGCGACATTTAAAGTTATTATTTCTGACAGTCCTTTAAATACAAGCAATGCAAGTTTAGTTAAAAATATCTTGGCACTCCACTTAAGAATAGGTTTGGGGTTAGTTTTAGAGAAAGAATTTGTGTTTGGGTTAAATTCGGGCCAAAAAAAGTAGATAAAAATAGATAAAATTTAAATTAAAAAAAGTAGATGAAATAGCCTCTTCCTTTATTTTCCTCTTTACATGTTCATTAGTATGGCTGTGAATAGCAAAACAATTAATCTGCTGATTAATTTGATTGTCGTTTGTGCATTCCATCCTTGTAATGTTAGTATAACAGATTGATTTTGATTGATCAAGAATGAAAATATTGCTAAGCTCGAATCACTTTTGCACGCTGACTCAACTAATGAACCCATTGCAATTACGTGTTTGGGGTTACCGTTTTAGAACAATTAATTAAACAACAATTAATTAAACGATAAATTCTTTTGTTTCATATAACAAAGTTTTGCAGGCAATAGTTTTTTACCTTGATCTTCCGTTTCGCTGTCAGACAGCAAAAACGTGCCATGACTCACAGGATGTAAGAAGTTCATACGTTACCGATTTTTTACGTTTTCGTTTTGCTGAACCCAATGTGTACAACTTCAATACAGTAGCCTAACTTATAAATTAGAATTAAATTACAAAATGCATACGTAGGCAATCATTTTTAGCTGTTAAAATTACTTTTATTTTCATAAATTCAGACATCACACAAGTGCTTCAAATGCAGTTTCAAAACGCTGTTCAAAACACTTCTGTCTAAACTGCTGGAGTGATTTTTATCGTTAATTACTTATTAACACTGTTTTGATATCGCTTATATTGCTTTTCTAACATTGAATACTTATTACTTTTAATACTTATATGGTGAGCATCATTGTGGTCAAAGAATAATCGTTGAAGTAGCTGTACGCGAAAATTGCTATATCACAAACTCAGATAAAGTTGGGGGGTGGCCAAATTTTACAAAAGCATGAAAAAACACAAACCGCGAATTCTGCTAATTAGCTTCCTAAAAAAAATTTAAACAGGTGTTTTGTTAATTCGTTAGATACGATGATTTCGGATGTGATCACAACCTCTAAGTAGAGGGCTGTTTATGATGCTATCTAGCACTACTAGGAAGAAAGTGTTATTTTTAACGTATTTAGATGATTTCCTTAACCTTTCTTGTTTCCGACGTTGGGAAATTTGCAAATTTTACTTTTACAGCTATGGCATGAAGCGCTTGCCGTGGCGTAATGCGAAGAAAAACTTTGTGGGTTCTATCAATGAGAAAACATTAGGCCCATTGCAATTATAATGTGGATGAGGGCGGAGATAATTCGTAATTTTAAGATTTTTTTCTTGGAGGTACTTTTTATACTCCATCAATCCAATTGTGCTTGACAATATTATACTTCATCTTGATAACGTCATATCAGGGAAATTTTAATTACATCATATCAAGATGAACTGTATGAAAAGAGGCAAAAATATAAGACAAAATCACGTTACTTAAAATTACGCAAGTTCTTTAGGAAGCTTTTAGTTTTGGAAACTGTATAGACTTTTTCGCAGTCGCTCATTTTGACAGAAAATAAACTACAAACTTCTTATCCCACGATTTTCTTCACTGCAATATCATAGATTGAAAATACCGGGTTGCCCTGGCGCCAAGATGCGAAAATGGGTCCCTTAAACTCGTTACACGATGCGACCAAAGAAATAAAAAAGTTTTATGCCTCAGGCGCTAAGTCACCACAGCCCGGAGTCCCTGCTACTGTGCAAAAGTGTCATTTTGTAAAGTCATGTCTGGCTAATAGATATTCAAGAGACAAACGTTCGGGGGGCCACCCGTTGGGGGCCTCCCATTGTGCCCTCCAAAATTGATTTTTAAATGGCTTAAGTTAAAAAGATGTATGTATTAGGATCAGTCACTATGAGGTTGATAAATATATTTTGACGCTGTTAAAGATTTTAAACTCCTTAAAGGCTCCAAAAAAAAAACATTCTATATTTTTGAATTGCACTCTAAACGGGGAAACAAAAACTATTTTGAAGATCACTTAATTAAGCATGTGTAGATCGTTTACTAGTAGCTTGGAGAACACAAAAATGAATAGCAGCAAGAAATAAATAACAGGCCTACTTCTGGAAACTGTTCATTGAAGAATTATCCGATAATGCAGCAACAACGCGAGAATCCTTTCGGTTTTTCTTTTTACTTCAATCTCGGCTAGTAGCATAATAATTAAAGAGTGGAAGTTCCGCTCTGGAAATAACAATTTGGTGCTGCCCCTTTTTGATTCATAATCTTTTTGAATTTGAAATAATTTTGTGGTTTTATAAAGCAATACACGTCACAATCAAAGTTTTAATCCCAATTTAAAAATTTAAATTCTGTTTTAACCGTATTCGGGATCATATGGGATGTCTTATTTACATAAAATCTTATTCAAATCTTTAATAAAATCTATACAGTGTTGGATTTATGAGGTGAAGTGCCCTGTGGCCCAATTTTGGTAGGGTTACCATTTTTGATAGTGCAAAAATTAAATCAAGTTTATCTCAATAAAATGCTCGAAGGTTAGTCGTTGCAGGCGCGCAACCAGGATTTTGTTGAGAGGGGGCTTGAACTTAAACGTCAAATAGTTTTGCTTGAAAAAAGTCTCAATTGAGCAGCGTGCTGAGACAAGTGGTGCGACTCAGCCGCTACGCAATTTTTGAAATTTTTTAGAAAAAATTGCGATTTTAACGCTTTTTGGATCAAATTTTGTACCATTTTAGAGCCACTTAAAAAAACTAAAAGAGCTCAGATTTGAAATGCTGTAAAAGAAATAAATTGCCCAGCCTCTTCAAGCTCCTAGATTACTCACAGGTCAAGTCCAAAACATGTTTAAACGCTTACAATTTTTAGTTACATTTATAAGTGACTTGGCTAAGGAAGGAGGAAATACGAAGCCCATTACGCACCCCCCCCAGCTGGTTGCGACGCTGACTCGTCAGCCTAAGCAGCAAAAAAACATGATTGTTACGTCAAGCAGATTATGAAATTATTTAATGTCAACCCACTCCAGTAAAGATGCGTTTGTGACATCAAAATGCCAGAATTAACCTATTACAAAAGAAAGTGGAAAAGTTGACCAAACTAGTTTACTGCAAGTTAAAACAAATATTTTTCGCCCAACACCGCGCAAAGGTACTAGCTACTAGTGATAAATGGTGGGTACCCCGGGGCCCAGGCATCTTAGACTCCTAAATCCGGCCCTGGACATGTTCTGTTTTTTGATATAACGTCTAGTCTCAGCAATAGAGCACTTTTTTGAATCAGATGAATTCACATTTATAATGCACGTTGTAAATTGTGTTTTAATCAATTAAATAAATAACAATACCCAAAAACATCACTGTTTTCCATATAAACTGGTTCAAACCTATTCAGGCGCGTAGCCAGGATTTGGAAAAGGGGGGGCTATTTTGAAAGAGTGAGAAGTGTGCAAACGACCTTGACTCGAATTTTTATTGACCTTGAATCAGTTTCAGACGGTTTGTCCGAAATTTGAGACGAAATGTCTCGGAAAGATCGGAAATTCAAAGGTTTTTTCCGCCCAAAATTAGGTGATCTCCAAAAAAAAAAAGGTCTTCGCCAAAATTCAGGGCGATTTTTCTCCCAATTTCGAAAGTTCAAACGTTTGAGGGGGGGCTCTTTTCGTATGGGGGGGGCTATTTTCCATTTTTCACAGAAAATCGGCCTCAAAATCACAAAAAACATGCGATTTTGCATACTTCACAAGCCAATGGGGGGGGCTCGAGCCCCCCCCGCCCCCCCCCTGGCTACACTACAGAACCTATTATAGCCTTCTTGATATATTGTGCAATGTGTTTTGCACTCTATTTAGGAGTCTATTTGCAAAGTCGCAAAAGATATTGCGCAAGTTTTTGGTTCCTTCAGCTAATATTTAGCGACTGGGGGCGTTTTGCTCAAACCTCAGCTGCTTGCTTTATTCTCTTAACTTCCAGTCGCTGGTAGACCTCAACTATATGGCCTTTAGTAGTTTTTGTAGTTGGTTCAGTCTCCGGCAAGTGCGCAACCACGATTTTGCTAAGGGTGAACAAGCAAATTGTTTAATAAGAAAATAACATACTTTTACCCATTAACGACAAAAACTTCGTAATAAAATTTGCAGTTGGTTTCAATAGCCCGGTCAATCAGTCGAGATAGTCTCACATCAGTTTGGAAACTTATTGATATCGCCAGTTTTTCCTAATCAAAGGCCTTTTGACTGACTGACCGGGCCATTTTAACACGTATGAATAGGCAGCTAGAATGTCATTTGATTGGTTTTCTTAATTAAGTCTTTATGTTGATCAAAATAATGGAATGTTTTGCAAACATAGGCATAGCCAGGGGGGAGGCCAGGGGGGGCCCAGAAGGCCCGGCCCCCCCCTCCAATTAAAATACCACCATTGATAAAAATTACGACAATGTAGGCTAGCGCTGTTTAGTTGCAGTTTTTTTTTTTCAGCAATTACGCACATAACAGTAATTAACAATAACATTAATGACAATGAGGGAGCCCCGGGGCCCCTAACTAACAACCAGGAGGCCACAAACTAACAACTATGGGGCCCAAACCAACAAATAGGGGGCCCCAGGGCCCCTAACTGATAACCAGGTGACCCTGGGGCCCCTGACTGACGACCAGGGGGCCCTGGGGCCCCTAACTAACAACTAGGGGGCCCCAGGGCCCCTAACTAATAACCAGGGGCCCAAGGGCCTCTAATCGACAACCAGGGGGCCCCGTAGCCCCCAACTGATAACCAAAGGGCCCCAGGGTCTGTAAATAACGACCAGGGAGCCCCTAACTAACAACCAACTGACAACCAGGGGGCTCCAGGGCCCCTGACTGACAACCAGGGGCAACTAACCAACGACCAGGGTCCTCAGTGCCCCTAACTAACAACCAGGGGCCCCGGAAACCCTAACTAAAAACCAGGGGCCCCCCTGAGACCCTAACAGACAACCAGGGGGCTCTGAGGTCACTAACTGACAACTAGGGGGCCCCTAACTAACAACCAGGGCCCCCGGGCCTCTAAACGACAACCAGGGGCCCTGGGACCCTAACTGACAACCAGGGTTCCGGGGGAACCTAACCGACAACAAGGGGGCCCCTAACTGACAACCAGGGGGCCCCGGGGTCCTTGACTGATAACCAGGAGGCCCCTAACTGACAACCAGGGGGCCCCGAGGCCTCTAACTGACAACCAAGGAGCCCCAGAGCTCCTGACTGACAACTAAGGGTCCCGGGCCTGGAGCCCCTTACCTCAAATTTTTAATAATTTATATGCAAAACCTGTAAGAAATTTAAGAGTTTTTTCCTAAAAGTTGCAACCCCAGGTCCTCGTTTAACGTTATTATGAACTTAATGCTATAACACAGGCGGTAAAGCAAACCCCCCAATTGAAATGCTACCAATGATAAATATAATGAGAGCATAGCCAATACGTTGTCCTTGTCCGTAATTACAGTTTCTTTAATCTGGGGTTTACGCGTTCAAAAGTAAGTAATAATAATGGCGACCACGTGCCCACGTCATAATAATGTCATGCAATTCTTGTACGTTTCAAAAAAACTGTCAAGAGACTTGACTCAAGTCCTCCACGTTTTGGAAAATAAGTTATTTTAATTTTGCTTTGAATTTTTTTTTATGAAAGAACTTAAAGGCGCGATCTTATCTCAAAATCACAGGTGAAGCCAGGGGGGTGGCCCAAGAAGCCTGGGCCACCTCAATCGAAATGCCACCATGACACAAATTTGACAAAAAAAGTCTTGTTTCTTCATTTTCAGTTTCTTTTAGCATCTTTGCGTACAACAGTACACGCGCACAACAGTAATTAACAATACATAATATTGACGACTAAAAGCCCGGCGCACCTCCTTAATTCAATTTTTTCCAACCAATTTAAACGTATAACTAGGGTGAAATCAAATTTTTTTCCTAAAAATTGCTACCTCAGGCCCTCATCTAAACTTTTTTATGGACGCAATGAAATAACCAGCGCCGGATTTGCCATATGGCACTGTGGCAAGTCCCCGCCCTCAGATCGTAGGACTTTTTTGGTCTTCACTTATATTTGGCAGAAAGATGTTGCAAAAATCCCCTAAGTGCCAAAGGCACCGCGCAATGTAAATCCGGCCCGGGAATAACATGTTTAATAAGCGTAACCATCTATTGGACCATTTTTCAATAACGATTCCCCTCCACCTCGCCAGTTTTTACGCACAAAATACTTTTAAAAAAATAGCTAGGAAAATGCTCATTGAACAAATTATTGAATGTGAATTGAGGGATCCTGGGTCCCCTTGCCGTACATGTACTCCTACAACTGGTTAACTTTATGAAAAGAAATTCTTTGAGTGGATTATTATTTACTTCTAAAATATTGCAGGAAGCAAAGTGCCTTACTTCCCCCTATATGGACCAAATCACTTACAATTACATTTTACACCATAATGCAAGATTTTAAACGTGCTTTGAAATTTAATTGCAAGTTAAAGAAGAATTGAACAATAAAATTTTTCGATTGGCTTTCAATGTTAAAAATCTAGTTCTTTCAAATGGCTGTGAACACGTGCGAAATGTGATCCAATGGGTTAAAAAAACTTTTTTTCTTCAAAAACTTACAAAAATCGCCCAGCGGCTAGGGGCTTTGCCCCCAGACCCCCATAGCCACCGGCGGCTTGGCGCTCCGCCCCCAGCCCCCGTCAGTGATACGTTTGAGTACACCAACTTTCTCAACACGTCTCCTAAGTTAGACATTTTCGCTTTTTAACTGTTAGTTTTCGCCCTCTCCCTTTACCAAAATCCTGATTAAGTGACAATAGACCACGACTTCAAATCTTCCATTCTACGATATCTTTGCCCTACAAAAAGTTCCTTTTTTGAAAATTTCTGATGACATCATTGCATGTGATTTGTGGTTTGAGCCCCCCCCAATCAAAAATCCTGGCGACGCCTATGTTTGCAAATACCATACCAAAATACAAATCATTTTTTAGTGTAAAAATATTTCCGTCATTGAAAGCTGGGTCTTGAAATACAGCTGCATTATTAAAATAATAAAATACAGACCATAAAAAGTAAAAGTAATCTAAAACCCCCTACAGCCTGTTTCGTCTTTCGACTCGTCAGGAGGGTATCTGCATGGTAAACAAAAACTTTTAAAACTTTCAAAATCTTTGAAAAAACTTTTACAACATTAGGCTGCAATCCTACTCTCCTGGTGCGTGCTGTGCAGCAAGGCTGCTGGTAGCAAGTGTGTAGCTAGCGGTAGACAGCACCAGGCAGAGTAGGATCGCAACCTAATGTTGTAAAAGTTTTTTTTAAAGGTTTTAAAAGATTTTGAAAGTTTTAAAAGTTTTTGTTTTACCATGAAGATACCCTCCTGACGAGTCGAATGACGAAACAGGCTGTAGGGGGTTTTAGATTACTTTTACTTTTTATGGTCTGTATTTTATTATTTTATTAATTGCTCTGAGACATCATCGAGCACTTTCTCAAAGCACCGACCTATCTTACACAGCTGTATAATTATGCATATTTTTGTTGATTAGCATTTCCTATTTAAAAACGTTGTTTATTGGCATCGTCAATCAAGTTAAAGTTTTGAAAAACAACAAATTGCATCTCTAAGTGGTTGCCTTTTTGCTTAGCTTCTACACGCTACGCATTAATGATTAAACATCGCATTGTCTTGCATCAATGACTGCCGCATATAAAATTTTTAAGTTTTCAATTGTGAAAAAGAGCTGCTGTGACGTAATAGTTAAGATGAAGATGTTCCCTTTTGCAAAATTATTTATCGAAATAATCGATAACTCGCAAACTAAACGAGTTATAGGCTTGAAATTTTTACCACATCTGGACCACTGGTTTTGAACAAAAATATCAATTTTTACAAAAAAGGAACATTTTGAGATGTTCCCTTTTGCAAAATGACGGGAGTATTAATAGTGATCATTAAGTAAATTTTCAAATTCATTCATCCGTTTTGTTGTTGACAACCACAATAATAGCGAATAAAAACACAAAAATAGATTGTAGTCTGAGAGTCAGGAAAAGGAAGTTGCAACTCAAACTCAGAAGTTAAAACATGCGAAGGGTATTGAAGACAAAAAAAGCAACTTTTGTTGCACGGTTGCTAAACCTAACATTCTGAAATATGCGCAATATAGACTTAATCACCTTTATCAGCAAACACGTACAGCCACATATAATCATCATCATCGCTTTACTCCAAGAGTCTGAATATTTCTATTTCTGAAGCCCAGTAGATGGTCCCCGCTTGCAGGGGTTAGCCGGTTTTTGCAGCCTAGTCGCCATCTTTGACGACCATTGTGCATCCAAGCTTTGCAAACCTCTGGCAATCATGTCACATTCCAGCACTTCTTTCCATTGCTTTTTCGGTCTTCCTTTGGTTGTCCCATCAGCTTCTAAGCGTAGTGCCATTACTGGGCTCTTTCGGAATCTATTTTCTCCTCCATGCCTTAGCTGTCGTAACGATTGTTCTCTCAGAAACTCCTCCATCTCTCCGCACCAGTCATCTCACGAATCTTGTCATTATTTATTTTGTCCTTCAAAGTTTTTCCACATACTGTACCATTCGCCGCATGCTCATTTTTATAGTCTTCAACTTCCTTTTATCTTCTACGTTCTTAATCCCCAACCTGCCGAACATCGGGCTGGTGATCGAAATGCTCGGTTCCCGGGTTCGCTTCTCGAACTGGCATTGCGTCGTCATGTCTTGGGAAATACATTTTACGCTTATTTTCCATTGGGGCCGAGCAGTTTACTCGTTGAGTGGCCCATCTTGACGAAAGACTTGCAAGCAAAACCCAAGGAAGGTGCTCTGCAATGGTATGGTAAGACAGCAGCAGAGAACTTGATTCATACGAACGAACAAAATGAATACCCCCAACATTCAGTACCATGAGTTATAGCACTTCTCACCAGGGCTGTGGTCAAGACCGACTTGTCCAAGACCCAGACAGCAAAGTTTTTCCGAGACCAACACCAATACCGGTCTCGGTTTTGGATTCGAGATCGAGACCGATAAAGTTTGGGACCAAAAAATGACGTCATCAATGGGAGTTTTTTTTCAATTTTTTGGAAAAAGTTATTGGGGTTCAAATTTGCTCATAAATTGGTTGTATGATTATACATGAAAGTTGAGTCAGGTGAAAAATTGCTTTAGTCGAAGTGATTACGTCATAAAAACATCTCGACGACGTTATTTCACGTAGATTTTCACTAAAATTATTTTTGAAGAGTACCTTCATCTAAACTTAATGCCTCTTACTCGACGCATGATCACCTTTATTTTCTTCAGGAGTTACATGTCAACAAAACCGACTAAAACTTAATTAAATAAAATTATAAAAAAAATCATAAAAAGCTCAGTGTATTTTTGAAGTAAAATGCATCCAGGGGTTTTGATTAGGGGAATGGGAATTTCAGGTGCACAGCTACGATTATGCCAAGAGGAGACTTCAACCAAACAATAAAATTTTTTACCAGAAAAATATCTTATCTTGTCGTCGCGTTGAGCAAACTGGTGTAACTTAATTGTATTACACCCCCAGTCGCTCGTCAAATTTTGTAATTTTTGTTAAAAAATTGCCATTTTGAATCATATATCGCACGCTTTTAGAACTACTTAAAAGAACTTAACCCTATATCTATCGGGCTATTTTTACACCTTATTGTACCAGGGCAGGGCAAACTTGCCCCTCTATCTAAAAACCGATTGGTAAGTGATAAAAGTAAGATTTTTTGCTCGTTGAAGTTTTTTTTTTAGTTTTTAAAAATGAATAGTTTGAGGTTGTGACGTCACAAAAACGATGATGACATCATCAAAACCAGTAAATCCTTATAACAGCGCATGCAAATTTGTCTAAATGTTGCAAAATATTATTCTCAGTTTGGACTATTATTATTTCAAAGACATCTCTGATAAAGTGACCGCAGATGATCACGTCACATGCATGATGCTGTCATCTTTAATATATTGTGTTGATATTATTTGTAAAATTTTGTAACTGAGATTTACTATAATTCACAAAATTTTAAAATACTGCAGTATTATTTTCATTATATCATTCAACAGCTGATGAAAATGAATATTTTTTTATTCAAACTCAGTTAATGTGGAGAAACAGCAGAAAAAGCCATCTTTTTTGAATGATGACGTCATCAATGACGTAATGATGATGCAATGCGTTTATCAGTAACTAAAATATTTTATTTCAGCTATAGATTAGCATCCATAATAATTACGCAGTGCAATCAGTAGAATACGCGCACTGATAAGCATGCATTGTGCTCAAAACTGCATAAAACTCCTTAGGTGCTTCTGACAAAGCAAAAAATAACGTCACTTCCGGTTGTCCCGCTGACCCCAAACTTTCTGAAAATGTGTGTTATTAAATTTGATTCAAAGTCAGGGTGCATCAAAGCAAATTTTTTTTAGTTTAGGAGCTATATTAAAATAACTAAGAGGGGGGCAAACCCCCTCCCCTTGGTACAAATAGGGTTGATTGCTAAGAAACGGAAGCCGTTTAAAAAAATTAAATTGCTCACCCCCTCTTGCTCCACTTTTTTACCTACACAAGTCAAGTCCAAAACACGTTTGAACGCTTGCATTCATGAATTAAATTTTCTAAGTGTTGTGACTCAAAGTAGGAGAGCTGAAGCCATCTTTACCCACCTGTTTGCGTCGCTGGTCATTTTACATTTGGTTTTTACATCATAAACAAACAAAATTTACCAATTTTGGAATAGTTAGTTACTTCGCTGTCGGCAAGGACACAAAATATATAGTTCATTATCACTGTTATCGAAAAACGACAATAAAATAGTATGCATATACACTCTCTTTTGTATTAGAATCAATAAATTTTGAGTTATGACTGGCTGTTCTTAATTTTTTGGCAATTTTCAGCCTCATTTGTTTTTAATTTATTCTTAAATTTTGAGAGCATCGATGTCAATTTTAGCAAGCATGTTTGTAAAACTGCTTAATTTCCAATGCTCTGTCGGCTTGAGTAACGGATTTTTTTGCTGCTTTTGCTTTATTGTAAAATTGCGAAAACGAAAAGACAAGTGTTGACGGTGAGCGTCTTAGTTCAGTTTAGCGGGTCCAGCAATGTTTGTACTGTAAGTCGACAGGCAAACCCTCTTCTGGAAGTGATGAGTAACAGTACTGGTTTTCTCGCAGTGGAAACTACTTGGAGCTGCGATTCAATTGTAGGAGGAGAAGTTTCAAGTTCTAGTGAATCATCAATATTTACCGAGTTCTCAGGTTTTGCACTTAAGTAGAATACCATCAAACTCTGCCAAAGCATCAAAATATGTCAGCAGTAAACAAAAAAGTGTAATTAAAACAACACACCCAAAAAATAAGGAAAGTAAATAAATAAAAACCATAAAATTCTTCTTAAGAGCATTATTTTTACGTACTAGAAAAACAGCTTTAATTCGTTTCGATTAAGATGTAGCTCGTAATCAATTATTTCTTTTTGAATAAGATTTTTGTTATTGATGATTACTGATTAGTTACATTAGATAATAAGAAACATCCAAGGTTAACGATTATAATTTCAAGTAGGTCTTCGTTTGTGAAAACAAGTTTTAGCAAAGTCAAATTTGTCATCGTTAGAAGCTTTTTGGACGGAACTCATTTGGGCAACGATCGCTGCCTGAATTGAATTTTGAAATCACCGGCAGAGCAAGATTTTAGTTAAATCGGATGCGATTCTTTTCATCCATGATTGTACAATCCCTATGTTGCTCGGATTTTTTGTGACATACCTCTCCGAAAATAGACTTTTATTTCGAATCAACTTGATTTTAGTTCAAATTTATTCAAAAATCACTATTTTAGTGGACATCAACCACATACCAGTTTTGGTGTTCGCATAACTTTTGGTTTCGAAGTTCGACAAGACCCGTTTCCCCCTCCCCCCAGCGTGTAAAATGAGATGGTCAAATTCCCCGTGTAACAGAATTTTAACGGGGATTGCGCAGTTTCTTCTTACCGTTTCTAACCATAAATACAAAGTTATGGTAATTCACAACGGCGTTAAAGAGTCTAAACCGGTTTTCATCGAAGTCGGTTTTATGGAAGAAAATAAATACTACTTAGAAGTAACAAGGAGATGTTCAAACCTTGTTTCACCTTTCAAAAGTTCGAAGTTTATTTATTGTCATGTCACAACAAAAATAAGCACAGATGAAGCAAAAAAAATTGTCTTTGTCATGTTTGCTGTCATGTTCCCTTAACCGCGAAAATGGATTTAATTTCTTTGACTCCGTTTATAGTAACTCTGCGTTTCAAACTTTCGCGACATCAGAAAAAGATGACTTTGCAAACTTTCTGATGTGACGAGATTTTGAAATGCAGGGTTGCCAAAGGTAATTGAGTTTAACGGATTAAACCCATCTTTGCGTATAAGGTGAATATCGGAGCAAGTCTTAATGAGCTTCTTTATTTTCCCAATTAATCCACATTTTTTCAATAAGATTGATCTCGGGCAATGTCTCTTTCAAGGATCCTGCGCAAAACATTTCAAATCAAACAGAGTTTATGCCCAAAGAGTTTTATTTCGCTGTAACAAAAAAAGATTTTAATGGCAATGGAAAAAGCTTTAAAAAAACTTGCCGTCAAATTTTGCACCACTTCAAAATTTTTATGCCTCAACTTTTATGCAAGTTCAGATATGATATGCTACTGTTTTTAACGTTATAGAGTTCAGTTTAGTTTGTTTGCCTCAATGTGTATTCATAAACACTAGAAAATTAATAAATGCTTGATTTCGCAAAACAAGAAACAATACTAATATCTCAAGTGCCCACAAACACATATGCAGCAGGGATAGCCAAGAATAGACGTTTTGGGCTTCAAGTCAAGCAGTCACCCTTGAGATTAAGTAGTAACTATTTACTAATTCATAAAAACCGAGCGACGAAAAGTCACAAATCGTGGTAACATCAAGTTATTAATTGTAGTTACCCAAACTATGTTTCTGAAGTTTAGTTTTAAATAACCTTTGAGTTTCATTTTGGATATTTGCAGGAATCACATTCCCAAACCTTGACATCTTTATACTTAATGTGTCTTTGAAGACTAGCTGTTCAAAATCTGAGAATGTGGAGAGATATGTTATGAGATGGATAGGTGGATCTGGTTAGTTGAGTCGAGATTTCACTTGTTTCAACAAAGATATTAGGAAATAGTGGAAGTAGTTTGTTTCGAAAATGTAGATACACAAATTTAGCAGTTTTATGGTCGCGTAAATCTCGTAATTTAAGTACGTCAAGTTGTTGAAAGCAAGGAGAAACATGATCCTGATGGCTGCCGCCGCAAAAAAGTTTTATGGCTTTTTTTTTGAATCATGCTCAATTTCGTTAGATAAGAGGAAACTTTTGTCCCCATATTATCAAGCCATATAATAAGTGGGGGTGAACCAAAGCGTAGTAAAATTTGATCATGGCAGATTGAGGAAGAAAATGTTTGAGTTTGGACATTATTTCAACTGCTCGAGATATTTTATGTTCAGTTGTTGTAATATGGTCCTCGAAGTTTAATTGAGAATAGGGATGAACGCCTAAGTATTTAACACTTTTTGAAGTTGATCAAGGAATATTATTTAAGGTCAAGGATGTTTGGGGTGAGCTTTCTCCTAATTTCGATGAAATAATTACAGTACGTAATTAGAATTTTGTGAGAAAAAGACCTATTTTATTGCCCATACACTAGTGGGAAACTTTTTGTATGTTTAGGCTCATTTAGGTTTCTATGCATGGTGTCGCAAAGCAAGTCAAAATCGAGATTGGGCGGTAGTTAGACCCGTTTCACTCTGGCGATCAAATTGGTAGGACAGTAGAAGTCAGACCACATGATTGCATTGATTTGAATATCGCCTTTCACATTTGGTCGTAGTCGGACGTTTGGTAGTGCGATACAAATTTTAGCCGCATAACTCGGCGTCTTTGGCGTACGATTAATTTTGTCGTACTACTACTTGATTGAACGCAAAAGAATGGCCCTTTTCACTCTAAACGATAAATTTCATGTGACTGCAAACAGTGTAGACGGCAGAAGTTTTGTGTTTCTTGTAGCTTTGTAGAGGTACACCTGGTACTGTCTATACCAGGAGTTCTCAACCGGGAGTCGCGGCACCCCAGGGGGCCACTAACATTCTGTGTGTTTTCTTCGCTATAGTAAACTTTACGAATAAAAGCGCTCTCCCTTTGAGATAGTAATGCTTGCCTGTTGAAAAGCCACCTCAAAGCCGTCGAGCAGGGGGTCACTGATGTTGAGAGTTTATAGAAGGGGCTCACAAGCCATAAAAGGTTGAGAACTATTGGTCTATACCAGGGGTCGGCAACCTAGGGTCCGCACGCCGGATGCGGCCCGCCAAGGAATTTTACCCAACCCGCGACCTTTTATTGTCATCCGGCCAGCGACCTTTTTTCTTTTTTCAATGATAGATATGCAGCAATAAACCGCCGAAATGATTCTCACCTTATTTTTTAGTCTTCGCCATCAACTCGGCCGAAAAAAGGCCTGCATTTCAGGCGAGGACTTTTTCTTTTTTTTAGTCTTCGCCATGAATTCGTCTAAAACAAGTCCTGAATTTCTGGCAAAGACATTTCTTTTTTGATGTGCTGGAATGGTGGCGGCCCGCTGGAACCTTATTATAATTATTATTGGGCAGCGGTGCAAGCGGATCTGCTACCGTTAGGTAAAGTCCACCTACACATTGCGTCGGCCTCATTTGGGCCCATTGCAACTGTAGCTGCTTTGTTATGTTATAGTTTTGTTTGGTTACAAATCAAACTCAGAAAGCCTTCCAGTATCCTTTAAGTACGTGGCCAGTTTGTTAATGTTACATTTCGTTACCACATTATGAACAGTGGTTTTAGTGATTTCAAAATATTCAACACGAATATCTCGGTAAAGCTTGCCATTGCCTACATGATGATTTGGTGTTTTATCCTCTAGGCTACATTTTGGACACAAAGAAGACTCAGCACGACCTGTAGTTTTCTTGCGCCGTTGTAGATTGCAGTGTCCAGTTGAAACTTGCACTACTCTATTTAATTGAGGTATCTTAAGGTTAAGAAGACGTATTGTAAGTCGAGAAGACGTTCAACCTATAGACTTCTTCATCCTCAAGCAGTCCTTCCGTTTATTCCACGTAGATTTCCATCTATCTGTGGGCCAGTCCTTAACCGTGTTAACACAACTGGCAGATGGGACTGTAATAAAAGGCTCAAGACTATGTTTTTTTGATTTAGATCCTGATTTGGCTACATAGTCTGTCACTTCGTTACCATGTACCCCTTCATGTCCAGGAATCCAGGCAATACTGACGTGGTTTTGTTTACGTAACTGATTTAGGTTTCTAATGCAGTTGAGCAATGTAATTGATGTTATAGTGCACTTTATAAGTGCTTTGATAGCTGCTTGACTAGCAAGCAGCACAACAATACTTTGATTGCGCATATTTTCTTAAAGCAGGTTCTTTGCCACTTCTGAAATAGCTAAGACTTCTGCCTGTTATACAGTGCTGTTATTATTTATTGTTATTATTATTGGTGTTTATTCCAAGGTGGAAAAATGCTTGTTTTGGGGGAGTTGTTTGGGTATTCAGCGTAAAAACCCGCACCTACTCTCCCATCTACTTATGAATCACCAGTGTAAACCTTGACAGTGCTCTGGTTTAGAGCGCTTTTAAATCTGATAGCATTCTTTTTGTCCATAATTTGACATTCGAAATTTCTCTCGAATACCTTTGTTTTCTTTATTCAGTCAGCTGGCATTTGCACCAGAGGTAAGAATATTCTTGCCTCATTGCAAACTCCAATATGGCTTTTTGTTTTTCCAAAGGAACCAATTGGGTTGACATGCCAGAGCCCACTAACAGTGATTTTGTATGACCCTCGCACTGCCTCAGCCAATAAGAATTCCTCAAAGGGAATTATGTTGAGCAAAATTTCAAGAGCACTAGTAGGGGTGCCAGGAAAAGCTGATGAAATCATCAGGCAAGCAAGTCTCTGCACCTTTGTGAGTTTCCTCTCTAGATTCTTTTTGTTGAGACCGCCAGCCCAGGACACACATGCATACGACACGATTGGACGTATCATAGCTGTGTATATCCATTTCAACATAGATGGTTTATTCCCCACGTTTTACCCGCAATTTGTCTACATTGCAATAATGCTGTAGTTGCTTTGTGGGTAATTCGGGTAATATGAGATTTCCAAGTTAGCTTGCTGTCCAGAGTTAACATCTAACAGCCTTGCTTTCTTGGAAACTTCAAGTTTTGAACCATTCATTTACAAGGAACCCAAATCAGGATTCCGTTTGCGAGTAAACAGTACAATTTCGGTTTTCTTTCTGCTAAACTGTAGCTCTTGTTCCAAAGCCCAATTTGCAGCAATATTTATTGCTTTTTGAGCCATACTTCTGATCCAAAGCATATCAGCACCAGTGACCAACACTGCTAGATAATCGGCATAAACTTGAACATAAAAGCCTTTGCTACGTAACTCTAGCAACAGGTTATTTAAGACACACCTCCACAGAAAAGGGGACAGGATACCACCTTGTGGGTTTCCCTTCGCTACTTCCCTTTTAACTTTATCACCATATAATTCTACTTGGATTGTGCAATGTCTTAGCAAATTCTCTATCCATGAGGTGAGAATCTTCGACATGCCCAGCCCTCGCAGAGCCGCAACAAAGCTACGGAAGGTGACATTGTCGAAGTCACCGACAATATCCAGAAAATACCCAAAGCCGGCTTTTTTCTAACGAGGCAATACTCTACACGGCGCACAAATTCACGCAAAGCAGTGTCCGTAGAAACGCCTGCACGAAATCCATACTACGAAGCAGAAAGCTTTGCCTGCACGTTATTATCTTCATTAACATAAGACAAAACTAGCCTTTCCAACCATTTCAGTTGGAAAGAAGTTAAAGTGATCATACGGAAGGATTTAGCTTCAAAATAGCTTTCCTTTCCGGGTTTAGGGTGAAATATACCTGTGCGGCTGTGCCTTCTTTCCATGCCAATGGCAAATAGCTGCGTCTTAGGCATGCTTGAAAAATGACGTGGTAATATCCTTTCAGTTGATTCCAACCTTTCTGTAGCAGTACAGAATAGAGCCCGTCTGGCCCTGGTGCTTTGAATGGTTAAAAGTCGTAAGTAGCTGCTTCCATACGCTCAAATGAACATATGTTTGCAATCATTTCAGTGTCTTCAGGTCTCATGAATGGATTGTCTACTAAGTCGGACCTGGTTGCATGATTTTCTATCTGCTGGCTACCCGGTGATAAGATATCGAGCAGATAGTTTAAAGTTTTTAGTGGAGACTTTGTGAATTCTCGGTTGTGTTTAATTATGTTGCTCACACGCACCGCTTAATTCCTTTAAATAATCTTAACCAACCGAGCCGTTGGTGTTTGACTATTCATATGCTCTCCACAAAGCTATGACATGAATCGCGCTTTGCTTTTCTGACAGCTTTTTTGAAATAAGATAGGGCAAGCTTTTGAGCCTCCCAATCTTTTTCTTGTTTTGTTTTAATGGCTTTTCTCCATAGATGGGCAAGTTAATGCAAAACGTTAGCTTCGTTAACCACTAGTCCGTTAGCAAACTTCATACCTCCGTTAAAGTTAATTCGTTATTTTCAGCTGAAATTAACGGAAGTTAATCAAGTCCGTTAATCCGTTAACATTTTGAGAATAATTTACATTTCATTTTATTCATTACCTTCTAGAACACGCGTAATCACCTGTTGAGCTGATTGTAAGGAAAAATTTATTGCTATGGTGGTCTTTTGTGTTTTGAATGTTACATTTTACAGTCTAATCTACGTTCAAGATAATAATAAGCTCATATGCAGTAACAAAGCAGCGACCGGAAAATCTTTTGAGGTTGCGAACAGCGATAATTAATAGACTTATGACGCTGCAGCGTTTTATTTGCCACAACAAGCAATAGATATATCGTTAATTGTTTGTAGGGGCGCCGAGAGCCAAACGTAGGCCCGGGGTCAGCTCAAATATTGGGCATCTCCAGCTTTGTGAACTTCAAAAAAGAAGAGAAAAATGCCACAATTTTCTTCGGATTTTGATGTGATTCCCCCCCAAAAAAGTCCTCGATATTCCACAAACTGATTTGTCAGTGTCATTTCCATACGCCCCCTGAAGTCCAAGGGCCCCTTGAAGCCCATGGGCCTCCTAAACTCTATGGCCACCAGAGTCATTGTCTCACATCGCTTCCCCCCTCTCGGTGGCCCCGCCTAAAGGCTACCAGCGCAAAAGCCCAAGAAGAGCCATTTTTTCGCATTGCTTGTTTTTAAGTAGTCGCCTTTCTGGAGGCTCTTCCCTGGGCTTCCGTGCTGGTAGCCTTTAAGCCAGATGGTACGTAAACGATTAAACATCATGAAAACTGTTAGATGGAGACGGTTGCTTACTCAGTGCCACGACACTATTACTCTAAGTCTCTGTGCTTTCACGCTACAACAGCATCTAAAATTAACTATTTTAGCTATGGCTTGCAAAACAATTTCTGGACAGTGTCGAGATCCAACCTAACCCAAAGCTTAATCTTGACTCATAAAAAAGTAACTAAAAACATTGCGAATGAATATTCGTCATTCATTCTCGTTTTAGTCCTATCACCAACCACTGTGCAGTGTAGGCCTACGTAGATTTTACGTTTTGAAACCATCCGCGATCCGTGGATGCCAACACTTCCAAGTTTTTGGATGACATTAACACTTAGCTCAAAATAAACACCGTTTTTACAGCTATGTTTTAGTACCGGTACCTAAATTCTGTTCTTTCAATGGTGTTTGGTTTGATTATATCGATTCCGCCGATTACGGTTACAAATACGCACCCATGCAATCGATTTTGCATTGCGATTATTTCACCTTTAATCATCGCTATTACGATTACATCGCTTCGCCAAAATTTAAAAATAATTTTTGTAACAGCACTTACGAAGTCGAAATCTATCCTGCATTTTTGCTGCAATCTACCCTGCAATTTTGTTTCGCATAATCAATATTATTAAGCTGTTATTTAAATTGCAATCATGCATGTCTTGCACTTGCATTCTGTTCTGTAGTTGGTCCACGGTACCCCTCCCATGATAGAGTTTATACACTTATATCATCATTCACGCTTTTGCTTGGTAGTGGAAGCCTAGCCTATAGTAGTAGCCAGCCATGGCTCGATTATTTGCAATTCGTAGATTACGATCGTTTGTTATTGATTTCTGAGTACGACAATTTGAAAATTGCGTAATCGATTACAAATTAGTGATTGTAGACTGCGATTATAATCGAGATCAATTTCTGCTATAGGTTAGGCTAACTAACTATCCATGTCCACTTTTCTTGCTAACGCAGCCATGCTAATCACTTCCATCTTACCACTAATAACAAATTATACATGGGTGCATCATGGGTCTATCGCAGTATTGCAGTTCAACTCATCTAAGATGTAACCCACTTTCTACTTGCATGATTAAAATTATATTTGCATCATTTCTTATTGCGTTTGCTCATTTGATCCCGCGCTCGCTTGTTTATCTCGCAGCTCCTTCGCTTTTTCTTCTATAAAACTCGTGCTAATTGCGCAACAAGTGTTAACAGCGCAAATTGGTTTGTACCGGTTCGATGAATGGGTGGTACAAGAAATTAACGATGGAAACCTTATGTTAACGCAACTTAACGTAAGTTAATGAACCATTGTCGTTAAGTTAACGGGCATTTTAACGGAAGTCAATTTAGTCCGTTAACATGAAAAAACTTTTTAACGGATTAACGAGTTGATGAAAAAGTTAGCTTCGTTATTAACGGATTAACGATTAACGGACTTGTGCCCATCTATGCTTTTCTCCAAGCTCGGCGGGCTTCTTTTCGAAGACTTGCTAGCTCAGAATTCCACCAAATGTTATTTTTAGTACAAAGCGGCTTTCGCATAAGGCAAGCAGCTACTTACGATTTAGTAATAACGGAATGAACCTTGTTTGCCAGCACATCAATGTCGTCTTTTGAGGAAGGCTCTGGAACAGGTCGCAAAGTTCGTTGACTTAATTTTTGTTTGAGTTCGTTTACATACTTGTTCCAGCATGTACGACGAACATTACGAAACATTTTTGCCCGTTTTTGGATTCTGCTTTTTACCTGCAACCTAATATACATGTGATCCGAGAATGATGGCACGTTGCTAACATGCCACGTGCCAGCCAACTATTCGGTTCCGTGCACACAGGTTCACTAAGATTAAGTCCAAAACCTCTTCACGCGTTTTAGTTCTGAATATTGCTTTATTACCCACATTACAGAAACTCAGGTCTGCACTTGCACAATATGCTGAGAGATCTTCTCCTCAAGGTTTTATATGAGAGAATCCCGATGTAGTGTGATGAGCATTTGCATAGGTGGGCACAAGTCCGTTAATCGTTAATCCGTTAATAACAAAGCTAACTTTTTCATTAACTCGTTAATCCGTTAAAAAGTTTTTTCATGTTAACGGACTAAATTAACTTCCGTTAAGTGCTGTTAACGGACTAAAGTAACTTCCGTTAAGTTCTCTTAACTTCCGTTAAGGTTTTTATCGTTAATATCTTGCAGCTTCGTTGTGCATTTGAACTTGTTTTTATCTTGAAATTGGATTAGACTGTAAAATGTAACTTTCAAAACACAAAAAGACCACCATAGCAATAAATATTTCCTTACAATCACCTCAACAGCGTCAATACGTGTTCTAGAAGCGAGTGAATAAAACGAAATGTAAATTACACGCAAAATGTTAACGGATTAACGGACTTTATTAACTTCCGTTAATTGAAGCTGAAAAAAACGGATTAACGTTAACGGAGGTGTGAAGTTTGTTAACGGACTAGTGGTTAACGAAGCTAACGTTTTACATTAACTTGCCCACCAATGAGCATTTGCATTGGTTCCTACAATAATAGGACTTTGTTTATTTTCTGTGAAGACTAATAGATCCTTCAATAAATTGGGCGGAGCTGGTTCTTCGGCTGCCATGTATGCCGATACGAAAACAAAACTATCCCCCTTTTGCCATACATTGTTAACTCTAATTGCCACAGTATCCTCATTTGAAAACATCGGGATTAGAGAACCACAGAGATCAGGAGTAGCATAAATGCACGCCCGAGGACAATTACTCTTTTCAATTCCTTGAATGAGGTTCCAGCCTCGTAGCTTACTTCTGATTTTGGTTGCATATGTCCATTGTTCTTGAACTAACACTAACCCGGAATGTACGTTTTTTGTAACTTCACAATTTGTAAAGCTTGCTGCTTTACATTTGTGTAGGTTGATTTGCCAACACTCTAAATTATGTAACGATAACGTAGTTGCCGTAATGGCTTTATTTGATTTATTAAGTTGTCAGCTGTAATCCTAAGCCATTCTTATCTATATGATTGATGTAGTCAAACAGAGCGCTTTATTCTTAGAACAGCTGATATGGCTACTTCATTAGTACAGAGAAAAGCTGTGACTTCCATGAACTAGAAGTCGTCGGCTTCTCTGTATCTGCCGAAGTGCCAGGCTCAGCTGGATCCCTTATTGCCTCACAGGTTTCATCAGCCTTGGGCGATCGCGATGACATCTCCAGATTCTGAAACTGCTTGGCACTTTTCTTCTTCTGGAACTGAACGCGACGATAACCAGTGTGTGGATTGTAGTTCAGTTCCTTCAGCGTGGTTAACGAAGGTTCCCGAATGGATACTACATGTAGCACCCCTTCGTTTCCCTTCGCTGAATGCTTTGTTTCCAAATCCCTACGACTGATTTTCGCATTGCAAGGGGAAACCAGCGTAAGGGTATCGGAAATGCTTAAACCTTCATCCTCTGGCAACCAGATTTTGAAAGTTTTTGCTGGAGGAAAGTCTTTAAGCCCTTTTTTATGGTAGCCTTGATGAACTACCAAGGACGGTACAATGGCCTCGACCACATGTTTTGCCCATTCCAAGGTCTTCTCATCCTTGCATATCATCAGCACTTTACCTTCAAAGATAAAAGTGCGTTCGATACGGACAAGAAAACCCGGATCGGCACGAAGAATCATTTTGTTGATGGCACTTTGAACTTCACGTAGATCCATGTTGTCCATACTACCTTCCCCTTCTGACTCTTTTCTCGTGATGGTTAACTTTTGATTGCTGGCCTTCACAGCCCCAGCATAACTAGCTGGGGTGCTCGTGCCAGCCATCGTTTCTTTAGCTTTGCCTCCTTGCTTACCGTAAGCGACATCATGCCGCCCACGCTTCTGCGGGAGGTTTCTTGAGGAGGACAGAGAATCCGAAGATTCCCTGGCCCGTTTAGCTTGGTTGGAGGAGTGGTAAGAGGACTCATGGTCGTGGTCAGCAAGTGTCATACCAGCCAGACCCCTCATTACTCGCTTCTTTTCCTTTCTCTTCCAGTTTTTTAGTAGTTTTTCCCCCGTTTAACCTCAGACCTGCAAGCAACATCCGAAGAATTACTTGGATTTTGAAACTCCACAGGGGTAGTTGAAGTGATATTCGGTTTCACAACCAACCATGCCACTTTTGCTGTACCCTTAGCTTCTGTTGAGACCGATTTTTTTAGCAAAGAAACCTTTTCAACTTGAGGACTTAGATTTGATGTTTTTTCGGAATCTGGGCTAGAAGGCGCAGATAACCGAGTTTTATCTTTGCTAGCATTGTCACGCAAGAACTCAATGATTCTTGGTTGTGACAGTGCCACTTCTTTTGAATTTAGAGGTGTGATCCGTGTTATTTTCTTCTTTCGACGTGTAAATATTATCATGAGGTTTAACTGGGAAAAGTTCCAAAGGCCAGATTACTCAGAGAAGCAGAGGACTACGAACTGCCATTTCTACCGATGGCAACACACCAACGCCGCAAATGACAGACTTATCTCTGGAGCACTGGCCTCGGCGGAGCCCCCTCAATACAGCCGCAGATCCCTACCCAGGTGCCATCTGGAACAACAGGTGCATGAGGATATTCATAAGCTGATGGACACGAAATACTATGTTGGCTAGACTGGGACCAGCATTCTTTCTATCTTGTGGCCACAACACGGCAGCGCGTTTTATCCGCTGTACCCTATATCCGCATTGACATTCCGCCACAATATTGGCCTATCCCCATCGGTTTATATATTAGCCCCCAGCCCCCTGTTGGCGTTTGAGTCAGGGGTCGGAAAATGAGAAGGCAGGACTTCGCAATATCAGGCCATCGCTTACGCTATTGCCTGGCTGCTAATTTCTGCATTTCTTAAACTCGCCCTCTTCATCGGCTGGTTGCCATTGCCTCAATTAGCCAGTGTTTCCACTGTTTCCACCCGACACCACGTGGAGGTTTGAGGTTGGACTTTGTCGGGCCCGCTGGAACCTTGTTAGGACTGAATGTGGCCCAATAGTTTAAAAGGTTGCCGACTCCTGGTCTATGCTATTAATAATTTGATTGTTATGATTTTTACTTTTGCGGGTCTGCAGTCGTACGAAACTGGTCGCCAGTGTGAAACAGAGGTGGGCACAGCGCCGCTGTTCAGTAGCGGCGCTACCAGCGCCGCTGTTTTTTTAATAGCGGAAGCGGAAGCGCCGCTGCTTTTTTCTGCTAACAGCGAAAAGCGGCAGCGCCGCTATATTTGAGGCCCAGTAGCGAACAGCGCTTCAGCGCTTCTGTGAAAGCAATAAATCTGCCGCTTCCGCTACTGCAAAAAAACTTTAAAGAACATTCTTTTAAACTGCAATTAAGAAATGTAAACAATAAAATAAAGCTTTTGTCTTCGATTCTTGTAATCCGTAATGACACTTGTTGCTCTGAATCCAAAACGACAAAATAGTTCTGTTTTTCTCACGTTATCACTTAACAGTTTTCGTCGCTGTCCTCGTTAATCCTGATTGACAGCCACAAGCACTGGTTGCTCTCGTTATTGGTAATCAAAAGACAAGGTTTTAATTATGCATTGTGCAGTACTGGCTTTTGTTCCTCGCGTTCTATTTTCTTTGATCGTTTTTCTAATTAACTTAATCGTACTGTTACAGTCCAATAGTTTATTTTTAGTGATGAATAGCGAAGTTTGTGTTTGGTATATAGCCATTTGTTAATGCTACGATAACTGCAGTACAGGTTTAGCAGTAGGCATATCGATGTATAGTACACATAGCATTAAATTTGCAGTAAAGTAAAATTTGCAGTGAAGTAAAATTTCTGCAGAAAAGTAATCAATTGCGAAACTAAAAGATAGACAACAGCAACCAAATTTACTCTAATTTCATAATTTAGGCAGATGAAGTAACCTTTCGTGAAATAGCATTAACTGCATCAACTTGTGCAGATACCGTGAGGAAGCATTGCTGTAAAAACGAAGCAAGTGCTGCTGTGGAACGACTTTTTTCGGTCGGAAAAGACGTGCTCAAACCTAAGCGCTCAGGTTTGACCGACGAGCATTTTGAGATGCTTGTCTTTTTAAAAGGAACTTGCGAACAATTTATTGAACTATAATTGCTTGGCTGCTTGCATGTGTGCTATTATAATGACGGTATACTTTTGTGATTACATTTGGTTTGTAACTTCAGAAAAAAAAAAATTGTTTTGTTTTGTTAAGTAGCGGCAGCGAATAGCGGCAGCGCCGCTGTTTTTGAACCCATTAGCGGCAGCGGAAGCGCCGCTGCTTTTGTAAATCAAGCAGCGGTAGCGGCAGCGCCGCTGCTTTAAACGTCAAATAGCGGCAGCGGTAGCGACGCTACTATTCAAGTAGCGGGTGCCCAGCTTTGGTGTGAAACGGGTACTTTTTAGAACGGGTATCATTAAGACCAATTTTAAACTCTTTTTGTGAATGGAAATGATTTTGGTGCGGGTACAATTTTCAGGAAAGATGCCATTTACTAATGCGAACTCGATGAAGTATTGCAGGTAGTGTGCAACATTAACAGCAACTATGAGAAGGAAGTAAGCAGAAATGTTGCCATGGCCGACACAGCTTAATTCATGTTAAGCGAGTGTGTAGTGTTTACAGTTTCATCGCGGGTCGGTGCTGTTAAAAATGTTGACTCAGAAACGCTTTTGGGTAAATAATTTCAGTGATGATATTTTTGATGTTTGGGAAAATCCTCATCCAACTGTTTACCAATTGTAGGCTACAAAAAAAGTTGTTAAAAAGGTCGGCTATTGCTTTTTGATCTAGTATTTCGTTTTTTTTTTTTTTCGGTAAAATCTTCCAACGAAAGATTTAATTTTGTTTTTGTTGTTCACATCAATAATCAATTAAACACACCAAGAAAAATATTCAAAAAGACAACAAGGATGCTGCGAAGTATCTTCAAGTCGAACAGTCAGCCTAAAAGCGAAGGTTTCCACAGTACAAAAAATACAAATATCAGATCACTATCAAGCAAAGCAGTAAACTTGTTAAGAAAAAAACAACAGCAACTACTGTAGTTAAAAAACAAGTTTAAAAAAAATTGGCAAAAATATAATATCAGCGTACTATTATAGGTAAAAAACATGGTGCAAAGTTTAAGGCAGGCTATATTGACTTAAATGCAAAAATGGTAGTGTAGTGTCAGCTCCAACGTAGCCACAAGTGAAAGATAAATCGGAGATATGGATTAATAAGTCAACCCGGAGAGTAGCTCGATAGGTTGTTCAACCGAGCCGGTCGACCGCATTGGGACGCGTCCTTTTGACACGTACGTTACAATGGCGAGCACGCCAGGACGTTGGAGTGGTGGACGCACTCCCTTGCGCTGGTTGGAGACGTGGATGAGCCGTCGCCGGCGTAAAGGGAGGGGATGATGTAGTGTCAGCTCCAACGTAGCCACAAGTGAAAGCTAAATCGGAGATATGGATTAATAAGTCAACCCGGAGAGTAGCTCGATAGGTTGTTCAACCGAGCCGGTCGACCGCATTGGGACGCGTCCTTTTGACACGTACGTTACAGTAGTATCAGAAAAAAATACACTAATACAGTGAATTTGAAATTCTTATTGTGGGAAAGTAATCTTTAATAAACCGCAAGTAAACATTGTTTCTACTTTTGCTTGAAAACTTTAAAGAAACTATGTCTAATTTCAGACGAAATTGAGTCCCAGATCTTAATTTCGCCATATTTTATAGCATAGGCGAAGCCAGGGGGGGGGCCAGGGGGCCCGGGCCCCCCCAATTGAAATGCTACTAATGATAAAAATGTCACAAAAAAGACTACTGTGTCTTCAGTTTCAGTTTCTTTTAGCATCTTTGCGTACAACAGTACAAGCGTACAACAGTAATTAACAATAATATTGATCCAGGGGGCCCCGGGCTCCCTCAATTTAATTTTGGCCAATCAACTCAAATGGGTCCCCTACAATAATATTTAAATGGGCCCCCTACAATAACATTGATCCAGGGGGCCCCGGGCCCCTTCAATTTAATTTTTGCCAACCAATTCAAATTGGGCCCTACAATACTATTTAAATAGTCCCCCTACAATAATATTGCTCTAGGGGGCCCGGGCTCCCTCAATTTAATTTTGGCCAATCAACTCAAATGGGTCCCCTACAATAATATTTAAATGGGCCCCGTACAATAATATTGATCCAGGGGGCCCCAGGCCCCTTCAATTTAATTTTTGCCAACCAATTCAATTGGGCCCCCTACAATAGTATCTAAATAGCCCCCTTTTTAAATGGGCTCCCAACAATAATATTGATCCAGGGGGCCTGGGTCCCTCAATTTAATTTTTGCCAACCAATTTTAATGGGCCCCCAACAATAATATTTAAATGGTACCCATTTAAATGCCCCCCTAACAATAATATTGATTCAGGGAGCCGGAGACCCCACAATGTAATGTTTGCCAACCATTTTAATCGTATAACCCGAGTGAAATTAAGGGTTTTTTACTTTAAAAGTTGCTAACCGAGGCCCTTATCTAATCTTTTTATAAACGTAATGCAACAACCAGGGACACATTTAACATATGGCACTGTGCCAGGAACTCCGCGCTCACATTAGAATTTTTTTGGTCTTCGCTTGTATTTGGCAGGAAAATATTGGGAAATTCCCAAAGTACCAAAGGGCCCAACGGAATGTAAATCCAGCCCGGGCAATAACATGATTTGCAGGTGTAATCATGTATTGTACATTTTTCAGTAACGATTGACCTCCACCTCGCCAGTTTTTAAGCAACAAAATAGTTTTGAAAAAAATTAGCTACAGCAAGGAGAATGCTCATTGAACAAACTTTTGAATTGAGAGGTCTTGGGCTCTCTGGCCTTATATGTACTCCAATAACTGGTTGTTTTCCAGAGCTGGGCAAGTCCGCAAATCCGCAATTGCGGACTAACGAAAAAAGTTGCGGACATGCGGACTTGCGGACTTTGGCTGTTTAAATTGCGGACTTGCGGTTGCGGACTATTTTAAATTTTAGTCCGCAATTCCGCAAGTTTTATACAAAAATAGAAATTTCTAACTATTTTTGTAAAATATTTATGTTTTTACCCAGTCAAACACGAGAAATCAGTTTAATTTTTTCGAGTTCAAATTCGGCAAAAATATCAAGTTATTCGAGTTCAGGATGACATAAATACTAGGTTTGCTTTTCGACTTAACCGCTTTCTTTTTGTTGACATGCTGTTTGGTAACGTGAGAAACGAATACATGCCTCATTCTCATCTTTTATGCAAATAGTTGGTTGATTTTTTTAGAACATTTTAGAACCCCCTTTTGTGCTTGTTTTAAGAATCTTCTAGAACTGTCATTGTGGTAATTTTAACTGTATTGTCTTTGGACCTTTAATTTCATAATCTTTAAGTCTGCAACTAGTGCTCAAATTAGATAGTCTTCGACAGTATGAGTGATGTGGTGTCTCAAATTTTCGTAGTTTAGTGTTTCAAGTTAGATGTGTAGTAAGTTGGTTGCTGATATTTCTATTTCTATAGTGAAACCTCGAAGCAGTTTTTTAATAGTATAGTCTAGTAAAGTCTAGCATAGTGTTAGTATAATCAATAGCGTAAATTTTGGTCCAGTAAATTTTAGTTAATTGATATTGATTTGGCTAGCTGATAATTGACTTCTTGTTTTGCCGTGCTCCTTTGGATGAATCAAATTTTTGGTGTTTTGTGAGGAAAAAAATTGTTATATGTATATCCAAAGTGTGGTATGACTGCAGAAATATGAAGGATACGGCGCGGCGAAACAAGTTATTACAAGAGGGTCTAACCTGATTCAAATTGGAGTCAACACCGTTTTCTCGAGTTTGGCAAAACAACAGACTTTTTTTGGGTTTAAGTTTGAATTTGCAGCCCTGGTTCAAAGCATGGCTGTGTTGTTTTTTACCGTGAGTTTACAAAATTTGCCACTGAGGTATCATTTTTTGTACTGGTAACCAGTGCCGTCGCTACTGTGAGGCCAGGCGCGCCGTCCCCCCTCTAACGACTGCTTGTGCCCCCCATTTTGGTTCATTCAGAATGCTTATTTGGAGCATCGCGTAACGACAAGACAACAGGCAATAATGGAAAATGAATAGTGATTTTCAAACATGATTCTCGTTTGAATCTTTTTCGATTGCTTGCAAAGTTGCTGGCCACCAACTGCTTTACATAAATGAGACCCAATAATCCGTCTTATTAACACACCTTTACGGATGTGTCGCGGAATAGGGACGTGGGCCTATAGAAGCGTTACCGGTATTTCGTTAGTGATTATGACGTGAAATAATACGTAAAAACACTTTTTTTAAAGACCAGCTGTTTTTTTTAGAGCACACTCAAGATTTATTTTAGTTTGCAGTCGGTGTCGCAGTTAGGGGGAAGAGGCTAAGGGATCATCAACCCCCTTTAACCAAGTCATTTAGAAAATATAACCAAAAAAAAATAAGCGTTTAAACGTGTTTTGGACTTTACCTAATGTATATGGGGGCTCAAGAGGCTAGACAATTTAAATCGTTCAATGACTTCTGAATTTTAGCAATTTACTGTAATTATTGATATGGTTTTAAAACGTGCGAAATGTGATTCAAATGGCGTTAAAATTGCTATTTTTGCCGCAAAATTGCAAAAATCACCCAGCAGCTCTGTAACACGACTGAGTAGCAACGGTTTGTTCAGCACGGGAACTAAATTAGACAATTTTTGTGCAAAAAACATTTACTTTTGGTTCAAGCCCCCTCTCTCTTATTTAACAAAACCCTGGTTGCGCTTCTGGTCGCATTCACTCCTGTAGACATATTTTTCAAGTGACTATACCGGCAGCATGCGAAACGAGCTAATAAACGCTGCCAGGCCTATATGTATCTTTTTCCAAAGATGAATACAAAATTGTAGCTAAATATCAGTTTTTATTTGCAAAAGTTCAGTCCATTTTCGGCTAGGGCCCTCTCACTTCGTTTGGTCTGGCGACGGCACTGCTGATAGCGTGTGCTTATCTCATTCCTAAAGTACTTATTGAAACTAGGGACTATGAATGTTTTTTGCCTTCTACTGCCTTTGCCTTTTCCTGCCTCGAAAAATAATTGTTTTTTTAGAATATATTGTTGCAAGCGGAAATGCGTAATGTTCTTTGCTATTTGATGACTTCTCACTGTAATTCAATGGCTTTTAATCTCCAAATCCCTAGCTTCATTGTAGCATTTTTGAGGGTTCGCCGGAGGGTTGTGCATTATGGTTCCACGCAGTTTAGGCACCTACTGTATAAGCAGAAGCGCAACCAGGAGGGCTGAGGGCTAAAAACCCTTAGTCAAGTCACTTAAAAACTTTAACCAAAATTACAAGCGTTTGAATCTGTTTTGAGTTGGACCTGAAAGTAAGAGGGGCTGTGCTATTCAATTCTTGAGTTTGCCATTCGAAAAAGCAGCTCAACAACAAGTCATGCTGCGGTACATTTACTACAATCAACGATTGTGAGTAATTTCTTATATTGCGTGGAATGTATCTACCATAGGCTTGCTATACTCCCCTCAAGTTACAACTTTTGACTTATTTTTGCCAATCAACTCTGAGCAGATCACTTCAGGGCGTGGTTGATTGCAAAACTTTTTCACTAGGTTCACAAAAAGTTGCAGACTTGCGGTGCGGACTTCAAGAATTACGAAGTTGCGGACTTGTGATTGCGGACTTCAAGAATTACGAAGATGCGGACTTGCGGTTGAGGATTCAAGAATCTCGAAAAGTCGCTGCGGACTTGCGGTTGCGGATTAAGAAATTTGAAATTCGGTCGCGGATTTGCGGACTTAAAAAAAACTTACGGTGCCCAGCACTGTTGTTTTCATGACAAAACAATAATCTCTAAGGAAAATTTTTGAGTGGATTGTTATTTACTGCTAAAATATAGCAGAAGGCAATGTGCTTTACTTGCCCCTACGTGGGCCAAATCACTTACAAAACTTAACCCCAAAATGCAAGATTTTAAACGTGTTTTGGACTTAAATAGCAAGCAAAAGAAGGACTGAACAACTTAATTTTTTCACTTGGCTTTCAAATGTTAAAAATCTAGTACCTCCAAATGGCACAGAATACGTGCGAAATGTGATCCAATGGCATTAAAACAGCTTTTTTTTCAAAAAACTACAAAAAATCGCCCAGCGGCTGGGGGCTTCGCCCTCAGAGCCCAATAGCCTCCGGCGGTTGGGGGCTCCGCCCCCAGACCCCCGTCAATGATACGCTTGAATTACAGTACACTTTTTTACTCAACATGTCTGCCAACTTAAACATTTTCACATTAAAACTATTGGTTTAAGCCCTCCCCTTTGAACGAGTTCCTAGTTACATGCCAACACCAGGCCACGGCCTTTGATCTTCCATTCTACGATATCTTTGCTCCCACAAAAATTTCCTGTTTCGAAGTTTCTGATGACGTCATTGCACGTGATTTGCGGTTTGGGCCCCCCCAATCAAAAATCCTGGCTACGCCTATATTTTATAGAACGTTGCAGTCGAGATGTGTTGTATCGCGGAATAGCAAACTTATAAGCTAAATTTTGCCTCGTTCCTAATTTTTGTACAGTATCCGTTTTACAAAAGTACTCCGAAAAATAATTGGAAGTTTCTAATGGCAAGATTTTTGCATGAATATTGCAACTTCATAAGTATAGATATCTGATAATTTAAGTATTTTATTTTGCTTGCATAATGAAGACACACTTATGAAGAGTAGATAGAATGTAAAATTATTAGTAATTAATCTTAAAGCTTTGTTTTGTAAAGATACAAGTCTTTGCAGGTATGATTTATAGTTGATCACCATACTGTAATACCATACAACAGGTGAGGATGAAGTACAGTCGTCTGAAAACTTCGTCTGCTGAAGATTTAATCTTTGCAGTAGGAAGCGCTGATCATATAATTTAATGTTGTTTTTTTGCAAATGCTATCGATTTAGTTAACTTGCTTGAAAATTTGCGATAAGAAGTTTTTTCGTTTTCATCTTCATGCGAAAAATGAGAACAAAATATCAATCGTATTTTGCGGATAAGGGCTAGAAACTCTTTTGTGAGCCACGGTTTATTATTTAATCTTGTTTGTCTACGATATAATTGTCTAATAGAGGCATCACTTGTTGATCATATTCGTTTTACGTCTACAAATTTGTTGAAAATGCTATTATATAATTAAGCTGATTAAGAGTGTCGCAGTTTTAAATGTATTGAGATAAAATTTTGGTCTGCTTCGTTGCAAAAATCTTCACAATGGAATTTTGAAGCTTCGCAATGATACTTGATAGTTTTTGCACGCTTGCCAAGAATTATATGTTTTATGCTACATGCTGTAATATAATGATGGGTTAGGTCGCTTCGAATTACGAAACGTACAAATTTGTGCTTTAAATCATCGGTGATTATATGTTTAATAATGGTAGAAGTTGCAGAAGTCACACGAGTAGGAGAGTAATTAGTGGAATAGCACCATTACTTATCGTAATATTAATGTAATCATTGGCACTTTTGGATCGGTTAAATTTATCTAAATCAATACTTAAGTCTTCCAGCAAATATATTATCTTATTGCTGCTGGAAAAATGGCTGAGGCAAGTGGAAAAATCTAAGAATTTGAGATATTAGTTGATGATGGGTGACGGTATATTTCCCAACATTTACTGTGCAGTTTTTTTTGGTAAATGGTTAACAACAAGGTTCTAAATTATACAGAGTAAGTTGATTTTTTGATTTAAATTTAAGCTTTTTTTTAATATAAACCGCAACTCCTCCAGCAGTTAAATGCAAATTGACGTGAATAAAGCTGCAGCCAGTAATTGAAATATCAGTCAAAGGTTCATCTTTAATGATAGTTTCAGAGAAGCATATTATATCGGGCAAAAAGTAGAAAGATTGAAGAATATTATACTCGCATTAAAATTTTTGTGAAGAGAACGAAAGTCAAAATGCAGAAAAGTCAAAGAATTTTCGAAAAAGGTAGATTGCACATTTACATCGTCAAGGTAACAACAATTACTAAAACACACAACCCTCTTGTACCAGCCGTTGCTCACACCACTGTCAATGACCATGGAAACTTTCTTCGATTGTACTTTGTTTGCAAATCTTTTGGTGGGCTGAGGCACCGTATTCGGTAGAATGCTTGTTTAATGAATTAGCACGTTCGGAATGCACTTATCCGCATCCACTCTGCTCCGTGTGTTGCCATCACAATAATTATTTGTGGTCTTTTTTCACGAATGCTAGCAATGCTAGAGGCCAAATTTTGTGGTTGAATTTTCGCACGAGTATGCAAATCATAATGATTGCAGTTTTTTGTTATAAGTAATATTTAGCTAAACTGATAAATAATTTATATTGAAACATTTTTCATGATATGCTAAATTAGAGCCAGTCTATAAAATCTATACTGATCGTGTAGTATGTATGAAAGTGTTAGTCCTTAGGTTAGTCAAAGACTAATTTTATTTTTCGGCACGAACAGAGCACAATATTGCAGTTCGATATACAGTACATTACCGTAAATCATAATCGTAAAACAAAAACTCGTAAGCAAGAGCGAGGGCGCGTCAGAATTTCCAGCAAACGCTCAATTCTAATCGATTTTACTGTAATTAACGCTGAAAAACGTATTGCAGTCGTTATCAAAATTATTTCTACATTCTCATCCGAATTTCATTGTTACACAGGGTATGATCAGTGCCGGATTTATAGTTGTGCGGACCATTGGCGTTTTTGACTCTTTGGTGAGAAGCAAACACCGAAGACAACAGTTCTTCGCCAGATTTTAGTAGCATTTTCCGGCCAAACAAAGTTGGAGACCAAACACATAAAAAGGTCTGCATTAGCTTTTTTTTTCAATTTCCTGGCAAATAAAGATGAAGACCAAAACAAACCAAAAAGTCTTCTTCGGATTTTTGTTGCAATTACCAACCAAACGCGCAGCCCCTTGACACTGCGTCAAAGTGCCACATGGTAAATTCGGCCCAGGATATAATCAATAATTTTACAGCAGATAGTTTTATTAGCACTATTATGAGCGACTATTATGTTTACCGAATTTGACAACAATTCATGTAATTTTACGCTCAACCCATGGTGCGGACAGTTTGGGTTGCAGCAATACTTCGAAGTGTTTATTTTGATGCTCATGGTCGGCTTGGGAGTGCTCGGTAACCTTCTCGTTATACTTTCGATTGTGATTGTGGGGAGGACTTATAAAAACGGAAATATCTTCATCATCAATCTAGCCATTGCCGATCTTTTGGTGAGTAAAATTAAAGAACAACTAGAATATGATATTGTAAGCAAAATTTAGGGACTTCGCGACAGCATTCAACTTTTACTAAACCCTTTGGGACTTTAAAATATAACGACCCGGTTGGGTTAGGTACATTTGTAAGAATGGTAGTTAATCGTCTCTAATTTTTAAAGTTCGTGGTAATTGTCTTCAAAATTTAAGTGTCAAAAAAATCTTTTTGCATCAGCAAGACCCGATAACAGTTTACAGCACGATTCTGCTCTTTTTAAGATTTTATTGCAGTTTTTCGCTTTATAGCAATGTAATTACGTGGCATTCGCTATTAGTTTTATCCTTTAGTTTTACTTATTCTAAAAACTTCAGCTTTTCTTTGCTTAAGCGGTTAAAAATTTTAAGTTTGGTGGCCCCATTTGAGAATCTTTAACGTGGCATCTCAATTTTTATCATCTTTTGTCTTTTATTTGTCACTACCCTTTAAATTTTATTTGTCTAGCTCAAGTGGTAAAAAATTTCAAAATTTTTGGGGCAAATTTTGGGGGTCCCTCGAAAATGATTCCTCCAAATTTTGCTCTGTTTTATTTTTTATATTTATTTGATTACCCTGAACATTTTATCCTAGGTTTGAGCGCAAAAACTTTAACAGTTGAATAGCCGATGTGGACGACACTTATCGTGGCAGCCCCAATCTTCGTTATGCTTTGCTTTCTTTCATATACCAATCCATCCTGAAAATTTCATCGGTTAAGTTTAAACGTTTCAAAGCATCAAATACCTGGAAAAACAATTTAAGAAACCGCATTGTAACAGCCCTTATTTTATTGAAACACGAAGAAAAAATGTCAAAAAAGGACAAAAATCAGTTTGCGGTAAAAAAAATTGAACTTCAGTCTTGGGGCTGTACTATTATAAAGTCATAATAGCAATCTACGAAAATTTCTCTTTCTTGACTTTAAAAACTTTAATCAAGGCCGTCAATCAACTTGCACTGATCAGAAGTCGAACGGATATAGCGTCTGCATTCTGCAACTGAAACGGTAAACACGAGTTTAATTCTCGGTTGGATCAAACCAAAAAAATATGTAAATTTTTAATCACAACTTCCCTACGTGACGTTCAGCAATTAAATGGGCAGTGAAAAGCCTCCACCGTGTGGTAGCAGAGTTGTAAACGGGCCGACTAGTTTAGGCCCGAACCCGAAAATATAAGCCCGAACCCGGCCCGAACCCGAAAACTAATTTAAAGCCCAAATCAAGCCCGAAAAACCCGAAAGTTAAGTTAGGTCTGAAAAATTTAGCAATGTTGCCAAGTTATTTTGATTATATTTTTGTGAACCGAAGACTCGAATCAAATCTCAGGCCCGAATCAAGCCCGAAATTTTTGTCAACTTTAGGCCCGAACCCGGCCCGAACGCGAACCGAAAAGCCCGGCCTGACTTACAACTCTGTAGTGGTAGACAGGTTGGCAGGTGGCTGCTTGACTTGAAGACCAAAAGATCTTTTCGCTGTCTCCCGGCCAGGGCAACTTATTGAATAAAGACGGAATTAAAACAACAATTAAATGTTTTTAGGTCACAGGAATTTACACTCCTCACGTGATACTGAATATTTTAGCTCAAGGCCCTGTATTAGTTGATTGGCTTTGCCAAGCTTTTGGCTACCTCGTTATCTGGGCCTGCTGCAGTTCCATCGGAAGTCTCGGATTCATTTCCCTCAACAGGTAGGATGAAGCCTAAGAAACGCAACTCATAAGTCCTATCACTAAAAAAGCTTGAGACGACCCAAGGACAAAAGCGTTATAGCGCATGTTTATCCTCCTGTCACCGGACAGAGTCAGACGCTAACTATTGGACGATCCGCACACTTTTCATTGCGATGACTACTTTGTGTTGGAAAAACCGAACCTGCTTAAGAGTTTCCGATGATCCAATGTTCCTGTGCATTTCTTCGTATTCTTGTCCAATGAATTTGCAGCTTGTTCAAAGCCACCAAGCAGAGATAATCATCGTACAGCGTCTTATCCAAGTACGGAACGATGTGACCAGGGTGCGGGTTGAACCCATATCATGCGATAAGAATCGTCTTAAAAACGACGCCTTTACCCTCTCGGCCACGCTGTCGATCAAATAAACGTCAAATAGTTCAGAATTGAAATGCTTTGAAACGAGCATCCCAGCGTAAGTTTTCAAATTTTTTGCATATGATTTTGCTTTCAGCTTAACTGCATCTAACTGAGTGTCGCATGCATCCAACTTGCTATAATCGCAACTAAATTTAAGAATAGCGTCTCTAAACTTGCAAATTCATTTTGTTTTGCATGTAATGAGTTCAACTGTGTAAAAGATAGAAAGCTGATAACAGGGCCTCAGAGAGAAAATTTTCCAGGGGGAACGAAGGTCAGTACCGGGCCCCCAAAACTTATTGGGCCCCCCCAAGCCTTATCGGGACCCATGCCGTTAAATCATTTTTTGTCCGATGGGTATAGATCTTCATTTAAAAGTGATGGGATAACGATAACTGCATACAATTAGGACCTATTAAAAATACAAATAGGCATAAAATTGGTTTAAATCCAGCTAGAGGGTCTGGGGCAGCGCTCTGAGCTCCCCCAGCGGGGTCCGGTGCAGAGCCCCGAAAGCTTTAGCACTTTTTATGTTTCTCAAGGGTAAAATACAGCATTTGATCAACATCCCAGCACCAAACTTGCTTAAATTGACTAGCATAAAACGTGATATGCATGAAAGAAAGTATGTGAAGTGGGGGATGATGACATTGACACAACATTATACAATATAATGACGTTAATACTGCAAATCCAAATATTTTACTGATAACAGTTTTAAGAAGTCATCTGCAATCATAGACTTCACAAACCCAAATACTTATTAAACTCATACAGATAGAGTGAGTTACTTAATGATAGTAGTGTAGTATAGTATGTCAACTTTGACTCTGCTTTCTGAGGTTGAAATGCTTCTGGATCTCTGGAAATGTGGGCCCTCGTACATTGTTATGCCG
This sequence comes from Trididemnum nubilum, assembly GCA_963965965.1. NCBI lineage: Eukaryota > Metazoa > Chordata > Ascidiacea > Aplousobranchia > Didemnidae > Trididemnum > Trididemnum nubilum. Next base: position 39,484,051 of record OZ014489.1, read on the forward strand.
TAGAATTAGGGCTCTTAAGTCAGGAAATGTAACTAAACGTTAATTTCAAAGCAAGTGTATGGCTTTTAATACATTTTCCTCTTTTTTATATCAAATCGCCCACTATTGGATGCCGTAAAGGCTGTGTAGCAAAAATAGCGACCAATTACCACTACTGAATAGGCTGACATATATTTTTGCTGTAGGCAAGTTTGATTACGATTTTATGGTGCGATACCAAAACTTAACGCGGAAAACTGAACCGGGCCCCTTGAGCCCGGACTCTCCTAGGCCCGGCCCGGGTACGATGTACCCAGTACTTAAATCGTAAAATTTTGCATGGGGGGACGCTTTTTTCAGCGTTGACTGAACTTTAGAGAAGAACAAGCACGTAGCCAGGATTTTTTGGGAGTGTGTTCCATAAACGAACTTGACCCAAATTTTCATTATTCCTGAATTGGATCGAGGCGAATTTTTAGTGAAAATCAGGTGATCTCCAAAAAGAAAAAGGTCTTCGCCGAAATCCGAAGGCTTTTTCTGGCCGAAATCAAAAATTTAAACGGTTTTTCCGGCCAAAAACAGGTGATCTCCAAAAAAAAGGTCTTCGCCGAAATCCGAAGGCTTTTTCTGGCCGAAATCAAAAATTTAAACGGTTTTTCCAGCCAAAAACAGTAATTTTTTCCTCCCATAAACTAGCACTCAAATCTCGATGGGGGACGCCTAAATCTCGATGGGGGGACGCTCAATCTCGATGGGGAAAAATTACTGTTTTTTTAAGTACTGGATGTACCCCCTAAACTCCCCTCTTGCAGGTCCTAGCTGATAATCCTCGAACCGAAGTTAATCTACATCGGTGAATTCGACCTTCAGAGTTTGAATTTCACTCATAAGCTTTACTGCTTTTTGCCTTTTTGGCCAATTTTTTAACTACTTTGTAACAGAATGCTGTAGCATGGTTGAGACCTTTGGTGCTTGCTGTGAGAATTTTCTTGTTACTCAGAACTGACGATTCCGCTACAGAATCCGAAACGATTCCTTTTTTTTTTAACTTTGATTTTAATTTCGGTTGAATTGGTGTCGAAAAAGTTTTTGTTTATTATCAAAGTGATGTTTTGAACAAATGCGTAAAACGTATTTAACCTTATACTTTCTGAAAGTGCTTTTATGACAATGTCTTTTATTCGAGAGAAAGCAGAACATAAAACCCTCCCTCCCGGCTTACCCAGAAAATCTTGAACCGGAATTTGTCGAACGGCGAAATTTTGGTTGGTTAGGTTTTGTTAGATCTATTAAAAATTATTTTGTTTAGGTTAATGATGCCATCAAGTGACATCATAATAGTATTGATTTCGAGTTTTTTAACTAAAACAACGTCATTTTTTGATACAAATTAGCGGCTCAAATGTTTACATCATTTTTCCAAATGCGATCCTGCTTAGAGTAAAGCAATGATGACACCCAAAATGTTTTATGACGTCACTTAAATGACGAAGTCACTTGAATCCAAAATTTCCCAAATTTCACGTGAGTACAAGTTAGCTCTTCTAAAAGCCAAAACATTTTTTTATTTGCAAATTCTATTGTGAAGCCCGATCCCGTTTTTTACGCTTTTAATTCCCTTATTTTTGACAGCTGAGGATGATCCATTTGATCAAAATCAATTTCTTTATCTTTCAAAATATCGGTTTTAAATGTAATTGAGGCTGGTTTTTTTGTTTTAAAACAAAACTTTCAATTACAGAATTTTAATTGTTCAAGAATTCAGCTTCTACTTCGCTGTGAACATGCTCGACTACATTGGCGTATAGTAGTGTGGTTGGGGTCATTAAGGACTTGTCTTTATGGTTAAATGTTCTGTGATATTCGACGTTCAATTACTGCGGCACGTTTGTGTTACATGCAAACCAAAATATTCAATAAAAGCGCCGGAAACACTGTAGGAACAGATTCAGCTTTCAGTTGACAGAAATTTATAATTTCTTTCAAACAAATTAAAAACAGATATAGCAAGGTTGAAACAATTGTCCCCCTATAAACGAAGTTCAGCAGGATTTTAATTGTAGGCAGCGTGGCCGAGGGAGAAAGGGCGTCGTTTTACTGCGACCGTGTTCGCATGAACTTGATTAGACCCGCACCCTAGTCACATCGTTGCCGTCTTGGATAAGACGCTTTGCGATGATTATCACTGCTTGGTGGCTTCGAACTAGCAGCAAATTCATTGGACAAGAATACGAAGAAATCCGCAGGAACTTTGGATCATCGGAAACTCCTAAGCAGGTGCGGATTCCTCCAATCACGAAGTAGTCGTTGTAATGAAAAGCGTGCGGATCGTCCAATAAGTTAGCTTCTGACTCTGTTCGGTGACAGGAGGATAAATATGCAATACAACAACAATGTCTCGTCAATAAACTATTAAGTTATTCCTGTCTAATTGGCTTCATGAATAATTTAACATGTTAAATTAAAAGCGATTTACGGAAGAACATAATGTACAGCGAGAAATGATTTAGACCAGTGGTTCCAAAACTTTTTTTAAAAAATTTACAGCAGATCCCTTGCAATTTTTTAAATGTTCGGCTGCGTTCTCTGCAAGGTGAAAAAATTAAACGATCACAACCACAAGACTAATGTACCCTATACTGAAATATAGGCCTACAGGGCAAAAATACACAGTAATTTACAAAGTTTAAAAGGTATCCACCGGAATTTATTTACTTTAACACAAAAATGTGAAACAGCATTTTAGAAAAGTGCAAAACAGGCAACTGGCATATCTTCATAGCCTGCCTACTGATACCAATAGCCTACTCCTTTCTTAACAAACACAGGTACAAAGAGAGTGAGTTTCAGCTAGGCCACAGGAGTAGTTAACTATAGTAGTAGCGGCTGATAAACTGAACTTTTCTCTCTGTGATGCCATGGGGGAGTCGGCTAGTGTGATCACAACGAACGCATAGGAAGCAAAAAATGAACCTCGCAAGCATAGATTGCGTACCTCCTGAAAGCACAGGAGTCGGAAGCAAAATTATTAAGCTATGAGCCAAGTAAAGCATATGCCAAATTTCTTTCGTGGACCTTCTGAAAGTGCTTCATGGACCATAAAAAGTCTGCAGACCCCACTTTGGAAACCACTGATTTAGACTATAATAGGCTAATTATGACAGGTGGCCATAGAACCTGCAGCCACATATATCTTAATATTTAATGAATCTATAGATCTATAGTATAAATGTTACAAAAATAAAACCCTAACAAGCGATTTCTTCATTCGGAAATTAATCTTCATTTCATGACGCATTTGCCAGCTGTTAAGCCGATAAAAATTCAGCGTGAAGTTGAAAAAGAAAATGAATGGAGTCGTATCGCAATATCAGTGAGAAATTAGGCGGGAAAAGAAATGCAGCGGGATACAATACTCTTAAAGTAGACCAGTAGCGATTTAGGGGGGACATGATTGTGCCATCATTTGCGTAGCCAGGGGGGGCGGGGGGGGCTATAGCCCCCCCCCATTGGCATGTCCACCAAAATGCAGAATGGGAAAAGCACTACGTTTTTAGCACTTTTGAGACTGTTTTATGCACTGGAATGGACTAAATAGTGATTTAAAACATCTTTTGAAACATATATTCAGGGGGGGCAAATTCGTCAAAAATAAAACTAACAAATAAATAAAAACTTTGAAAAATGGTAAGAAATAAGCAATCAAATTTGATCGCAAGTGTAAAAATGCTAAACAAAGGTGTCATCAACAAATATACTATAAACTTAGGAATAGGGGGGGGGGCTATTCAGTATTAGCTAGTTACCAATCATTTCTCTCACACTTCTTTTCATTAGCCTACCCCCCCCAAATTATTTTTCTCTATAAACAGTATACGAAATAGATTACACCGTGTGAGTTTTATTAAACTATTCGATTTTATAATTTACCAGCATATAAACAAGAGAACTAACATGTTACCATTAGCCACCTCCCAAATAGCCCATTTATGCCACCAGTTTAATCTTGTTTGCACTGCCAATTTCTAAGCCACGTTTTAAAAACATTGTTTTTTAATCAAAATAGCCCTAAAATGAAGTTATTTTTGCAAAAAAATGCAAAATTTTCGAACGCTTTGCCCCCAAACCGTGCCTCCGGCGGATGGGGGCTTTGCCCCCAAACCCCCAGCATTCGAAAATTGAAAATCTGGGGGCTTCGCCCCCAGACCCCCATTGTGAATTTCTGGCTTCGCGCCTGTGTGCCATACCCCTCTTTTTTATGTTATCACCCCATTTTCAGTACAAATAACTGTGCTCTTCCCCCCCTTTGTTGTATGTAAGTGTTTGTAAGAGTCGTGGTAATTGACGGCAATCTGAAGCAAAGGCACTTTTCACCCTAATTTCAACTCAAAACGCAACATTTCTAAGCCAAAGCTATTTTTGTTCTTCGCCCCTCCTCCTCGCCCTTTGAAAATTCCTCCTATGTCACTGATGCTGACGCTACGATAGAAACGTCAGATTTTGTTCTTTTTTCCAACTGCCGCAACCTCCATTCGCAACCCGCATCTACTACCTGGGTTGTAAGCAGAAGCGAGCGTCCTTTTCAAACAAAACAATCAGCTGCTGCATCGCTTTTGCATTGATTTATTGGAAAGCAACGTAACGTGCAAACAGGGTTTAGTTTTATTCAGATACTGGGCAGTGGTCCACCGACAATCCTACAAAGTTGCTTTTTCGAGGAGAAACATCCATTGCATGGTGGCTTTTGTATGGATTTGGTCATATACTTTAGCAATCCCAACATTAGTGGGTTGGAGCAATTTGATGTAAGTGTGTAGTGAGTACCAACTTGTTCCGTCAAATTGTTATTGTAATTTCATGTTCATTTATCAACTTGCTTCGGCCAGGAAATAACAAATCGACCCTTCGAGCCTATTTTAATCGAAACTAAAGATGAAAAAAAATTCCTGAGACTACAGGCGCGCGTCCACGACTTTGCTAAAGCGGGTGGGGTGAAGTTTGAACTCAAAGCTAAATTCTTTTTGCTCAAAAAATGTATGCAGCGGACGACGTGTTGAGTAAATTGATTCATCTCGAAGGAATATTCCTTGTTTCACATCAGCGCAGAGCTCCCAAACCTCGTTTCGCATTAGTGCAGGGCTACTCAAACCACATGTGTCCTGCGTAAGAAGATTTTTGCGGCCCACGGCTGGTTTCGAGATGAACTAGCAGGGAAATTTTCCAAGAAACCAAATCAATTTTTTGTAGTTTTGATTGGTGACCACCAAAAATTTCTACAAAAATCACATCAAAATGCGGTGAAGACCTTTTTTTTTAGTCTTCACCTAAATTTCCGCCCGTTTTTGTATTAAATGTCACTAGAAACTTTTGTCTAATTCGGGCTGTAACTGATTGTGTGGCCCGTTCCCCAAAAAGTTTGGGCGCACCTCCATCAGCGATATCAATGTTTTGGAATTAAGAATAATTAATCTTGCTAATGAATGTCATTAGAAGGTCCATCAGCGTGTACTGATAACAGTCTGTATATCTGATATGAGATCAAACTACTTTTAGTTTTATTATAATGCACTTGGCGTAAGTTGAAAAATGTCATTATTTATTTGCAGGGATGGAAATTGATCAGGATAATTGTCTGTTCAAATAACCGTCTCCAACGGTGGTTATAAAATTAAATGGAACAACAAAAACATTTTTGATCTAAGTGCAAGTGTAAACGAACAAAAATATTTAGCGCATGTGGGCCCTTATGAATAATTAATCGTCTGATTTAATGATATGTTGGTTTTCGCACAACGCTTCTTCAGCAACATATTTCTACTAAAAGAAAACCAGCAATCAACAGAACTTGAAACTGAAGCTTTTTTTACCAAGTAGCCTAGGCTAGTGAACAGTGAAGGGGCATTGTGGTCTAGTATTTAAACTGCCACCCGCCCTGCGGTCTGTCGACTCGTCGGAGGTTAAACGGCAATTAAAAAAGCAATCGATGCCAATGTTTGGTTGATGCGATTGCGAATCGAACCCCATTTTGCTGATCCAGTTGCAGATAACCGAGCACTGAACCACCGGTCCGTGAAAGTGATTTGTTAGCTTATGCCTTATGGTGTTGTGCAGATACGACTACAAAGCGATGGTTTGCGGGTGGGACGATACGGCTTCCATTGAATACAATGCTGTGTTAATGACAGTTGGCGCTATACTCCCTTTGGTGGTCACTCTTTTCAGCTACAGCAGGTTATTGCTGTAAGTAAACGTTTCATAAAAAACGTTAAAAAGTTACTAAACAATCAAAACTTCAATTTTCGCATCATTAAAATAGAAAACTATCTAAGTCAGAGTAAGTTCAATGCTTTTTTTTTCGGTTGTTATTTCTGCGACCATTGCCAACGGTTGGGCGATCTTCGAGCAACCATTTTTTGTGCTCTCACTTAGAGATCGATGCCTGTTGATCTGCGTTTGGTTGGGCGTAAAAGAGGCAGCGCAGTTATGTTTTTACTAAAAACAAACTCTTTTATAAGAATCATTTTGTATGAATACGAGGCCAAATTTTGATCAAAGTTTAAGAGCAAATTAAGAACAATTAAAGACATGGTCATGGCATGAAAAAAAATTAAGAATGAATATGGGCCACCAAGTTTTATAGCTTGCTGCCCTCTTGCGGCTTCGGCAATCGACAAAAAATTGAAATATAAGTCGATTTATTCTGCCACAAAATTTAAGAACATAATCAAATCAAATCTTTCATTATACTCGCTGTATTACGCCGAAGCGTGTAACGAATTGGCAACAGGGCCCATCTGCACGTCACTGCGCCCGGACAACACAGCTTGATTCGAAGGCATGTCGCAACGGTGGCGAGCCGTTGGTAACACTGTGTTTGATTTGACCGGTTCAAGACTTGAACTTAGACCTACCGCTCCAGAGAAGAACATGTGACCGCTCGATCAACTAGCCAGTAAGAACATAATTACAAGAACAAATGAAGCTTAAATTTGTGAAAATTCAAAAAAAGGCCAGCCTCAACTCAAAATTTACTGATTCTTATAAAAACAGTGTAAAAGCTTGTTAAAAAAAAGTAGGTTTATGTTTGCCGAATTAGTTGACAGTCAAATTATTTCTGAAGCATTGCAAGGCGTGATGTATCTGCGAACTAGTCAAATAAATAGACAGAGTTTATTTACCAGAGGTGGAGTCGAGGACACAAGGCTCGAGGCCAAGGCCAAGGACACAAAAAAATTCGAGGCCAAGGACAGCCTTTCCGAGGACAGACACTCTCGAGGCCAAGGACAGGAATGCTTGAGGCCAAGGCCAAGGACCAAGGACACACGCGCAAGTGCTCTACAAAAAAAAAAAGGTCTTCACAAAAATTTTTTAGGCGATCTCCAAAAAAAAAGGTCTTCACAAAAATTTTTTAGGCGATCTCCAAAAAAAAAGGTCTTCACAAAAATTTTTTAGGCGATCTCCAAAAAAAAAGGTCTTCACAAAAATTTTTTAGGCGATCTCCAAAAAAAAAGGTCTTCACAAAAATTTTTTAGGCGATCTCCAAAAAAAAAGGTCTTCACAAAAATTTTTCAAGCGATCTCCACAAAAAAACGTTTTCCAAAAAATTTTTCAGGCGCTCCACGAAATTTTAACAATTCCAAAAAATACTGCTGTCCTCGAGCCGAGGACAGGCCAATTTTCGAAGACTTGAGGCCTCGAGGCCAAGGCCAAGGACTTGACCTTCAAGGCCAAGGCCAAGGACTTCAAAATCTGTCCTCGAGGACGTCCTCGAGGCCAAGGACGTCCTCGAGGACTCCACCTCTGTTGATTACAATCTTACTTTATTTGCCAACACCTTAAAATGCTGTCTCCACGTCTGTAATGGGTAATAGTTTCAACCCCGAGTGACGTAGGCGAGGCGGAGCTCCCATCACAATTGCAATCCTATTCGTTTCGAAGTTGACTGACTTTATCATCCGTGTAAAGATGAGTCGACTCAGTATGAGGAATTGACCGCTACTTTTGTGGCGTTGCGAATAACCAAAAAAATTGCTTCCCAGCATCTGATGTTTGGTTTTGTAAACTGAATTTCATAGACAACACGTCTTTAGGTTTGTTCGAAAGAAGCGGCGAAGGCTCGACAAAGTAAAGCGGCAACCATCAACTGAATACGAAACTAGAGCTGCTCGAAAGCGCATCCAAAAAGAGATTGGCTTGTTGAAAACATTAGTAGCCACAGTCTTGGTGTTTCTTTTATGTTGGACTCCATACACGATCGTCGTTCTCTTTATGGCAGATACGGTTTCTCCGTTGCTTAAAAAGGTTCAAATAATTCAAGGTGTTAAAATTTAAGTTAAATAACCGTACCAGCCGTTAAAAAACCGTATGAACAAATATTTTCGAGCTAAACAGTATCCTCAGCACTAATTCAATTGGATTAAAATTCCGTATAGGAAAAAAATATTTTTGCTGCCTTATTGACATGGCTTTTAAACGTAGACGTTATTTTTTATGCCGATACAACTTGGTTTCATCAAAGTTTTTAGAGTTAGTCCGTCTATACTCTTAGAATTTTAATTCGGGGTGTCCAAACTTAAAGGAGTGCTTAATTGCTGTAGACCTCGCAAATTAAGGTATCCGACGTTTAACTACTTTAGTGAGACAACTTTGCATCTAGAGTAGGACCCAATAGGCCAAAACAACTGGCTAATGTGCAAATTTGGCCGTAAAAAAATGAAAACCAAAACAAGCCTGCGAGTTAGTAATGATGTATTTAGGACCAAAAAGTACTGTATATCGGCAAAGATAAAAACTCACGGCGTAATTCCTGGACTGATTCTATTGCAACTCCAGGGTGAATTTGGTCTGAAAATAATGTAAACACTCTCAGGCGTGGGCTAGATAAGATTTCATGACCACTCAGACTTTAGACATCCCTGATAATAATAATTTGATCAATATTAGCTTTCACAATTGTTTAACGATGTAAACAATTCGTGCTGATGTATAATACGTCACAGATAGAGTGTAGTTGTTGACATTATTAGACTTTCCAATTTTACGCTTAAAATCATAAAATGTCTGTTACTGAAACGTTAGCTTCGATTTCGATTCCCAGTTGGATCAAACCCAAACCTTTGAAATTGGTGCTCGAAGCTACTGCATATACCCGAAATAAAAAGGCCAGCGTGAAACCCACCGTGTGCCTCGAAGACCATAGTTCTTTAAGGTTCTTTGTTATCTACTGGCCAAGGTCACTTGTTATATCAAAATAGTTGGTTTGTTGCATCTTTATTCTGATGTCCCGACGGTGGCGCTATAAGGAGTGTAAGTCGGGCCGGGCTTGCCGGGTCGGGTTCGGGACGAGCTCGGGCTTGATATACGTATTTGACTTGTGTTTTCGCCTTTTAGATGTCATAAAAACGTAATTCAAATAACTTTGCAACACTGAATCACGACTTCTTTTTAACATAAATGGGATTATAATTGCACGATTATTATTATTACGTCACAATTTCTTAGCAACAAGTGGTTTCATTACGCGCAATAACTGCGCACATTTTCAGATCGAACATAATTTTCGGGCTTTTTCGGGCCTGATTTTAGCTCCAAATCACTTTTCGAATTCGGCTTATGTTTCGGGTTTGGGCTCGTACTCGTCGGCTCGTTCTGGGCTGGGCTCGTACTCGTCGGCTCGTTCTGGCTGGGCTCGTACTCGTCGGCTCGTTCTTGGCGATATCTTTTGAATGAATCCGCACACACTTTGCAGTTGGCCATTTTTCAACTTTTCCGGCTGACGTTTGACTTCTTTACGAATTTGCTGCTTGTTTAAAGCCTCTAGAGCAGGGACGCCCAAAGTCATTGGCTTACACAACAAGTTTTTGCGACCCGCGACTGGTCTCACGATTCACTCTAAGTTTCTTTCGATGCTTGCAATTTTTTCACCTTAAAATTGTTTTTGTCAAATTAATTTGTTAACTTTGGCTTCTTAAAACATTAATTTTAATCAATTTGTCATGAATTATATTTGCTTTACAACGCTATTACGAGGATATCAGAAAGTAGCAAAATTTGCGTTTTGTTGACCCACGATATAAGCTACGGACGGTGTAAGTATTTTCATTTTAATGAAGATATTTTTGTCACTGCACTTTCCAAAACAAAGGTATACAGCAGCTGATGCGTCATAGTTCGTCTAAGACGTGTTCACTTTTCAGTAGTTACGGGGTCTGATGCCAAGTAATTTTCTAAGTTTTACCTAAATTTTAAATGTGTTTTGGACCTGACCTGTAAGCATATACCTGTCAACATTTAAAAACGCCAAATCGGGAGATTTCTTACAAGCAAATTCAATAGCTGGAAGCTTCGCCCCCCAGACCTCCCTCCTGTTTCTACCGCCTGAATAATTATTGCTATCTTTTAATGTTGGTACACATTACCAAAATTTTGACATTACCATTTTAAGTTTTAGTAGTTCCAGCTAATAAAAGACAGACTAATCAAATCACGCAGTCTTTTTATTTCGTATACGGCACCAGGTAACCGGTAATATCAGTACTGTTTCATACACTTCATTGACACACCGCATAAAAAGTCATGCTACATTCAGCGTAAAAGATGCTTTCCAAAAAATACTGAACAATAAGGTGAAATATCATTCAACCACGTCTACTTTAACCAGATCGCAGCCCCCAGAAAAAATGTTCGCCCCCTGCCAAGACAAAATCAGTTGTACGTGTATAGTGTTATATTAATTAGCGCCCCCACTTAACTGGCTTTCGCCCCCTCCACCCTTATCTTAAGCATTTGCTTCTACTTGCGGGCCTGACTTTAACTCTTGTGAGCTTGATTATATTTGTATGTGGCTTTTTTGGCAGCATTCAACTCTACTTTGGAAGGTTTAAACCCAGTTGCACTGCGGTCAAAATTTAATTTGCGATTTAAAAGCGCAACAAGTGTCATTGTGCAAACTGGTTCTGTTTTCGGTTATAATTTTCCGCACCATGGAAAAAGTTCTGCTATAAGCGTTTGAGTGAGGTATGCACAGGAGCAATTTCATAAATGCAGCAAGATTGCTGAAAATTCGTTCACCGGATATTTTCTTCCGCCCCTTAAAGCAAGCCCCAAAACTTGTCCACTTGCAGATCTTTGGACATTTCAGCTTCATTCTGCAATTGGTATTCTAAAAACTCGTCATAGAGGGTATCTTCGTCCAAGCCAAGTTGAGGGAATGATTGGAATCACCTCACAACTGTCATGTACAGAATTTATGTCATAAGTACGAAATAAAGTGAAAACATATATTTTCTGTTCGGGTAAAGTTTTGGGTAAACTACTCCGATTTCAAAAAAATTTTAAATTTTTACAGCAATCTCAATCTTTGTAGACCATAGTTCAACAAATTTTTAGTCAAATTAGTTCAACAAATATTACTATTAGTTTAATAAATTTTTAGTCGCCCTTTTTTCTGCTGGTAGGCTTACAATCATGGATTTTTTATATTGTCTCTCCTTTTAACTTTTTTGATTTGTGAAGTTTTTGTCTTTCCAGCTTCATATTTTTTTTGCCAGCTCACTGTCTGGAAAACATGTCGCTGACGATTTTCGAAAGTTCATCACTAATGCTAAACGGCAAGTTGTTCTTCACCACAAACATTGCAAATTTTGTTTACGCATAAACACGGTTATCGCTCTCTTCTGGTCCCTTTACCATAAAGCTGGTTATCCTTTGATTTCTTTTTTCGGCTGCAATGCTCTTTTCATGATTTTCAGAGGTGACGTGTGTCGTTACGTCATTTTTTCCTACTCGAGCTACGCTAATGTCTATTCTGCAAGGATTACATTTAGCGTATTCATCCCCTTTATGGCTTCTACGCGTGAATGAGAAGCGTGAATGACGACAAACTCTATCTACCCTTTTTCAAAAACAAATCTGGTCGAAATTCAATAAAATTTAAAGGGGTTAAAATCTGGAATTCTCTACCAAAAAACATTAGAACTCTTCCCTTAGTTAAATTCAAAAAGAGCTGCCATCAATACGCGAAAAACTACATCGAATAAGTAATGCTTGCAAAACTTTGCATAACTTGTAATCTAATCGGGTGTAAAACAGTGACTTCGCAAACCACAACTCTTAATTTAGCCAATTGTATATGCCAACAGGAGTTTGTTGACCCGAAGACTGAAAAGTCCCTTCCAGACTCCTGGTCGCTAAGTGTTTATTTTATTTTCATTTGTTGATTATGTAAATTTATTATTTGGAGTTGCACTTTTGTGGCAAAATAAATATCTCTGTCTCTCTGTCTCTACAATGAAAGGATAATCTTTTTCCCAAGTTTGTTTGTACTAGCAACTATACTTCTTTTTTTTTACTTTTACGCGCCTCTTCTTGCAACTCTCACTGACCATCTCCCTTGCGCTTATTAGTACTAGCACTTTCTCCGACAGACGCCGTTAAAAAAATCTCAACCCTTCACAGTTGCAATTACCGGTACCAGAGACTGCGATTTGTGCATGCCATTGTTATTTGTTACGTCATCAATTCTTTAAATCAAATCTTTCGTTGTACTCGCTGTATTACGCCGAAGCGGGTAACGAGTTTGCGGGGCCCATCTCCGCATCATTGCGCCCAGGTACACAGCTCCGAACTTTCGAAGAAATGTTGCGAAGGTGGCGAGCCGTTGGCAACGCTGTGTCCGATTTGACCGATCCAAGATTTGAGCCTCAAACCTCCCGCTCAAGAGACGAATGCGTAGCCGCTCGACCACCTGGCCCTCAATTCTTAACAATTCGAATTGATGTCACCCGTTATGTGAAAGCTAGATCACACATTAATTTTCAAATCAAAACCCTTCAAAAATATAAAATCAGTCAAAGCAGGGGTCGAAGTGTATTCTTTCTCTTTCAGAAAAAAAAGATTCGTCAACAAAATTGATTAATTTTTCAAATTAAATCAAAATCAAGTCTTTCATTATGCTCGCTGTAATACGCCGAAGCGTGTAACGAGTTGGCGGGACCCATCTCCGCGTCATTGCGCCTGGGCAACACAGCTCCTTTCGAAGAAATACTGTAGCGGTGGCGAGCCGTTGGCAACACTGTGTCCGATTTGACCGGCCCGAGATTTAAACCTCAGACCTCCCGCTCCAGAGACGAACGCGTAACCGCTCGAGCAACTGATTAATTTTTCAAAACATGATAAATTTTTAAAGGAAAAAAATCTTGAGCTAAATCGTGATATCGGGAGGTTATCTACAAAGCATTTTTACGGACAGGAGTTTATTCAATACGTTGGGTGCTGAATACTAAAAACTTTGGCATAGAAAAATGTTATCTTTTGTTTTAGCCGCTCCTTTAGCAAAATCCTGGATATGATGGTGCTGAGTAATAAACAGGAATGTTTTTGCTGCGTAATAAAAAAATTTTCATACACTGTAATTAGGGATCCCTGCTGTAATTAAACGAACTTCAACTTTTGGTGAAAATGTAAAACGAAGTTTTTTTGTTGTGAGTTAACTCCGGTTTAAAAAATAATATTTTTGGAAGAACAATGCAAAACTTATATGAGCATTGAGCAGTATTCGGGATAAAAATTATCACACATTTTACGAAAACTGTTCTGCCCGCAAAACTGTAATGCGGGCCGCTCTTTAAAAAATTTGGTCACCCTCTCCTATAGCGTCTCATCCAAGGACGCAACATCGTGCGGGTTGAACCCAGATCACGCGATCAGGGTCATTTTGAAAACGACGCCTTTGCTCCCTCGGCCACACTTCCGACAGCTGAAATACTGCGTATAAAATACGAAATCATTATCTACGAACATTAAAACGTTGCCTTGAAGAGTACGGCCAGCAAATGACCTTCATTGTTGTTGCAGATAAGCGTGTGGCTAGGCGTCGGTAACTCAGCACTAAACTTCATGATATACGGATTCCTCAATCACGACTTCAGGAAAGGCTACAAAAAGTTGCTCGGTTACATTTTCTGCAGCCAGAAGTAAGCGCGATGACGTACTATTCTTTATAGTAATTCTTTTCATTGAAAAAATAGAACTTGAATGGACACAAGCGAGAAATATAATAGGCTACCCATAAGTCGTACATGAAAGCAATAATAGAAATAATCAAAACTTTCATATAACTACGGTGGTCCTATCAACATCATTTCAATAGTTGGCCGAGAACACTTTTAGAAACTCGCCTCTGGAGCTGTAGAATCAATGTTTGTTCCCAGGTTAAATTCAGAGCTGGGCAAGTCCGCAAGTTAGTCCGCAAATCCGCAACTGCGGACTAACGAAAAAAGTTGCGGACTTGCGGACTTTGGCAGTTTAAATTGCGGACTTGCGGTTGCGGACTATTTTTAATTCTAGTCCGCAATTCCGCAAGTTTTATACAAATATTGAAATTCCTTTTTATTTTTGTAAAATATTCATGTTTTTACCCAGTCAAACATCAGAAATCAGTTTAATTTTTTCGAGTTCAAGTTCGGCAAAAATATCAAGTTTTTCAAGTTCAGACTGACAAAAATACTTAGTCTGCTTTTCGACTTAATCGCTTTCTTTTTGTAAACAAGCTGTTTTTTCGAGTTCGGCACAACAACCGCCTTTTTTCGAGTTTAAGTTCGATTTGGCAACCCTTGTTCAAAGTATAGCTTTGTTGTTTTTTACCGTGAGTTCACAAAATTAGTCACTGTTGTATCATTTTTTGTACTGGTAGCCAGTGCCATTGCCACGATGGGGCCCAAGGGCGCCGTACCCCCTAACGACAGCTTGTGCCCCCCCATTTCGGTTTACTAAGAAGCTTTTTCGAAGCATCACGTAACGACAAGACAACAGGCAACAATGGAAAACGGAATAGTAATTTTCAAATATGATTCTCGTTTGAAGTTTTCTCGATTGTTTGCAAAATTGCTGGCCACCAACTGCTGTACATAAATGTGACCCAATAATCCGTCTTGTTAACACGCCTTAACGGATGTGTCACGAAATAGGGATGTATGGCTATAAAAGCGTTACCGGTATTTCGTTAGAGATTATGGCATGAAACAATACGTGAAAATATTTTCTTAAAAAACCAGCTGTTTTTTTAGAGCACACTCAAAATTTATTTCAGGTCGCAGTCAGCCGCGCAACCTGGGGTAAGGGGCTAAGGGGGCATCAGCCCCATTTTGCCAAGTTATTTAGAAAATATAACCAAAAAAGAATAAGCGTTTAAACGTGTTTTGGACTTGACCCGAAGTATATGGGAGCTCAAGAGGCTAGACAATTTAATCTTTTAATGACGTTTGAATTTTAGCAATTTAGTTATTCATATTGCTTGAAAAACGTGCGAAATGTGATTAAAATAAAGTTAAAATTGCTACTTTTTGCCGCAAAATCCTTTGGCCCTCGTTTGCAACACGCTTGAGTTACATCAGTCTGTTCAGCACGCTGCCTAAATTAGACAATTTTTGTGCAAAAAAATTACTTATGGTTGAAGCCCCCTTCCCCTCTTAGCAAAATCCTGGTTGGGCGTCTGGTTGCATTAATTGCTGCAAGTAGATTTTTGAAGCGATTATAGGCCGCCCGCGAAACGAACTTAGAAACGCTGCCGGCCTTATATGTCTCTTTTTTAGACATCAATACAGAATTTTTGAAATTACACATAATTTGTAGCCGTACAAGATCTAAAGATCAGCTTTTATGTGCAAAAGTTCACTCTATTTTAAAGCCCCCTCGCTTTCGGCCAGTGCCCCCTCACTTCGTTTGCTTTGGCGACGGCACGGCTCTTCAACCGTTTTAAACCCTGATTTTGGGCCGAAATTACTGTAAGAAAAAGCAAAAAATAGATAAACAATCCTCAGCTATTTTGAGTTCAGATTTTCGGTTCAATTATTAGGTGAAGACCAAAAAATATGAACAGTAATTGTACTTACGTTTTTATTCAACAAGTTACCTCGGCCAGGAGACAGCAAAAACCTATTTCGGTCTTCGAGTTAGGCTGCCATCCGCCTACCTGTCTACTACACATGTTGGGAGCTGCACAGAACGTAACTCTTAGTACTGTAATGCTCAATGTCGCGCATGGAAGGCTTGATTGCCAATTTATATGGTTTTTTGTTTGACTAGACCGGGAATTGACCCCTATTCTATCACTTCAAGACCACTGATTGGTTAAGGTTTTCAGTTGTTCTGCAACTTGATTTTACGAAAAACAAGTGAGCATCAAGTTGTTTTTGAAATGGGCCACCTTCCGCTCTAAAAGGCCCAGCAACTTTCACATACGTGGGATAATAAGCAAAATTGAACAGAAAAACATTGTAGCACTAAGCAAATTAAAAGTAACTACCAATGGGAGGAACAAACTTCAAAGCCAAAACTGTTTGGGTGGCTGCACAATGCATGCAGATACACTCGATAAGAAGTTTGCACCAATAAAATAATATAATCTTTAAATATTTTTTAGTTGTGGTGATGTTGAAAGGTTTCTCCCATCAATCACTTCAGCCGCGAATACATTAGACGCTGATATTGATGGTACTACACATACAACAAATCGTGCGACCTGCATTCTTCTGTCAACTGACCACCCTGTTGCCTCGTCTACGCAAAAAGCACAATGTTGTTCGGCCAATGCAAAGACCTGCGCTATCGTTAACTCTAAACGAAGACTTTTTATCAAATGTGAAACCAATTGAATTTCACTTTTTTTTATGGAGATTTTGTTCATCATGCTACGTCACGATGCCGAATTATTGTTATGTAGATTATTTTTTATTTGGTTCGGTAGGATCCCGTACAAAATTCCGAGCGGCCAAAATCCCG
The DNA here is from genome assembly GCA_963965965.1 of Trididemnum nubilum. Taxonomy (NCBI): domain Eukaryota; kingdom Metazoa; phylum Chordata; class Ascidiacea; order Aplousobranchia; family Didemnidae; genus Trididemnum; species Trididemnum nubilum. The sequence goes on from OZ014489.1 coordinate 39,500,809, forward strand.
CATTGGACAAAATCCCAAATCAAACCAACTTCAAAAATAGGGAAAGTCAGGATTAATAGTGTACCTACTCACTGCTGGCTTATGAGCACTAATAAATGCAAACAATTTGCCAACAAAACTGCATGTCGTTCATTCGCTTTTGTCGTGGAGACTTAGAAAAACAGAGCGTATACAAAAATAGAATCATGAAGTAAAAGAACTTAGCAGTTTTGTCGAGTTAATTAGGTGCGAAGCAGTTTGACCTGTTGCGAAAGCCTCGCGCTTGTTACGTTTGACGTCATCTCCTTCAGTTTGCAGCAAAAGAAATTAGGTTAAACAGTATTTAAAATAAATTAGCGAGTTTTGTTATTGACAAAAAAGTAAGCAATTAAGAGATGAAGAAGAAATTGATCCACGAATAAACTCTTTGAAAATAAAATTTTCTCTGTTTCCAATACTGCTTTTTTTTTTTGTCTAGAACAAAATCTAGTATGAATGTTTACAAAATCAAATGTTGTTTGTCGTGACTGAAAGCATTTCCTTTTAATTAAACCAAAACCGGCTAAAGAGCAATAAAATATTTTGAAAATTATACTTCAGTTCAATTATAATGTGTTATGGTCATTACATGTTTTAATGTTTTTTGCTGGACTTGCGGGATAGTCGAGTGGTAACGCGTTGGTCTCTGGAGGGGAGGTCTCAGATTCAAATCTCAGGCCGATGAAATCGAACACAGTGTTGCCAACGGCTCGCCATCGTTGCGACATTTTTTCGAAAGGAGCTGTGTTGCCCGGGCGCAATGACGCGGAGATTGCCCAGCCATCCCTTTACACGTTTCGGCGTAATACAGCGAGTATAATGAAAGATTTGATTTGATGAATGTCTGAAGTAGTTACGTCAACACAAGCGATCAAACGAATTTAACAGTGCAGTTAAATGTTGGATAAGCGGGCGAAACAAATTACTAAAGTTGTCACTTTAAGTATTTGAAGTTTAAAGAGAATCTGTTATGGGTGATTTTCAGATTACTGTCAAGACAAAATGAAGAGTGATCGAACATTCAAACACCGTCTAAGTAATCGAAATTTTTTTTACCGGACCGAAGTTTTTGATTTTTGATTGCTTCGAATAGTGTTTGATCGTTAACTCAACATTTTTGCTTGACAGTAATTTGAAAATCAATCACAACAGCTACTGCTTTTGTGTAGATTTTAAACATATTTATAGAGACAAGTTTAGTAAACTTTTTCGCCCGCTTATCCAACATTTAAAAGGGCATTCAACCCGAATTTTGAAAAATTGCGAAAAAATCTTTAAAAATATGTTTTCCAACATGACCCCATTGCGATTCTTGCAAATCATCCGGTTAAGAAAGTCTACGAGAAAAAAGTTTATGTTTTCCCTTAGAATCCAAATTTCGGCCATCTTGTTCCAAGTAGATTGTGCAATAAATCAGTTTGTAACTTCTATTTCCGAGTCTTGTTATGTACCGGGCTTTTAGGGACTAGGTGAGAGCTGAAAGTATAGGTAAATCAATTAGTGAAACAGCTAGTGTTTGAATTCAGAGAGATTAGATGCTTTCCTAGTATACTTTGTCTACTAAGTGCTAGCTAAGTTGTCGAATAAGATAAGGCTTTAGTGCTTTAGGCGTAGTAGCCTATAGCCTATTGCAGATTGTGACTATTGCTTCCTATAGGTAGCCTATCCGAAAAAATTATTGCCTATTGAAGGCTAAGGCATCGTAGCTGACAAGATATTAGACTACGATTCTAGTTTTTAGTGAGCCAGTAAGTTTTATGCGGTTATTGCGCAATTGGTTTAGGCCTAAAGATCAGATAATGCCAGTTAGTTTTTCACGTAAATATGAAATTGCAAGCTTCCGTGCTAAGCATTTTAGTTAGCATTTTTCGTATAGGTTTGTTACGGTTATCAGCAGGTCCCCACGAAGCCACTTCCTCCATAGCTGCTAATGTAGTCAGTCATTTGGAACGATTTTGACCTACGTCCTTTCAGTTTGGTAATGTTCATAGAGCGTTTCTCCGTAGTCTAAGGGGAAAAAGAATTGCGAATATCTTACGATTTCTCGGCCGAAGAGAATCAACATTGGTGCGAAAAAATTCTAAAAAATTGCCAAAGTTGTTTCACTATGGTTTCGCAGAAAAATTTTTCAAAAAAAACGTCCTGAATGCCCTTTTAAATGCACTATTTAATTCGTTTGATCGCGTGTGTTGACGTAATTAGTTGGTTTTAATTCGAACGACTGCAAAAGTGTAACTGATTTTAGTTTGATCGGAAAAATTAGAGCCAAAATGATATGAAACATGTTTGAATTAAAAATGTTTTGGTTTATCCTAAAACCGTTACCAATCTTTTTCAAATAGAATCTTATTCTATTCAATCAATCTTATTCTATTTGAATAAGATTGATAATGGTTTTAGAATAAACCGAAACGTTTCTAATTCAAATATGTTTTAGAATAAACCAAACGATTCTATTTGAATAAGACTGATAACGGTTTTAGAATTAACCAAAACATTTTTAATTCAAATATGTTTCATATCATTTTGGCCCTAATTTTTCTGATCAAAATAACTGCTAAACCCATATTCTCAGCTCCGAAGTAATTAATTTTATTCTGTGTGAAAACTAGTTATTTGTTATTTTGTTTAGATGCTTTGACAAGAGTATAATATTTTGCCGCAAACCTTCCGTGTAATTTTAGGAAAAAAATGTAATTGAAAAAAAATTAAAATAAAGAAAAATTAAAATCGTAAGTTTCTCAATCAAACTGCCTGCTTGAATTGTAAGTTTCTCTTGAATTCATGTTTGTCGGCTGTTTTTGTTTATGTTTTAGACACAAAAAGCAGCATTAAAACATATAATGACCAAGCATTAAACATTAAACACATAATCATTGAACATTATTGATCTTTTGCCGGTTTTGGTTTATTTTAAAGGCAATCCTTTTAGTCATGACAAACAACTTTTAATATTTGATTTTGTAAACATTCACACTAGATTTTGTTCTTGACAAAAAAAAAAAAGAAAGCAGTATTGGAAACAGAGAAAATTTTATTTTCAAAGAGTTTGTTCGTGGATCAATTTCTTCTTCACCTCTTAATTGCTTACTTTTTTGTCAATAACAAAACTCGCTAATTTATTTTAAATACTGTTTAACCTAATTTCTTTTGCTGCAAACTGAAGGAGATGACGTCAAACGTGACAAGTGCGAGGCTTTCGCAACAGGTCAAACTGCTTCGCACCTAATTAACTCGACAAAACTGCTAAGTTCTTTTACTTCATGATTCTATTTTTGTATACGCTCTGTTTTTCTAAGTCTCCACGACAAAAGCGAATGAACGACATGCAGTTTTGTTGGCAAATTGTTTGCATTTATTAGTGCTCATAAGCCAGCAGTGAGTAGGTACACTATTAATCCTGACTTTCTCTATTTTTGAAGTTGGTTCGATTCTAGATTTTGTGGAATGCGGGATTTTGTCCAATTCGGGATTTTGTCGTTTGGGATTTCGTCCAATTCGGGATTTTGTCGTTTGGGATTTCGTCCAATTCGGGATTTTGTCGTTTGGGATTTTGTCCAATTCGGGATTTTGTCGTTTGAGATTTTGTCTAATTCGGGATTTTGTCCAAATCAGGATTTTGGCCGCTATATATGTCATCATAATATTACGTCAAATATCAAATTGGATTATTTCTACTTTTTTACCAACATATCACTCGATTTTGCACATTCCGATATGAGTTTTATCATAATTATTGTATGCTACATGAAGTAATGTATGGTATACTTATGAAAGTGCTCAGTGCACTGTTTCTTTTGGAACACCCTGTACATTTAGAAGAATTGCAATCTACAATAAGGAGATGTACATTTTAAGGAGATAGCACAATCAGCGGTAAAGAGAAATGCAATGTATATACATACAGTGACAGTAGGCTCCGATCTTATCGGAACAGTTGAAGGGTAAATAGGTGGGCAAGTTAATGCAAAACGTTAGCTTCGTTAACCACTAGTCTGTTAGCAAACTTCTCACCTCCGTTAACGTTTATCCGTTATTTTCAGCTTTAATTAACAAAGTTAATAAAGCTCGTTAATTCGTTAATATTTTGGGTGTAATATACGTTTCTTATTATTCGCTCACTTTTAGAACAAGTTTTGATGCTGTTGAGCTGATTGTCAGGAAATATTTATTGCTATGGTGGTCTTTTTGTGTTCTGAAAGTTACATTTTACAGTCTAATCTAATTTCAAGATAAAAATAGGCTCAAATGCACAACGAAGCTGCGGTCGAAAAATCTTTGGAAATTGTGAAAAGCGATAATTAATAGACCTATGAGGCTGCAGCTTATTATTTGCCACAAAAAAGAGCTCCTTTCTTCGCTTTCTTCTATAAAACTCGTGCTAATACGCAACAAGTGTTACCAGAACAAACTGGTTTGTAGCGGTACGATGAACGAAAGGTGCAAGAAACTAGAATATGACATCGCTAGCGATATCCGGAGACTTTGCGAAAGTATCCAACTTACTGAACTAAAGAACTTCACAATTGCGTTTAGCGTGTTTATTGTTGTTGATAATCACATCCGAAATACATCGCTTTCGAATTTCATAATGTTCCATTTACTTAGTCAAGTTTGTGTTTAACGGCTTCCAAAACTTAAATGTCTAGAAAAGGCATCTATAAACATCTATCAGATTTCGTTTCAAATTTTAAAGAGTTAGTTGAATTTTCGCAGCGCAATTGTTAAAATTGCGGCTACAAACAAAAACCTCGTTAAAACAAATATTTCGACAATAACCTTTTGCTACGACTGAAACACAGAAACCAAAACTTTTGATCTGAAAATGCCAATATGATGTTTGGATTTCGTAACTTACATTATCTTGACCAAATATTTGACACACTATCCTAAATATCAAATCTACACTCTAACTAGCCACTGCAACATTTTTTTAAGACGAATTTTATACCAGCACATCTATCAGCAGTTTGACAAATTTTTCTCAAAGTCTAAGAACTAAATTGAACAATGCCTGCCTTAGCAATTAGCATGGAAAGAGATAGGTACACAAACAAAATTTAGAAACAAACAATCAAATTCTTATAGGTTTCTAAGTAATATTACAGAGTCTAACTTTACGACGACTTCACATTAAAAACTTATAATAATTTACTGAACTCTATGCTTTCCAAAACATTAGCGGTAATGTTAAAGTCGAACAACTATTTACCAAAAATCATCTACTTCTTTCGCACCTTGCGCTCTTTTTAGTTCATTTTAACAGCTTGGAGATCATTCGCTCTCAATGTTTAAAGGTCTAAAAAGTTATCACGATAATCAAGTAACGTCAATCAAAAAGCTGTGAGTAGTTCAAACAGTTTTTCTCTTTATTATGAAATGACATAGAGAGATCTTTAAAATTCCAGCGACTTTATTACATCAGCCAAACTTAACACTATCCACGGCCAAAAATAAGCACGCATTTTACAACTATTCTCATTCTGATAACGCTATTTAGCAGTGCGACCCAACGGCCAACATATTAAATATTGTACAGAATATTGTGCTACATCCATTACTCAACCCAAAAGCTTTCTTAATAAAAATGTTCAAAAACTTTGAAAAGCAAGAAGATTTTTTCAACGTCATCAGCGACAGTTTATTAAACATACTCGGCCATATAGCTTAAATCTAACAAAGCCACTAAGCTCAAGTACTTCAACGTGTTAAATGTTGCAGTAATTCCATAGGTTTTACTCTTCTACTTTTCTGTGATACCAATTCATTGTGAGAATTTAACGTACAGTTTAAAGGTCCATTTAAGGACTACTTGTCCAACATGGCATTGCCAAGTTTGGCATGTTTTATCTTTTTCTTATATTAGCCTACCGGTACTCTTTGATTATGTCTAGCTGGAGTATTTTGTAATAAAAATTTTGAAATTTTAAGGAGCCCATTTGGCATGGTCTCTTCAATGTGGCCAATTAAATTTGTTATCTTTAATCTTTGATTCATATTAACTTATCCAATAGATTTAGTTTGTTTAGCTTTTGTAGTTAATGGGGGGAGGTGCCAACACAATTGCAGCACCCCTATAGTGTGAGATCCTCGTTTTTTTGTCTAGCTTGAGTGGTTAAAGCTTTTTCAAGGACCCGTTGGAGGAGGACTCTCCATTTGTGGCACTTTAAATTAGTGATATTTTATTTATCGATTCTGATTTTATCTTTGTTTTATATAGTATTTACCTATTCTGAAAGTTTCATATGTCTAGCTTGAATGGTTGAAAAGTTTGAATTCTGCAGGACCCCGTTTTGGTGCCACAAACCTTTTGTCAAATTTTATCTTTCATATTTGCTTGTGTATCCTGAAATTGTGATATGTCTAGCTTACACAAGTAAAAAGTGTGAATTTTGGCATCCTCATTTGAGGGGGACCCTCATTGTGGTACTCCCAAATTTTGTCAAATTTTATCTTATCTTCATTTTGTCTATCCTGAAAATTTCATCAGTCCAGCGTAAGTGGTTAAATTTTGAGTTTTTGCGTCTTTGTTTGGAGAGGATTCCTTTATTTTGGTACCCCCAAATTTCATCAAATTTTATCTTTTCGTAATATTTGCATATCCTAAAAATTTCATGTGTCTAGCATGAGTGGTAAAAAGTTGAAATTTTGGTGGCCCCGTTTGAGGGGTACCGGTACCCCCCATTTTGATATGCCCAAATTTTGTCAAATTTTATCTTTTCTTCATATTTGCCAGCTCTAAAAATTTCCTGTGTCTAGCATGTGTGGCTAGAAAGTTTGATATTTTGGCGGCCCCATTTAAAAGGAACCCCCCATTTTGGTACTCCTAATTGTTTTAAATTTTATTTTTTTCATATTTACTTACCTTAAAACTTTATATGTCCAGCTTTAAAGATTAAACAGTTTGAATTTTGGAGGTCCCTGTTTGGGGGTAACCCACAATTTTGGAACCCATAATTTTTGTTTGGTTTAGTTTGTTTTTGATATCTATCAAATCCAAAAATTTGATTTATCTAGCTTTAATGGTTTAAAAGTTCAAAATTTTGGAAGCCCCGTTTAAAGGGGAACCCCCCATTTTGATACCCCCAAACTTTGTCAAATTTGATCTTTTTGTAATATTTGCCTATTCCAAAAATTTCATGTGTCTGGCACAAACGGTTAAAAAGTTTGAATTTTTTCGGCCCCGTTTGAAGGGGAACCCTCCATTTTGGTAACCTCAAAGTTTGTCAAATTTTATCTTTTCTTTATATTACCTTAAAAATTTCATGTATCTAGCTTAAATGGTAAAAAGTTTGAATTTGGGAGGGTCCGTTTGGGGTAACCCTCCATTGTGGCTCCCCCAATTTTTGTTAGGTTTGGTTTATTTCTAATATCTACCCATTCCGAAAATTTGATTAATCTAGCTCCAACGGTTTAAAAGTTCAAAATTTTGAAGGACCCGTTTGAGGGGATTCCCCCAACCTGGCACCCCCAATTTTAGTCGGGCACTAGTCCTCCCTGATATCTTCAATCGCTCAAACTTTGAATACAGTGCATTTAGCGCAGCGTTTCTCAACCTGGGGGTCGCGACCCCCAAAGGGGTCACGAAGGTCTTTTCAGGGGGTCGCACGATTATTTCTAAAATATTTCCTTAATCAAAAAGAATTCTGAAATTTTCAAAATTTTCGCAGCAATCGCTTTTGAGTTATGTTGCTGCAAGTTGTCAGCGGTTGTAGGCTTACTACTGAATATATATCAATGCTATGTGCAGGTTAGTTGAAAAGCCAAATTTGCTTAGTGATACAAGGAAATATCGCCATGTTTGAAAAGTTGTTCATTGCTATTAAAGAAGATGAAGAACTCGATGAACGTTTGAAGACATCGATTACACAGCACCTTCAATCTCTTGAAACTGTGTTCGAACCAGGGATGTGGAAATGGAAGCGATAGAAACTGCAAATTTTTGTAGAAGCGGAAGCTGGAAGCGGTAAAAGGGTTCCGCTTCCGCTTTGGCCATTCATATCAAACGTCAAAACCTTGATTGTGGTGCAATTTTTTGTGAAATAAACGACAAAAAGTGAATGTTTTATCGATCATGGTTTTGCAAAGAAACATTTTTAAAGGCTTTTGATTCATTTAGATCCGGAGCATCCCCCACCCCCATCAACTCAAATACGAACCATGTTGCTAACCAACTTATTTTTAAAAACTATAAGTGTTCAAAAAATTCTCAGTTTTAGTCCAAAAAATTTAAAGACTTTCTCAAAGAAAATTTTTAAATATGGTTTCGCCCATTTTTTAAAAATCTGGGGCGATACTCGTAACACACAGTTAAGGAACACAGTATTCACCAACATAAACAAAGTTTAGTTGTGACGTTTGCTGGCCAGAGCTTTTAATATTTAATCGTTTGCGTGCTATCTGGCCTAAGGGCTACCATCGCTGAAGCCCAAGGAGGAGTCACCCCGATAGAGTTTTCACATTGATTGTTTTAAGTAGTCGCCATTCTGGTGACTCAGCCATAGGCTTCCATGCAGATAGCCTTTACGCTCAGATAGCACGCAAACGATTAAATAAACAAAGTTTCCAATTCCAGCATTTTAAATATCTTTTATTGTGATAATATATTCTTAAAACGCAAACGGAGTAGAGCATCACAACATCTCTCAAACAAAGTTTAATATTGTATGATTTTTAAGCATGATGTTATAATGCTGTCTTAATTATTGCTAAGTACCGTTTGCTACAAGAATTATGTTAAAATGGTACTGTATATAACTGCATAATTCTTGCACTGCTGCGTTTTTATTTTGCTGTCTTAATCAGAGGTGGAGTCCTCGAGGACGTCCTTGGCCTCGAGGACGTCGTCGAGAACACATTTTGAAGTCCTTGGCCTTGGTCTCAAAGCCTCAAGTCCTCGAAAATTGCCCTGTCCTCGGCTCGAGGACAGCACTCTTTTTTGAACAGTTGAAATTTCGTTGGAAAACGCCAAAAACCTCGCGGAAAATTTGCGAACATCTTTTTTGTTTTCCTCACTTGGAGCATAAGCGTAGGCAAGGGGAGAGGGGAACAGGGGCCCCTACCAATTGAAATTTCACCAATGACAAAAATGTGACTAAAAAGCCTATTGTTTCTTCAGTTTCAGCTTCTTTTTAGCATTTTTCGCTGACAACAGTATAACCAATTAACAATATTGAATTTTGAAGACCAAGGGCGCCGGGTCCCCCTCAATTCAATTTTTGCCGGCCAACTTAAACGCATAACCCGGAAAAGATGGAGAGTTTTTGTCCTAAAAGTCGCTATCTCAGGCTCACATCTAGCCTTTTTGTGAACGTAATGCATTAATCAGGGCCGGATTTACCATTATATGACGCAGCACCAGCTAGGGGCCCCGGGCTGAAACCGTAAGATTTTTTTGGTCTTCACCTACATTTGGCAGAAAGATGTTGCGAAAATCTCCAAAGTGCCAGAGGCCTAGCGCGATGTAAATCCGGCCCGGCAATAACGTGGTTAGTAGACGTAACTATCTATTTTATCATTTTTCGATAACCATTCAGTATTTCACCTCCAACCTCGCCGGTTTTTACGCACAAAATACTTAAAAATAAAAATTAGCCACGAAAAATGTTGATTGAACGAATCATTAAACTTCAGTTGAGGGGGCCTGGGCCCCCTGGCGAACGTGTACTCCTATAACTGGTTATTTTCATGACAAAACAAAAATGTCTAAGGGAAATCTTCGAATGGATTATTATTTACTGCTAAAATGCAGCCAGAGACAATGCACATTACTTCCCCTACCTGGACCAAATCAATCACAATTAAAATTTAACCCCAAAATGCAACATGTTAAACGTGTTTTGGACTTAAATTGCAAGTAAAAGGAGGATTAAACAATTTGATTTTTTCAATTGGCTTTCAAATGTCAAAAATCGAGTGCTTTCAAATGGCTCTGAACACTTGCAAAATGTGATCCAATGGCATTAAAATAGCTTTTTTATCCAAAAAATTACAAAAAATCGCCCAACGGCTGGGGGCTTCGCCCCTAGACCCCCAAAGCCTCCGACAGGTGGGGGCCCCGCCCCCAAACCCCCGTCTGTGATACATTTGAGTTATACAAGCTTTCTCAACACGTTTCCAAAGTTGGATGTTTGCACTTTTCAACTATTAGTATAAGCCATCTTCCTTTGCAAAATCCTGGTTACATACAAACAGGCAATAACGATTTCAGATCTTCCATCCTACGCTATCTTTGTCCCACAAAAACTTCTTCTTTGGAAAAATTTTGATGACGTCATTTCATGTGATTTGTGGTTTAGGCCTCCCCCAATCAAAAATTCTGGGTACGCCAATAAATTGGAGATCGCCTGAAAAAAATTTTTGAAGACCTTTTTTTTGGAGAACGCTTGCGCCTGTGTCCTTGGTCCTTGGCCTCGAGCATTCCTGTCCTTGGCCTCGAGAGATTCTGTCCTCGACTCCACCTCTGGTCCTAATAGTACATGTTGCTAGCAAAAATTTAAAGCAAATCACATACACAAACAAGTTATTAAAAAAAAACAAAATTCTGCAAGACAGTGAGGAAGCTTGCCCCAGGGCTACCTATTTATAGCCAGTTGAAATAAGTTATAATTCCTAGCGCTTGGAGACCCGTCTCCTGACCCCAAATGATCGCTCATTACTTTAATCTTCTGGGTGAACGTTCAACGAAATGAGTATCAACTGAAACACAACAACCACGTGATTGAGCTTTTCGCTTTAGGACCACTCCTAATCCGAATTCCTGACTATGCCAAGCCCAGATTTTTGGGATGACAAATCGCTGAATACAATTGTATATATTGGTTCTTTATGATGTTTTTAAGATGGTGATAACAATGCTGTTTTTTCTTATCTAGAAAAAAATTTTGCCAAAAAATTTTAAGATCAAAAAAATTAGGCACAAATTACGTCAACAAGTATTGGAAGCGGAAGTGCTAAGAGTGGAAGCGAAAGCGATTCAAAAATTGCTGCTTCGATATTCCTGGTTCAAACAATATTTTCCTGAGCTTAAAGAAAAAGAAGCCGCACTTGTACGAAATCCATTCGCGACTGCTTTGGTTGTTAGTGATATTCTTGATGAATTACAAGACCACTTTTATGATCTTCAAAATGATTCGTCCGCACGTGATGTTTTTCAGGAAATGGCACTCTCTCAGTTCTGGTTTGCTATGCGCGAATTCTTCCCACAAGTATCCAAACTGGCTTTTCGAATATTACTTCCATTTGCCACAACATACCTCTGCGAGAGCGACTTTTCAGCTCTTGTACATATCAAAACGAAAGCACAAAAAATTGAAGATGACATGAGACTGGTTTTATCAAACACTAAACCACGAATTCCTAAAATTGATTTAGCGGTCGCAAAGTCAACCGTCGCCCTAACAGATGTAAAATTGAGCAGTTATTTGAAACTAAATATTTTTGAAGTGTTTTTTGGGATAATTTTTATTTGCACAAAAAGTACAGCAGAAAGGGGGACTCTAGCTGTACGGAACTCTTAAAAGGAGTCGTGAACGACAAAAGGTTGAGAAACACTGATTTAGCGGTTTAAAAGTAGATAGCCGGAGAAAAATAATAATAAAGAAAAAAAAAAAGTAAAAAAAGAAGAAAAATAGTATTCAAGTTGGGGTAAATGAACATAACCAAAAGAAAGCCAGTTGATAGTGTGCTCAAAAATCACAAACCATTTTTATCAATATCGGTAATTACCGAGATATATCGATTCAAAATCGTCCACTTTCTGCCCAGTTTTGGCCTGTAAAATTTTGGTCAAGTTACCAGGCGCCCCCAAACTCGGTTTGCATAAAGCATTCATAAGCACACAAATTGTGTCCAAATGTCAGCTTTGCACGTCAAGTGGTTTTGGAATTATAAGCGATTTAATAACTTTTCAAGCCAAAAATTACCGTTTTTTATGTTTTTTTGTGTCTCAATTCACGATCACGTGACCTAGGATCTCTGAAATTGGCACACAAGACGCTTTCATTAATTCTTATGTTGAGCCCAAATTTACACTTTGTAGATGTTACCGTTTGTTAGTTATAAGCAAATCAATCCCCATCTGCCAAAATTCGCGAACAAAACCAATGGTACTACGCGCTCCGCGCGAAGTCCCAATTAACGATAAAAACCTTAACGGAAGTTAATTTTAGTCCGTTAACATGAAAAAGCTTTTTAACGGATTAACGAGTTAATGAAAAAGTTAGCTTTGTTATTAACGGATTAACAATTAACGGACATGTGCCCACCTATGGTAAATACAAACTGCTTTTGTCTGCACAAATCCGGTTTTTTCCATAAAATATAAACGGCTTCCAATCAGGCTTGGAAAAATTATAATTGTAATTGACAAAATTGTAATTAATTACTGAATTTGCTGTAATTGTAATTGAAAATGTTCATAAGTCTATAAATGTAATTGTAATTGAAAAATTTTCTGCCTATTTTCAACTACAATTACTTTATTATTCACTCACTTTCTTGGCCATGGCAGACAACAACCTTTTTAAATTACAAAACAGAGTGAATACTGAACTTCGAAGATTCGATCTCTGGATGAAAAAAAACAAGCTTCGGCTGAATTATTCCAAAACTCATTATTTACTGCTTGACAAACAACTCAATCGCTCATGTTCGACAAACTTCAATATATCCTTGAATTCAATCGATGTAAAACGTATCAAATCCATAAAATACTTAGGAATTTATATTGACGAAAACCTAAATTGGTCATGTCATATTCAACATCTTTCGTTACAATTAGCACGCTATTCTGGATTGTTATATAGAATTCGAAATTTCTTAGACCGAAACACTCTGTGTATGTTATATTACTCGCTCATTTACAGCCGTATTATGTATGGTATAGTTACATTGGGTACGGCTAACAAAACACTTATGCAAGAACTCAATGTGAAGCTAAATAATATAGTTGGTACAATAACGTATAGTAGCAAATATTGTCTGGTGACTTCTTTATACAAAGCCTTAAATTTTTTTAAATTAGATGACATTTACCTACTTGAACTAGCCAAATTCATGTATAAGCTTCATCACAAGAAATTTAAAACTGCTCTCAACGACTGTTTCGTTGATATCAGAAAAATTCACAGTCACAATACTAGAACAAAAGATAACTTAGTATACTTCAAACCTCGCGTTCAAACTTCAGCTGGGAAAAAGTCTCTGACTTATAGAGGAATTGAATTGTGGGGAAAAATTGAACCTGATGTAAAAGAACTATCTTGGTTATCATTCAAAAAAAAGATAAAACAAAAAGCTATCCAAAACTATATATCATTTTGACCTTCTTTGCTCCATATTTGGAAATTTATCATTTAACTGTGTAACACTGTTCATTAATTTTCTCTTGTTATGGTATGGAATTCGTTACCACTATCTCTGCGTGAAATTGAAACTTTGTCCCTTTTTAAGAAACGTCTAAAAGCATTTTATTTTAATGTAGCCTTTGAGGATATTACCACTGTTTGATGCCAGTATTTTGCTGCTTATTGCTGTAGAATTAGTACCTCTGTTGAGTATTAATTTTATTTCTGTAAAGCTATTTGAATGTTACTTTGGCCCCTTAGTCAGATGCATTGACACTTGTTGGTGTTATCTCAAGGGGGATATAAATTGCAATTATTATTATTATTATCATAATACCAGTTGAACAAAATAATTGTCTGTTTCTTTTCAATTTGATGTTTTTTTCTTTAAGTTTTCAAGCTGTCAAGTAACAAGTCAGGAAGCACCTTGGATTGAAAAACCTTCGGGTTCGTCGCTGCTTCCTGGCCTGAACAAACTTATCGTAACTTTGTTTTATGTGTGTTTGTTTTGTATGTGTTTGTATTGCTCAGGCGAATAAACTGTTTTCTATCTATCTATCTATGTCGTCAGATGTGACTGCAACCGGTAGTGAATAACTATTGCAACTTCAATGCTATTTGTGATATTAAGATTTTGTGTGCTTTTTTGTTTGTTTGCCCTTGTGTGCATGCCAAAGCAACACTAATGGTTCTACTTTGTATGATCATGCTAAATATGTGATATTATTGGTAAAAGTTTAAAAAAAGTGTTAAATTTTAGTAGCAACGTACACAATTTCAACTTTTTTACTATTTCCAATTGTGTAAAAACGTATTTTCTTTTGCACAAATAATTGCTGTATGATACCATGGTTTATATAAACCATAATGTCGCTGGAAGCGATATGAATTCAATAACATACTTGACAATTGCTTGCAAACGAAATTACATATTGCAAACATTGAAGTTAAACAAAGATTGATGGAAGAACAAGGATAGAGAGAAATGGGGCTTAGATAGGTCTGGTATAGAAAAACAAAGCAAATCCACAGTGTTGGCAAAAGCAAAACTCGAGGATTCGTATGTAAGTGAATAGGTTGCAATGTTTTGAGAATCTTTTCATTGTCATTGTAATTGAAATGTAATTGAAATGTAATTGAAATGTAATTGAAATTGTAATTAAATTACAATTACTTGAACTTGAATAATTGTAATTGTAATTGAAATTTTTGAGTTGTAATTGTATTTGTAATTAAAGCAAAAACAAGTAACTTTTTCAACCCTGCTTTCAATAGACTCAAGTAAAATTGAGAACGAGCTGTGGTTAGGATTGTAAACCTTGAATCAGAATAGTTGAGTGCACTCTGGTTGGATTCCAACAAATATTGGCCAATGGCTGAATCGCTCTCAGGCTCGAGTTGGGTCTTACTTTTGCTTTGGATTTTCTATTTGTTTGTGTTCTCGTTGGTTGGGATCGGTGAGTTTCCTGCTCTTGAGTAGGAGTGGCTCTTTGCCTTATTGCTATTGGAACGTGCAGCTTAATGCGTTCCTGAAGCCGTTGGGTTGTGCGACCTGCGTATCAAACTACCAACTATCACAGTGGCACATATATTCATAAATAACCATACTTCTTGGATTGGAGGTCGTACATCCTTTTTAGCAGGAGGTAGCATGCATTGGCTTGAGCAGTGGTGCCGAAACCCGGGGGGATGGAGGGATATATCCCCATAATTTGGCTGTATCCCCCCAATAGTTTGAGTATGGTCTACATCTGCACCCCCCCCCCCCCCCCCAATAATTTGACGCTGGTGTGCATCTGAGCGTAGGTGTTCACTTGAATTCGAGGAAAAAAGGTGTTCCATTTCTGGTGAAGACCTTTTTTTGGCCTTCACCTGAATTTGGGGAAAAAAGTGTTCCAGATTCAGAAAAGACCTGTTTTTTTTTTGGTTTTCATTTAATTTGCTCACCTAAACAAAATCATGGTCGAGGTTCATCCCCCCAATGTTAAAAATAGGGCAAAATTGGGGTAAAATTGCAAATTATCCCCCCAATGCTCAACAAAGATTGGGGGCTTTAGAAAATCAAACTCGAACTTAAACTCCAATAAAAATCGACCAAATTCGCAGCCATGAGTCTTGCTCTATCACCATGTTTTTATCACATCACAAAGGCAATTCATTCCCACTTTGAAGATGAAAGACTTGTAAGTATCTTTGAAAATAATTTTACGGAAGGCTTTTATTTCCATAAAAATTTTTGTCTAGTTTTTTATCAATTCTGATTCAAGTCTAAAACAGACTCAAATTTTTACTCTAAAACTACAACTAACCTTAACTCAACCCTAAGCTTGACCTTTATAAAAGCAAATGAAAAAAGCGCGGATGAATATACAGTATCTTATTTTTGTTTCATTCTCCTTAAAGGGGCATTGCGGTTTAATTTTTGAATTTTACACTAGATATGTGAAAAATAATTAATTACCAACGTTTTGTCCAATTTTTTCATTCTTTTACGTCAAATAGCTTTAACGGAAAGATTTTGACTTTACGGAAAAAATTCAGCTCTGGCAACATAATAACATCAACTTTGCATCAGCGATTTTAAACAAGCTTTATCAGATTGAGGTCTCAGGGTAGGATAGGCTTCTGCCAGGTTTCTTTAGTGACTTTGATGAGGTAAATTGCTTTTCAAATGTAAAAATACACTTACAGTATATCGGTTTGAATTTGCTACTTTTAGCAAAAACATATGCGATTTGCTATGCTTGGGAGGAAATGAAAAATAGACCTAGGCTGGTAGGATAGCATAGCGTACTGATTAAATATGTTAGTTTTGTAGTTGTTTGTTGCAATTCTAAAAGTAAAACTTTGTCTAAAAACAGTTTGGCTAGACTAGTAGTTTAAAATCTGCTGATAGTGGTAAGCTGATAATGGTGAGGAGCTATAATAGTTATAGGCCTACAAGATAACGTTCAAGATAGCGTTCAAACCTTGGCAACAAGAGCAGTCACAGATCAGTGATTCAAAAATTATTTTTGAAGTGAAAGGAATGCAACAAATAAAGGGAAAAATAAATACAGATAACTTTCGACATGGATGTAGCAAAACTTTGAAATGAGTCGCAAAAATGTCAAAAAAAACGATTTTGCTTGACATACAATAATTGAGCTAAATTAACGTTTGATCCCCCGTTAACTTAAAATTTTCCAGTAAAATACTTACTCCCTAATTTTTTTTGTTCTATGCTTAATAACTTTTGCTGTAAAACTTTTCACTAATTTATTTTTCAGTTAATGAAGTTTTTTACTCACTTTTTTAAATAACTTTCCTACTCTAATCTTAGACATTTTTGTAAATTGACATAATCTAATTTAAAAAATTAACATTTCTTCGATTAAATTAACTTTCGGAGAGTGATAATGCGTTCGTCTATACAGTGGAATGTCTGAGGTTTAAATCTCGCCCAGTGTTGCCAACAGTTCGCCACCGCTGCAACATTTCTTCAAAAGGAGCTGTGATTCCCACAGGCGCAAGGACGCTGAGATGGGCCCGCAAACTCATTACACGCTTTGGCGTAATACAGTGAGTATGATAAAAGATTTTTGATAATTACTTTCGATACAAATTTGTTTGAAAACCTGAGTATACTTTTTATGTTGCATTTAACGTAACTGCAGGTTCAGTAGTAGATTTTGTGGTTTTTTGGTTTGATAATGATCTCTAACGTACGTGTCAAAAGGACGCGTCCAATGCGGTCGACCGGCTTGGTTGAACAACCTATCGAGCTACTCTCCGGGTTGACTTAATAAACAAATTGATCCGATTAAACTTTTAACTTGTGGCTACGTTGGAGTCTGACGCTACATCATTCTCCTCCCATTATGCTGGCGACGGCAGATCCACGTCTCCAACCAGCGCAAGGGAGAGCGTCCACCACTCCAACGTTCTGGCGTGCTCGCCATTGTAACGTACGAGTTTGCAAAAAGTACTCGTCCGATGCGGCTAACCGGCTCGGTTGATCAACCTATTGCGCTACTCTCCGACTTAATTGACTTATTAACCGATATGTCAATTGAACTTTTATTTGTGGCTATGTGGGAGTCTGACGCTACAGATCTATGAGGTGGTTACCAGAGGTGGAGTCGAGGACACAAGGCTCGAGGCCAAGGCCAAGGACACAAATAAAATCCAAGGCCAAGGCCAAGGACAGCCTTTCCGAGGACAGAATCTCTCGAGGCCAAGGACAGGAATGCTCGAGGCCAAGGACCAAGGACACAGGCGCAAGCGTTCTCCAAAAAAAAGGTCTTCAAAAATTTTTTTCAGGCGATCTCCAATTTATTGGCGTACCCAGAATTTTTGATTGGGGGAGGCCTAAACCACAAATCACATGAAATGACGTCATCAAAATTTTTCCAAAGAAGAAGTTTTTGTGGGACAAAGATAGCGTAGGATGGAAGATCTGAAATCGTTATTGCCTGTTTGTATGTAACCAGGATTTTGCAAAGGAAGATGGCTTAAACTAATGGTTGAAAAATGCAAATATCCAACTTTGGAAACGTGTTGAGAAAGCTTGTATAACTCAAATGTATCACAGACGGGGGTTTGGGGGCGGGGCCCCCACCCGTCGGAGGCTTTGGGGGTCTAGGGGCGAAGCCCCCAGCCGTTGGGCGATTTTTTGTAATTTTTTGGATAAAAAAGCTATTTTAATGCCATTGGATCACATTTTGCAAGTGTTCAGAGCCATTTGAAAGCACTCGATTTTTGACATTTGAAAGCCAATTGAAAAAATCAAATTGTTTAATCCTCCTTTTACTTGCAATTTAAGTCCAAAACACGTTTAACATGTTGCATTTTGGAGTTAAATTTTAAATGTAAGTGATTTTAAATTTTAAAAAGTTAAATTTTAATTGTGATTGATTTGGTCCAGGTAGGGGAAGTAATGTGCATTGTCTCTGGCTGCATTTTAGCAGTAAATAATAATCCATTCGAAGATTTCCCTTAGACATTTTTGTTTTGTCATGAAAATAACCAGTTATAGGAGTACACGTTCGCCAGGGGGCCCAGGCCCCCTCAACTGAAGTTTAATGATTCGTTCAATCAGCATTTTTCGTGGCTAATTTTTATTTTTAAGTATTTTGTGCGTAAAAACCGGCGAGGTTGGAGGTGAAATACTGAATGGTTATCGAAAAATGATAAAATAGATAGTTACGTCTACTAACCACGTTATTGCCGGGCCGGATTTACATCGCGCTAGGCCTCTGGCACCTTGGAGATTTTTGCAACATCTTTCTGGCAAATGTAGGTGAAGGCCAAAAAAAATCTTACGGTTTCAGCCCGGGGCCCCTAGCTGGTGCTGCGTCATATAATGGTAAATCAGGCCCTGATTAATGCATTACGTTCACAAAAAGGCTAGATGTGAGCCTGAGATAGCGACTTTTAGGACAAAAACTCTCCATCTTCTCCGGGTTATGCGTTTAAGTTGGCCGGCAAAAATTGAATTGAGGGGGACCCGGCGCCCTTGGTCTTCAAAATTCAATATTGTTAATTGGTTATACTGTTGTCAGCGAAAAATGCTAAAAAGAAGCTGAAACTGAAGAAACAATAGGCTTTTTAGTCACATTTTTGTCATTGGTGAAATTTCAATTGGTAGGGGCCCCTGTTCCCCTCTCCCCTTGCCTACGCTTATGCTCCAAGTGAGGAAAACAAAAAAGATGTTCGCAAATTTTCCGCGAGGTTTTTGGCGTTTTCCAACGAAATTTCAACTGTTCAAAAAAGAGTGCTGTCCTCGAGCCGAGGACAGGGCAATTTTCGAGGACTTGAGGCTTCGAGGCGAAGGCCAAGGACTTGAGGCTTCAAGGCCAAGGCCAAGGACTTCAAAATGTGTCCTCGAGGCCAAGGACGTCCTCGAGGACTCCACCTCTGGTGGCTACCCAAGCTCTATGTTTAAAAGACAAGTTCTAAAACACAAATTTAGTATTATTTTGGTATTTTACAGTACAAAACTATACAAAAATGTTGCGTCTGCCTTAGATCGGGCATGAGAGCAAGGAAAAGGTTAAAAAATTAAAATCTTTGAGAGACCATTCAAATCGGAAGTTTTTTTGCTCAGTTTTATTTTCAAAATTTTGAACAGATCCAAAGAATAACTTCACCAAATTTAAGCTTTGTTTTTCCGTTACCGAGCTATAACTGTTTGGATTTCCCATTAGAAAAGGTTTTTCCCCTAAAAACTTGGCCAGGGTTGCCAATTAGAAATATTTCAAAAAGCTGCTGCATGTTCTTAATTCTCAATAAATATTTTGCGGCAGAGCTGTTGTGAAAACAAAGTAAAGTGTCGGAATCGTAAATTAGCTACTTTTCAAATAAATGTAAGCCAGCGTTCCAAAAGTTAATCTTCTGTCACAATACTTACAAAATGGGAACAGTGACGTAAAAGAAAATTTTTAATTTTGAACTGCAGTAGCTTGAAAACAGCTGGACGTAGAACGTTTAAATTTGGTGGGAATGGATTTTTAGACAATTCCCAACATTTCGGTCGACAGTGAAAAACTTGATCTGAATACCCCTATAAGAAACTTGACGATCCAAAAAATAAAACGACGATTTTTGTTCAAAAGTCGAGTTTATCACTCCTGACCAAAATGTTGGGAAAAGCCTAAAATGTATTCTCATCAATTTTGCACTTTTTTAATCTTGCTGTTTTCAAGATATTGCAGTTCAAAACTAACTATTTTCGTCTTACTTCAGTGTTGCCATTTTGTCAGTATTGCGACAGAAGATTAAGTTTTGGAAAACTGGCTTACATTTATTGAAAAGCAGGTAAGCAGCTAATTTTACGCTCTGACGTTTACTTTGTTGTGATAACAAGTCTGTCGCAAAACGTTATCGAGAACCAGTAACATGAGATAACTTTTTGAAAGTTTGTGTCTAATGGCAACCCAGGTAAAATTTTAAGGGAAAAATTTTTTAAAAAAGGAAATCTAAGGTGTTATTTCTCCGGGACGGAAGCCCGTACAAACCTCAAATTTGGTGAAGTTATAGTTTTCTAATATGTCAACAAATTTGGAGATAAATCCGAGCTAAAAATTTCCGACCTGAATGCCCTTTAAAAAAAGGCTACTTTAACAAACTCTTATTTGGAAACCATTTCAAGCAAAAATGTCTCCCTTCGTTTTTAAAAACTTATCTTTTTGCCACTAGATGATGATATAAGCAAACTCGCATCGCGACAACAGCTCAGCAAAAGCGATGTTTTAATGTATGAAAGAGATGACGATTAGTGAATTGACCAGTTGAAGGAAAGAAACATAATACTGTTTACATTGAATGGAAGAAAAAGCCATTGAATTGATTCAGTCTTATTTGAAGAATTCGAAAGTTTGTTTAAATTTAAGTTTCAGGAATTTGACTGTTTTGCCAGAGGAATTTATCCACATTTCGGATGTCAAACGACTGCTTTTAAACGACAACAATTTGCTCATTCCTCCTAGTGAAATTGCAATATTTTCTGAAACATTAATTGAATTAATTCTTTGCAACAATAATTTAACGGTTTTTCCTTCTGATTTGGGAAAGTTAAAAAATTTGCAAATTTTGGACGTGAGTTTCAATTCCATTGGAGTATTACCAAGCGAAATTGGCTCGTTACAGGCTTTGCGGCAGCTTTGGGTCAACAACTGCAATTTGCTACTGTTGCCAAACGAAATTGGAAAGTTGAAATGTCTCTCTCATTTGGGAATCAGGCAAAATAAATTGAAAGATTTGCCGCAAGCGTCAGTGGAAGGATTGGAAAATTTAGGGTGGTTGAATTGCGAAGGCAATGAATTGAACGATCTTTCAGAAGTTGTTATTTGCAATAAAATTTATTTCATCAATTTGAGTCATAATAGATTGGAAAACATTCCTCCATTTGTAAAACGTAAGTTTTATAATCCTAGATTTATCAGTTCTTATCATAATTAATGTACTTTCTGATTCAGTGGTTTGTGCTTTCGGCAAATACGAAAAGTTTTAGGCTTATCTGGAGAAAGTTGTCAGACAAAATGGTCGAGTTCATTCATAAACGAACTTCACTACTTCGAGGTCAGCGTGACCATTAAGCACTAAATATCACAATGTAATAATTTTCACTGCAATATAATATTTAGTGACTTTCGTATGGCACACCGTACAGGCTTATACTACGATGTGCCCTTTTTCTTGGTTCGATCAGCGAGTTTCTTTTTTTTTTTTTTTTTTCAGCAACCTATCACGCTCAGTAAACTTCTAACTTGACTAACTTCAGTTCAGCCATAACAATTTGCCGGATTTGAACTTGGTGGGAGCTATAACCTGGCTTTAACGATCTCAATGGAATTAAACTGGTGGTGCAATAAAATAACAGGCTCACACGGCATCGTGTCAACCAGCTTCAATAGGCCGATAGTTTTGCAACATCAAACGAATCCGTCGGCGGTGTGGCAGAGGAAATGACGACACCGTTTTTAACATTATCTTGATCTCATGATCTGAGTTCAACCCGCACCCTGGTCACCAGGGGTGCCGAAACAAGGGAGGGATGGGGGGATATATCTCCCCCAATAATTTGGCTGTATCCCTCCCAATAGTTTGAGAATGGTCCACATCTGCATCCCCCCCAATAATTTGAATGGGTGTACTTCTGAGCGTGTAAATTTGGCGAAAAAAGTGTTCTATTCTTGTTGAAGACCTTTTTTTTGTCTTCACCTGAATTTGGGGAAAAAAGTGTTCCATTTGCTTATTTTTTTTGGTCTTCACTAAATTTCCACACCTGAACAAAATCGTGGTCGAGGTTCATCCCCCCCAATGTTGAAAATAGGGCAAAATTGGGGTAAAGTTGCAAATTATGCCCATCAATGCTTTACAAAGATCAGCACCACTGCTGGTCACGTTGCTGCCTCCTACGATAAGACGCTCTAGGATAATTACCTCTGTTTGATGGCTTCGAACAAGCAGTAATTTAACTGGGAAGAACTTACATGTCAACCGGAAAGAGTAATCTTCTACGCGGTGGCGGAAAACTGGTTTAAGAATAGCGCCGCCGTCGATTTCTTAGAACAGAATTAGATGCATCAATCAACCACAAACTTGCAGCCTTTGGATTACCGGTCCACTGCTCTACCATTTGAGCTAGAAAAGACGTCTCCTCGTATGCTTAACCTTGGCTATTTAATCCCAGCAACTTAATGCTTGTTCTATGATGCTAATAAAAATTTAGTTGTGATGTTTTGACGTTTGCTGACCAGAGCTTTAATATTTAATCGTTTGCGTGTTATCTGGCCAAAAGGCTACCAACGCGGAAGCCCAGGAAATCTTGCTGGGTTTAAATAGCCAAGGTTAAGCATGCGAGGAGACGTCTTCTCTAGCTCAAGTGGTAGAGCAGTGGACCGGTAATCCGACGGCTGCTGGTTCGAATACTACGGGAAGACAACTTTTTCGCATTGCTTGCTTACAAGTAGTCGCCGTTCTGGTGACTCTTCCCTGGGCTTTCGCGCTGGTAGCCTTTAGGCCAGATAGCACGCAAATGATTAAATATTAAAGCTCAGGCCAGCAAACGTCAAAATATCACAACTAAATTATTATTAACATTTTTTAACTTTGTGGATTCAGAATTATTGCGGATATTGTTTACTTGTACTTATGTCGCTTACAACGTTACACTCGTTCTCAGCGTTAACACAGACACCGAACATTTGTTTATTTTGCAGGCAAACCTCGATTGAAGATTTTACTGATTTGTGGAAACGAAATATCAGGTCTCGATGACTCTACCTTGCTTGAACTCAGCAGCTTGACCAAACTAGATCTGAGAGAAAACCCGATGCAGACTCTTCCTGCTCACTGGAAGGCAAGTGCTTACTCTCTGCCGCTGTTTAGTCTCTGATGAATTCTGATTGTTGGTGCATTTGTCACATTATAAAATAGTTTTCAACAAAATTCCCCTTCAATCGTGGCCTACCAAATACGCGCAAAAATATCATGGTGTAACTACAAATGATGTTCAGCCAATGATACCTATTTAAGTCGAATGGCTCTGCTTTGACTGCAGCATTAGTCACGACATATCGAGCTTAAAACGGCGTCGCAGATGCTATCAACGTCAGGGTTGCCAACAAAATTATGTTTAGGGTGGCACCTATGTCGCGTTTGAAGTAAAATATGGAACGACTCAGTCAAAATGGATGGAGTCAACGCCAATCTAATGTATTACGATAGCCCCAACTTTACATACTTACAAAAAAAGATTAAAACATCTTACAATATGTTGCTTCAGGGAATGGATCACATTTTGGTGGGCCCGAAACCAGTGATTTCCTACGAAGAGGATTCTTAGCATCAACCTGTAATAACAGCAATATCGTTTTGACCTTCAGTAGGTGTATTAGAATGAATGCGAATGTTTACGTCAGCAAAACTTCACAGTCCATAGTGGTTCACTATATGACTAGCTTGGCTCAAAGGCAACTTCTGGCCTCAAGGAAGCTCTTCTAATAACAACATACGCTTGAAAGCAAAATATTCTTAGATTTATTCAACGCAGATACAAGCAGCGACAAGTAGCTAACACTGACTGACAAGACTAACATGAGGCGAAACGAGGCAGTCACGTGCCACGAAAAACCGCGCAAACGCACCAATCAGCATGCTGCAGCGTTAGAATCCGCTCACAACCTTCCCGGATGCTACTATCACACGCTACAAAAAGCCATGTCCAGAAAAGCTTCGGTATGTCAATAAGATGCGGCGGAACGTTTACGACGCCAAGCGGAGTCCGCGCAGATAATTTCAATGCGTTGAATTCGGCTGGTTTAACTTCAACATCGCACATGGATAGCAGCAAAACACCCAGTCGCAGAAAAATGAAGCAAACAACCCAGGGCCGCAACTAGGGGGGGGCAAAAGGGGGCGGCGCCCCCCTAAAATGTCCAGCATGCCCACCCAACAAAGTCCCCTTTCCGTTGCGGCTGTTTCGAGAAAGCAACTTTGTTTTTGGAAAGCAATAGAAAAAAATAAGTGGAACAATTTGGCCAGATGACCTTTTTTTTTTTTTTTTTTTTTGAGATCAACAGAAAAATCGTCGAAAAGTAGACCAACCCCAAAATTTTGGCCCTCCATGAATGTAATTTCGCCCCCCTCACAACTGCGTTCTAGTTGCGGCACTGGAACTACCAAGCTACCACTTATTGCTGATGTATTAGTAGCAGCTAGCTAGTACCGGTAAGTATTTATTTTGTAATAAAACAGTGTTACTTTGTTTTTTTAACGTATGTAATTATTTTGCAGTCTTCAGATCAGCAGTGTAAACCAAGTTTGAGGCGAGTACAACTAGAAATGGCTTTGGAACATTTCATTTCTGCAAATTTCCGCTTCAGTAGATTCCTACTTGGAGCTTGCTTTAGTGTTGAATATACAGTTCTTCTTTGATGTAATGACGAAAAATACAAGTTTGGCAGAAGCGGTTAAGGTGACGAATGGAATGACGTCATCCATTAAACAACCCCAACAATTATGAATCAAAAGCGTCATCATTGTTCGTAATGCAAAATCAGCGACAATTATGACATCATAACAATGACGTAATTGCTCAACGAAAAAATCAAAAACAAAACTTGGCAATAAACCGTCCAATGAACTATAGCACCTCTAAGACGTCACAGTGACGATAATGGACCGGTTTGGTTCGACCATTTCCGCGTGTTTAAATTTTAAACAATTCGAGTTCTCCGAAAATGGCTCTAGTGTCCGCGGCGTGGCGATTGGGTGGGCGGTCGCACTTGTGGGCCAACGCCAACTCAGAGGCGCTCAATGCCCTGTATGCTCGTATGTACTCGCGGTCGAAAGCATCTGAAAATATGACGTAGTTTTGCTAAGTTGGTCAATGGTCATCGGAGATTTTCAACGCTGGTGGAGCTGTTCCCATAATTCAACATGACACCCGGGAAAACATCGACCTTACAAACGAGGACATGATATTGTCCGCCGGCGGGTCGTAAGAGGCGAATAAGCGCCCATCTCTGTGGTGATGGGCGCCCACTGTTTGAGTAATGTGGTAATGGCCACTTTCCTCTCTGCGGTTCTCCACACCAGCCGGGTCCTTTGGACTTTCCGCTTCACCTTCTCGCTACAGGAAAGCAACAAGCCAACAACAACAGCAAGATTATGATGTCAGCTTAAAAGGGCGCACTTTGGCACCACCTTAAGAGGGTAGAGAATACAAACGGCCGAAACTCTACTGGAAGCCTAACAGAGCACCCTTTTGACCTAAAAAAAGGAAGAAACACAGCAACTTCCAACCGCGGATTCGAACAAATAACGCAGCTCGATGAACAACACTTACCGACGTCAATCATAGATTTTCCGAGAGCAGCCATGACTAGGTAAAGAATCTCTCTGTACGCGCTCCGTCTGACACCACCGCGCTGCACGTTGAGTTCATTAAGCACGGCCACAAGAGGGCCTCGCACGTCATCCTTCTTGATACTTTCGACGATTTCCTCCAGAAAAGACGACGAATAAGCGAAGTCTTCGTCTTCCGAGCTCATCGAGCTCGCCACTGAACAATTGTAAAAAAAACTCTCAATCACAGAATATAACACCGGTGTTTTGAGTTTTGCCACCCAAACTTATCCGGTACATTACACTATCTTTCTACACGAGGCTTTGCAATGGTGGTTATGACTTGGAAAATTATCAACCCATTTCGTCATAAAACAAGTTATGGATGTCACGAAAACTTTTATATGCTAATACGACTTGTGGTACAATAGTCATTGTTGATGACGAAATGGTGTGGAAAATTTTCACCAACCTCATTGCAAATCCTCCGGTGAAATTGTCGAGTCGTAGATGGTTTCAAACATTTTCAATTCAAAAAAGCTCGGAGTCTAATCAGATTAAAGTTTGGAGGGCGGCAGCTCATCTGATGCGGACCAAAAGCAGCAGAAAAAATTGCAACAATTTTTCAACAAAAGCTGAGCAGCCCAGCGCAGTGTGGGGAAGCCCCCAATCTGAGCGCAATATCGCATGCATAGGAAAGAAGAAATTTTCATACTGGTTAAATAATTTGGCCTCAAATCTTAGTGATAGCAGTTTCAGGTTAGATTTTGGTCGAAAACACTATTGATACTCGCCAGAAAAGCCGATCCGAAGACGGCAATGGGACATTTGCGGTCTTCCAGTCACGGTGCCACCTGTCTATCACACTCGGTGGGGCCTTCACCGTTCACGGTGTCCCCCCTGATGCTAAACGGCTTAAACTTAAGTAGCAAAACCTATTTTTATTGATTTGGTTTGACCCGACCGGGAATCGAACCCAAATTGAAGTTCGGCAATGCTTCAAGAAGTCACGTGACGAGGTTCGATTGAGTGATTAGACAACAACACAAAAAGCTGGGGTTCTGTGCTGATGCCAGGACTGCAACATTCCACCTCCGCAACATGCTCCCTGGTCCACGACTACGGTTGGTTTGTGGTGGATCAGTCGACTTGGTCTTCGCGCTCTCATCCACAGGCAAGGTAACGCCCACACAAAAAGATGCAAGCAACAATGAAACTCACTTTGAATCCACGAGTAATACATAGGCGGCTTCTCAGCCAGATCTTGAAGCTTTAAACTGTCCCACATCAAGTAGAAAGTCATGTGACACTGGCTTGCTCGTGATTGGTCGGATGGTAACCGGTTTGAACCAGATCGAAGCAGATCGGAGCGAGGAAGCAAGTCGTACAAATTGGAGCGAAGGTTTATTCGCTTGAAATACCAAACCTAAAATTGGTCACAATTAAAAATTGCGGCATTATTCGCGCAGAGAAAGCTAAGTAGTCAATCCATCAACCAGCAGTCAAATAAAGCATGGAGAAAGATCTGTGCTTCAATGATAGAGCAAAGCAGCTGATTTAAATATCCAGAAAAAACATGTGCAAAAACTCCCCCTCCACTTTATGAAACAGATAAAAACGATGATAAAAATGAAGCGGTAGTTCAACTGCGGTCAAGTTGATTAATTTTGAAAAAGCCAAGAAAATTTCAGTATAATTGAGGCTGGTTCCTTAACTTTTTCGGAATTGATCGACTCAAGAGGAAAAACGTGACCAATAAGCAGATTTCATATAGTGGCCGCTTCACCGGTCCTTGGGGAGTTTTTTCGTTCTGTTTCTTTGTTTTGATCCCAACTCGATCACAGTTTCTCACAGCTTCGTTCCGAACCGGATGTTGCTACAGCATGGTACGTCCAACCGCTTTACGACGCCCTTGTAGGTTTGCAGCGTTACTTGGGATTGCTGTATCGCTCAAAAAAGTGTAACGGCTATGAGCAGTTGTGTGTTGAAGTGATACTGCAATGAACGCATCACCTCCATGTTCGAAAATCGCCGGTGGGAAACTGGGTTTTACATGTCGCCTTTTCGGCCGGTTCTCGGTTCCGCTGCCGAGTCACGTGACGCAGAACCGGTGAAGGAGCGTGTTAGCGACGCTCTTTTGATGACGTGGCACTTATTGATTTCCTCCGTTGCTTTGTAATTTTGCATAACATTGGCATAGCTCATTGATTAAGCGGCAAGCGGGCACCGAAAGTAAAACCGGGGCTAAAAAGTTGACAAGTAAAATTACTACAAATGAAAAAAAACCTATTTATTAATGAAAAAGCATTTGAACGTTGCCCACCAAGTTCCAGAATATAATTGGGTGATGATCCACAAAGTGCGACTCCGTCAACACTCCACTTCCTTCGTTTTCTAACAAACTTTCCAACTCCTTACGTAGCACCAGCGAGCTTAGGTAGGGGACTGTGATCGGTTCTAAAGACCTCGGCATCGACGCATTTTCTTCTCCGTCCCGACTAGGGGGAGCCTGAAAATGAGCTTCATAATAGTGGACAGCATGGCCGAGAGGGTAAAGGCGTCGTTTCCACTGCGACCCTGATCGCGTGATCTGCGTTCAATCCGCACCCCGGCCATACAACTACATTTCCTCTGCGGATACGCGTCCGAACCTCCCATCAGTACAGACGGAATTTCGGAGTCAATGTTTAATAGCGGAGCCTTTTCACACTGAACTCGTTTGTTTACAGCATGCTAAAAGGATAAACGGAGTGATGTTTTCAAGCTTTGCAGCAACATGGCTACTGAAAGTCGCTATCAACTGTAAGTATATTACAGTTTGCTAATATTGTACATCAAAGCAAGTCATTTTGCAGCACCACTCAACACTCTCGTACAGAATTCCACCAGCGTCGATTTTACCGACAAAACGTCGGCGGCGAATCTACGAACTGTATTCTTACACGAATTTAGAATCTATCAGTTTTCTCTTAGTCTAGTTTAACATTTCGACCATTCCACAGAGTCGTCTTTGTGACGTAACGGTAGGCGCTCGTTTGACAAGTATAAAGCTCGAGTTCGGTTCCCGCTCCGTAATTCTTTTCCAGCAGAACCTCGCACTCGAGTCCAGGCGGCATTGCCGGTTTGAGAGATAGTCTACATTCGCAAAAATGTCGCTGGGAGAGGGGCATCTGGTTAACACAGGTCAAAGGTCAAAATTGCCGACAAATTCACTGCCGGACAGCAGATTTGGCCGATCACGTGACTCACCAATGACGTAGTGAGGCTTGTAGAAGGCGATGTGGGAAGTGCCGGCCGGGAATTGAAACTAAAAATTACAAATCTGCTTAGTATGTACCAGTCTAGGCATATTTTAATATTAATGAATTGAGAAAATCCCACTTAGTCAAATGGGTAGAGCGACTGATACGAAAACAAAGACTCTCGCTTCATATCAATTCGACTCAAACTTACAGCTTCGTAGCTCAAGGTTCAATCAGTACAGAGTTGGCACCGCTTTTGAATTTAATTTCCCGATTTTTTTACGGCAACGATGGTGGCTTTTCAAGAAAATGGAAGATATTGCATAATTGTACAAAATACATTCAGCAGCTTTCCTACTTTTCATAAAAACAGCAATAATCAGGGAAAGTATACCATTACAAATACTTTTAAGGGACTGTTTATATGAAAAGAACACGATATATGCGCCATTAACTGAATTAGCCCAATAAAATAAGTTAACTACTTAGTAAAAACGATTGAAATAAGGCTTGTATTTGCAATAACTAATTTGTTCTATGACATAATGTCTGACAATAACTAATTTGCAATAACCAGTTGGTTGAACGGCAACGCGTTCGTCTCTGAAGTAGGAGGTTCAAATCTCGGGCCGGTTAAATCGGACAGTGTTGCAGACGGCTCGCCACCGCTGTGAAATTTCTTTGAAAGGAGCAGTGTTGCCTGCGAGCTCAATGACGCGGAGATGGGCCCCGCAAACTCGTTACACGCTTCGGCGCAATACAACGATCGTAATGAAAGACATAATTTCACACAAAACCAGGTTAAATACAAAATTTTTCTCACTTCTCCACTGATGCGCGATGTGGCGGTGGATCAACGCCAGCTGGGGTTTTAGGGATTGGGGGTGTGCGCCCATCTGATGAGCGGGATAATCCCTCAAATTCTCGAAGGGGTTGCGACGTGTTGGGGCCGCCAACAAGGGTAAAGGACCCTTGGAAAGCAGCCTGTTGTGGACTTTGGCCGGCCGTACGATCCTCCTTGGACGTGGCGCGTATTGCGGGTCGATAATCCTGAATAATCGTTGATCAATCAGACAAAACACCGTAAGCTGTGAGATGGCTTAATTTAAAGGACGCAGTAAATTTAATATCTGCACATTTCTTTTCTTTTTTTTTTCTTCTCTTCCCTGCTCATTTCCCCAATACAGCGCAGCCGCTTACCATTTTCAAGGCTTCATTTCTCATGAACACATGGACGAGAGATTAAACTTTTTATTGCGTATCGATTGATATTGTTTAAGGGTTAAATAGATGAAGATCTTTTTGTTTTCTATAACACTTGACGCAAAAATCCATCTTTCCAGCTTCGAAGTTGGAGAAAAGTTTATCCAAAAGGGCAAGAATACCTCGCAGGACCAACAAACGATCAAAATTAAACGAACGGATGTCAATTGTCATAGTGTAGTTTCTAACCAGTAGGTGCATTACGGAATCTGGCGAGGTTACGCCGCACAATTTTTGCGGCTTTTGGAAGAAATCCAACCAACTTAATTTGAACATTTGCAAGATAAAATTTATAACTGCATTAAATCTTCAACAGCACTTACGGTTATTTCGATGTTAAGGAATGGAACAAACAACGCGTTGCAGAAAGGACAACTAAAATAAAACATCAATCGGGTTTACAATCACGATATTTAGTTCCGCTGAGAAATTACTGTTAGTGCACAATCACACTGATATGTGACACCATAACTTAGCGGTCCTTTTGATCATCGATTCAAGTAGCCACCCAGTATTAAGCCGAGCAAACTACCTTTTGTATACCTCACTTCACCATTGTCAAATTGTTTAGCAGCATGGATTGATAAGTCATTTGGGTTAAGAAACTCTAACCTTGAAAAGATGTTAAAAAATGAGCTGCCACCGGTGACACTCCCATTACGAATACTATTCGACTTGAGAATGCAACTTTAGACATACGCATCACACTGACAAGATACATTTGGGCCAAAATTTCATGTCACTTGCGATTTTATTCGAAACAAAATCATATAAAATTGATTGAAAATGACCCCAGATTTAGCCTAGTTTTGCCAGAAATAACCGGCCAGTTGGTCGAGCGGTAGCGCGTTCGCCTCTGCAGCGGGAGGTCTGAGGTTTAAATCTTGGGCAGGTTAAATCAGACTCAGTGTTGCCAACGGCTCGCCATCGCTGCGACATTTCTTCGAAAGGAACTGTGTTGCCTGCAGGCGCAATAAGGCGGAGACAAACCCCGCCAACTCGTTACACGCTTCGACGAAATACAGCGAGTTGTTTCACACTGTTCCTTCTATTGCTTAGCAAGGAAGTTGTGAATACCAAATTTTATAGGTTTTGGTTTGACCCGACTGGGAATCGAACCCGAATCTACTGTTTCAGTAGCAGGTGCTCCATCCACTCGACCACTGATCGGCTTTCGTCCATGCAAACGCTGAACACTTCCACAGTGACGTAGGAAAGTTTTAGAGCAAACGTTGGTGGCATCAAGGTGTGAACTTGACACCTTGATGCCACCAACGTTTGCTCTAAAACTTTCCTACGTCACTGTGGAGACGAGTGCCACGAACTCCTACTAACTTACTGAGTGTTCAGGTTCGAATCATCTCCAATCCATCCCGCCATTATTTCCTCATCATACACGAAACAATTGCACTTGTGACACCTCGCGCAACTACTTATTTCAATGTCAACGTCAGATGTTACCTGGGAAGAAAAAAAACTATATAAATACAGTTTTTCAATTTTGTGTCGAAAAGAAAAACTATTGAATTTTGCACTAAATTCTTCTACATCGAATACCTTTTCTAACTTTACTATATTAGTACTGTGAATATATTTCTGCCAGTGTAGGTTTGTGTGCTGTACATAAAGAGCTATACTCAAAAACCACGCAAATACTCAATATTTGGACAAGTTGCAATTTGTCAGTCTAACTATCAAATGGGCTAGAGCGTAGCAGAGCTAAGAACACATTTCTAAAATTTGCCATACTATTATTTCGGCCACCTTGCTGTTCAACGAATTAGTTGAAGACGTAATGTTGACGTCAGAGGTGGAGTCGTTGCTCGCCCCAGGAATGGATTGAGAGGAGTTGCCCAGTGGAGCAGGAATACGTCCTTTGGAATCTGTCAAACAGAAATTAAACGTAACTAAAAATTCATGCTAAAATTAAACCAATTTTTAACGAAAAACACGAGATAATTCGGACAACGTTCTACTGAAAAAAACTTCAGAGATAATTCCTCGCTCAATACAAATAATATGTCGGAAAAAGAAAAAAATTAGATTTGTAAAAAATTAAGTGAAGCAAAATCACTCGGTTACACAAGACAAATCTACATCCGCCACCTCCAGCTAATCAAATCCCACGTGACGTCATCGAGGGTTGACTTAGAGATACTGCTTGAGATTGGATTTATTGAGTAAATGAAAACAACTTGAGGTAATGAAGAGCCAACCACACCTTGCTCCAGTACTCCCTTATAGGCTAAAATAGATTTAACCCGCTTATTTGACTCAGTACCGTTGGCAACCCTGTGTTTTGAACTTTCGTAACATCAGAAAAGGATGATTTGCAAAATTTCTTGCTGAAAAAGGAACGCAATGTTCGATAATCTAACATCGCGTAGCTTATTTTTAAATTTTGCAGTCATCCTTTTCTGATGTCACAAAAGTTCGACACGCACGGTTGCCAATGGTACGGAACGAAACAGATTTAACTATTTTGGCGTACAAGGGAAATAGTGAAACACTGTTTGTGGCAGCTCTATATTACCTCGAGTAGTTTGCATTTCTTCCATAAAATCGATCGCAAGCGAAGTCTTTCTCAGCGCTAGTACGTTAATAATTCGCGCCAAACTGGTAAGTTTGTTGCAACTACATCGAAACTTTCAACTCACAAAACCCACCGAACTGCGGGACACTCAGAGGCCGGTCGAGTTGCTTCGCGCTTTTTCTTCGTCCGCTTCTGCGCGGAATTTTCTCAGAACCTAAAAAGAATTGAAGTTTACCGCGATGCAGTCAAAATTGAAGAGTTGGTAAGAAAGTTGCTCCAACCATTTGCTCCAACATTCGCCGATGCAGGTGAAGAAACAACCTCCGAACTGGAAGGAAATCGCCGCGCAGGTCTTGGAAATCCGCAGAGGGTTTGAGAGGAGTAGATTTTTGCAAAGCCAGTGCATTCGGAAAGCTGATGTCGCTCTCACATTAACGTTAAGTGCCTGGTTGTCCGGTTCATGCGAGCAAACTGATCACAATATCTCATTCCCACTGCTTCACTAGCATTTTGAGAAAGTGGAGCTATGCATAGCGTTTATCGAAGAATAGTATTTGAAAAACTCCCATTCTGATTTAACAAGATTGCCCGAATTATCATCCCGACGACCCGGTGAGGGTGGACACTGTTGCTCATCTTCCTATTTTTTTATGACGACAGCACTGGCTTGCCGGCCACAATGCTAGTCAAGTACCTGCGTATTTTTGTTCCTGTGCGCTGCGGATGCTGTCTGCACTGCGCAGACTCGACTGGCTGCCGTGGTGGTCAACCACGTGCTCGTGGAAGCGCCTCCTCCCGCCCAGAACATCTGAGGAGCTCTTGCTGAGGATGTCTTCCTGAGAACCGCGCACGGAGAGATCGGAAAAAGAGCCTTTCACCTGCGGAGTAAGGTGAAGTAAGAAGGTGGTTGGTCGACTTGATTAACACAAAACTGCAATGAATATAGATTTTATATCCGAAAACATTTGGAAAAATTTATTTGACCAAAATTTAAGAGTTCACAAAACCGGACAAGTTGAGAATACTTGCTGGAAAAAACGACTGCGAAGGATAGGTAATAGAATGCATAAGTTCATATTCTGGATCAGCCTCTGATTGTCCGTAAAAAATCTACTCGACGAAGGAAAAATTGCAAGCGGCGTGCTCGACGCCCGATGATTGAAAATGACAAAGTCATTCTTTGGTTATGAGGCTTAAACTGCTAACTAACAGCAAAGTAGGTGGTTATGGTCAGCTCTTATTCGAACTTAAAACAACATCCAGCATTTTTACATGTCTATTGTCCACTTTTAAACCCCGGCGCCTGCTCATTGCTGAGTCCTGCAAAAAAGTGCCGAATCACAAAAGAACCACGACAACCTTCGGAACTCTAAATAGCTCGTAGCATCAATCAACTCGAAAAACAAAAAGCACTTCGAACTTACTTTTTCGGGAGTGTAGTAAGCCAAACTGGCCTGGACTGTTTCGTTGAAGTCTTTTGCCAGGTTCGAAGCAACTTTCTTCGCCTTGCTGGCCATCCCCACTGTGGTGGCCTTTAATAAACTATTGAACCTTGACCCCGAGCTGAACCAGTTATTCGAGTTCGGATTGGCTATATCTTCGTGACATGTGAGTGACCTAAACCAATCGTGAATCACACATACATAATGACGTTATCATAGCGTGACAATTAAAAGCATAACGGTCGGAACTTCAGCTTAATCGAAAAACAGAAACGATTCGGGAATGACTATTTCACCGAAAATTTTAAAGTTAAAAAAAATAAAACGAAAAACATTCATTCGCGCTTTTTCATTTGCTTTCTAAGGGGTCAAGATGAGACAAGAGTTAGGGTTAAATTTGGGCCAGAATCAATAAAAAAACAGATAGAAATTTCAGGTGAAATTAGTCTTTCCCAAAACGAATGACGAAAATACGCATAGTGATTTATCGAAAATGTTTCACTTCAACTTAAAAAGCATCTTCAGCAGAATAATTTATCACAGACAATCTTAAAATGCTTTAAAAGTCGGGGAACACAAAGTCCGACCGGCGATTAAGTTTCACCCGGTCTTCGTCTCCATCCCTTTCCCACCTGAACTGACCCGGCACATACGCGAATGAATTAGAATGAATTATGTACAAATGCCCACAAATTCGACCGAAGCCCTTGATTTCTTCCACGTAGATATACGGCCCAACATGCCACTAAAACCAACTACAAGTGTTTTTTATCTTCAACATTTTATCAGGCTCATTGATGGTTCGTAGGGACCCGAAGTCTTATTTGGGTTTCCTTCATAAAAGTTTGGACATCCTTGCTTTAAGTGAAAGCGAAACGCGTTTGGACCCAACCACAGTGCCTGTGAGCAACACTGTTACCAGTTTGGAAATCCAAGGTTGCCACAGAAACTGCAAAATTAAACTACAGGACTTTTTTGGGTCATTTTCCAGGACTGTTTTTAGACTATTTTTAGTAGTGAGCATGAAGACGCACGAAAAAGACCAATGAGTACGAGTCATTAGTGTGCAACCTTTACAGCTTTCCATTCTGACGATTCTTCTTGACAAGAATCAGACGAAAAGCTTCGAAGAAATGAGCATCCTGATGAAAAGGATCCAACATAAGCTTCAACAAGGAGTTGAATTTCCATTCAACTAATTCAAAAAAAAGCTAAATAGTCAGGGCTAGAGTTAAAGAACAAGCTTTGCACTTAAAGCGTGGCGTGTTCTGTGACGTGATAAGCTCAACAGTTACCTCTGCAGCGGCGGTGGCTTCTTTTTCCTCGGGTTGATGGGGTCATCTGAAGGCAGACTCGACTTGCGCTGCAGTTTCTTCTCTCCGGACGTCTATTATATTCAACGCAGTTGCAAATCGCATTGAAACGTCACTGTTCAGTATGACGTTGATAATGATGTGCAGATAGTTCTTGGGCTAAATGATCTCACAAGCCACGCATTCGTAATTAACCAACTCGACTTATTTCAGCATAAGCTATTAAGCTGCTGTTGCAAAAGTTGAACGTTCTGACAGGACTAAAAGTACCGTGGATATAAAAGCAATATCAGGCTTTACATAACGAAAATAAGGGAGCTATTGCGCGGATTATTCGAATCAATGTCGACTTATACGATTCCTATTCGCTATGAGAAGAGATCTTTTACGCAATCAGTACAAATAGGTAGTGCGCAGACAATGATCCTCAAAAACATTGGCAAAAGGACTGTGAAAAGACCAGCAAGCTTGAAATCCAATTAGATATTATGCAAATGAAAGACGGTGACTAAGGCGATTTAGATGAGCAATAAAATACAGGATAATCAACCGCAACAGAAACAATTTGGCGTTGAGAATCGATATCACGTTGTGTCCAAAAGTTCTACTTCAAACATTTTCAAATGCAAGCAACCACCTCACGACATTGCATGCAATATAACAGCACTTTATTTCTTTAATGGAAGCGGCAGCTCAGTTTGTGGGCGTCGGGTTCGAGAGGTTGCTCAATCCCGGTTCGATTCCCGAACTGGCGGTGCGTCGTTGTGTCATTGGGGGAGACACTACGCTTCTTCCCACCGGGCCAAGCCGTCCACCCGCTGTGGTGGCCCGGCCTGACGGAGACACGCAAACACAAGCCAAGAAAGGTTGCGATGGTTGGGCAGGTGCAGCCAGGTTCATACAAACGGATGAATCCTAACACAACCATAAATTTTTAGAGACTTGTTGCAGCACAACTCACGCTTTGATTTTCTTCTTTGCTTTTCTCCAGCCGCTGTCTCTGTTCGTTTATGAGCGCCGCGTCGGAAGAGGAACGGACCAACGAGTCAAGATGCCCCTCGATTTCTTCCACCAGATGGCGGCTCAAACTGTTCGACGATATTGCTGTAAAATGAAAAAAAACTGATTCCTTGCGCCAAATGAGCAGACGCCGTCATACTTGCAGAAAAAGATAGCGGGGATTATGACAACTGTCCGAGCTGCCATGATGACACCGCCAACTGGAAACGGGTTCATAGCGCAGCAACTGATCATTCTAAAACAATGGATACAAATTCAACTGCTCCATTGAACGAGTTTTCTTTGCTTTTGATCTTAATTCGTTCGAAAAAAGCTCAGCATTCAATTTTCAAGCCGATTTTTAGCACAATCAAGTAATCTAGCATTTATTACAAACGCACGCCTTCCGAATTACAGCAGCATGCAAAGCTTCCCAATCGTTTCCATAAATATTTTGTGCTGTCCAAGTTAAAGCTTGATTTGGCTCCGCATATGCATTGCATATGACAAGAAATTTCAGTGCCAATTGTTAGCACTGAGTGTGGCTCAACAAGCCGCACTCCCTGTTGTGCTACTATCCATGTGGCCTTCAACAGACCCAAATGGCAAACATTGGGTGGGACTCTACAACAGCCATTATTTGGTTGAAGTGTGACTTCACGGACATTGGGCAGTAGAACACTTGCTCTACTGCCAGCTACTTCCACGCAATTGTAGGCTACATCTAGCTTGCCTTTCAATCTCTCAAGAGCTCTGTTGAGAAAATATCTGGTCCGTTTACCGTATCAGTGGCCGAGCGGATGAAACGTCTGCTACTGAATCAAACGACAAGGTTTCGATTCTCCGCCGGGTCAAACCAAAGACTGTAGTATTATGGTTCACATTTCAAAGCTTTCCTGCTTCACGCTCAGCGACGAAATAATAGGGCGATATCGTCAACGTGTGAGGTAGACAAGGGGGGGGGGGCAAGTGGCAGCTTGAGTTGAAGACCGAATGTCACTTCAGTGTCTCTCGGCCAAAGCGACGTGGTGGCTAAAACAGGAATCATAACTAAGCTTATAAAACATCAGCAGCTCCTTCACCGCGACAGCATATACCTTGCGGAATTGGCTTTTCCTCTTCTTCGTTGGCAGTCGGTAGCGACAGGGAGTCAAAAGTAGGAGAGAGCGGGTCCTCCGAGAGATGGCTGATGTCTTCCCGTACTGCCACCTGCTTTAATTTCAATGATGTTCGCTTCTTTTTCGAGTTCGTGGATCGGTTTTCGTCAGTGGAGGCTGAAAATGGTCAGGGCTGACGAAAGCAGTTTATTGCTAATGAAATCTACAGCGGGGTTATTACAGGGGCGAGCTGATGTTATGTGCGATTACGTAACGCTTAAAAACTACCGACAAGTGAGCAGTTGCTGTTAAATAGTTTTTGAAATTTGATCGAGGGTCGATACATAAAAAAGCTGGGACATTGCTCAGTTTATTGTCAACACACCCACAGCCCAATCATTTCCAAGGCAAATGAGGCGGGGATATTTATGCGTAGCTACCGAAATCGAAGCTTCTGATAAACACCAAATTACTATGCGCTATTCTCCTTGCCCTATCCTGTTATGCAGAAGGCCAAGTGGCTTTCGTGCTTTACCTTCGTCTAACTTCTCAGCGGTTTCTTCGGCAGTTGGTTGTAATGGTGTGCTGGTTACCATGGAAACACCATCTTTCACCAGCAAAATATTGTTTCCTAAAATAGTTATTCCATGGTTACGATGCCTTACACACTGAATAGTTGCAGATAAAGGAGACCAAAGCAGGAAGGAAAGGTTGGAGAAGTTTGGTAGAAGAAATGTTAACGATCAAAAAACAGGGCGGAAAATCGTTCAAAATGAGGCGAATCGGACACATCTGTTAACAAGATTCTATTTGATAAATCACGATTCAGAAGAAAAAGATTTGGTTTGCCTTGATGCGGGTTGCTTCAACTGAGATCGCGCGTCACCGAAAAACACTTCATGCTCACTTTGCGAAAAATATTGCTCAGCAGCATTGCACCCATAAGATTCTCTTACACTTGAAAATGCCTCGTTACATAATGTAAGCTGTTTTTACATGTTGTGCATCAAAAACTGTTTTATTATATTTTATCATAAAATTATCTTTTAACTCTAAGCAAACGCAATTCACAACGTTTCATGAAGAAAAAATTATGTTTTTCGTAATGCCTCCTCTCACCGCAAAACCACCGGTAATCCGCAACAGCAAAGATTTACGATAGACTTGTTATTTCAGGTTGCCACCGCACCTTGCAAACAACCTACCGGCCATTTTCCTTGCGATGCGTCTGCTGGGAGAATGAAATCTGGCAGGTGACCTGCTTACGTTGGACAGAATACTGCCGCTTGTTGACCTGAAACAAACCACATTAATTGTGTTATGATAAAAAAATTTCAATATATTTAGCAGCGTTAGTTATGCATAATTGCTAGTTTACTCAAGAAAAATATCTAATTTTTTTATTGGTGGAAGGGTAAAGTATCGTTTTTCGACGTCTCTGATAGTAGAGTGCGTTCAACGTGCGCCCTGGTCACGTTGTTACACCCTTCTCCGGACGAGTCAGCTTGCGGCGGTCATCTCTGCTCGGAAGCATCAAACAACAGCAAATTTAACAGGAAAGAAAAAAACAACACCGACAAGCAAACTACAACATGGTAATAGGTCAATTTTTAACTGGATATGGATTCGACCAAAAGATTGCATCAAATGATAACTGTTACTTTCTCCTCGTCACAAAAACGCAATCAGTATTTTGGTTTGCAACGCCAAGGTTTCCTTCTCATCATCTCAGTTTTGATCAGGGTTTTTACCCGTCATCGAAATCGGCGGATTTCGTATGGTCATTCCTCTTTTAAAAAAATGCTGAGCTGTAATCGCCTAAAATGACTGGTTGCTTGACCATCAATTGTTAAGTCAGAAAATCGAACTGCTCAAGTCATTACAAGCGTGACGTCGACCTTGTGTGACGTTAACTTAGCGACGCCGGCTCTATAAATATAAATTCGTGCAGCTGAGCGAACATTTCTTTATTATAATGAAGGGACGTTACGAGAAAACAACCAAAATTCAATCCGCTGCGCTGCGATTTCTTCGTGTAATCCAGTCCTTAAACACGCAGCAAAGTTGCCTGACAACGACACGTACCTGACAGGTCGAGGGGAAACGAGATCGTCGGCTGTGATGTTATCGAAGTTGTTTCTTGCTGTTGGGGTATTCGGATGGCTCCCGCTCGCAAACGACTTGTGGCCGACAAGTGGACTCATGCCCCCGCCACCTGTGAATGAGCAGATTCGTTATGGTTGAAAAACTTCAAATGCATGTAATTGGGGGTTTTCCAAAGCAGCTTCAAATGCAAGAACATCGAAACTTTGCTGGAACATTTCTCGGACATCTGAAGTTGGAATTGCCATAAAAAAATCAAGCCTTTTTATGCCACAGATAGTGAATATTTCTAGCAAGTTACCATCTGTAGAGGAAATTTTTATTCTATTCGATTTATTCAATTATTCTACTGGCATACTATGCACGACTACGCGTATTAAGTCCTACAGCGCAGCTTTGCTTCAGCCAACATCGATACAATGAAACTGCTGCCTTATGTTAAGGAAAGGTTTTGCAAAAATGTCTAAAAATACAGCGCGGATCGACCTCGATCGAGCAAATTGCCAGCAAAGGGCGTGCCCAGGTGGTTGAGCTATCCAATTGCTGCTCTGGTAATGTGCAAAACGCGTATTTAAAGAAACAAATACAGGAACCCTGGTAGGCAAAGTAACAAAACAATGGAAAAGTAATATTTTGAAAGAGGCACTTAATTTCGAATTAGATGGGGTAAAAAAAAAGGTGGCCGCCCAAAAGCACACGAGAGCGGATGAAGAAGTGAAGAGCATTGCGTTGGTGGGAAGCGAATGCTTATAAAGGGTCCACGATTAGGACAATGATGAGCCTGGTCATCTCCGCTAATGGGGTGACATAGATAAACAATAAATGATCGTGACCGCGAACAATACTGTGTAGGAGTGGCCGCCTGACCTGAACAGGTCGACTTACTTGAGAAGAACGCCGAATTCGATCGAATTCTGTGGCTGGATAAGAGCAGCGACCCGTGTCTGGTGGCTCTGTAGCTGTCTGACGAATCGGAGTCGATGCTGGAAGGGCGACGGCAGAGCTCCTGGTACCGGCGCTGGTCCGAGTCGCTCATGCTCGAGAAGATCTTGTAGTCGTCCTTGAACATGCTCGCGATCTCGGGGGTAGCTGGTGAGTCCGTGCACCTGGACGCGTCAATGGGAGGTTCAGCTTCGCTGCTCTCACGTTGAGCGGGCTCTTCAGGCTCATCATTCTGCTGGAAATACAAATTAAACATTTAACTAAAAGTGCAACCCACAATAGCATAAGACAAATATGAACTCTGCAAAAGGTCATTTGTGGCAGCATGTCTAGCACCAACTTAAAAAATCACTAAAAACCGCTATTTTCAATTATTAATTTAAAAGGGATCGAAATGTTTTGTTTCTCAAATCTCTGTAATGGAAGTAATCCAAAAACGTATTTATCCAGCAACTACAGTATAATTTTCCTCGTAATACCGTACGTCAACATTAAGTCAATTTTTCAAGCATCAAATCTTCAGCAAACTTAATGTATCAAAAAAAGCGGGTAACGAGTTGGTGGACTCAAACTTTCAACGTGTCAATGTGTTCGCTGCGCTCACAGATGCACAACAAAGAGACGCTGAAGCTATGGCTTGTCATTGGCAACATTGTGTTCAATTTGAATGGCCAGAAAATTGAACCCTAAGACCTTTCCAGAAACCAGCAAGTGCAGCACTCAAACGGTCATGAATTTTTTTAATCGAATTTAAATTTTTCAAAAGCACGCCCAACGAATTTTGCGAATTACGTAATTCTTACTTTGCTTTCACTGGAAAAGAATTTTTTCTCGGCAAACACGTTATCTTCCTGCTTGGATGGAGTGGGAAGCTGCGATAGGTCGATGTCTGAGCAAAAACAATCAAAGTAAACGAGCGAATACGCAGTTTATATTCAAACGGTGCGCTACAAAACTGCAGGCATCTACATGTGTGGCGAGGCGGCTCTGCCAAATGCAACATCTTGGCAGCAGAAAATGTAAAAAATAAACTTAAATGAGGACTGAAAGCATAATTGATGGGGGGTCTAAAGTTGGGCCAATTGCATAAGACTAGGTTGGCGTTCACTTCATCCTTCTTGACGCAACCGTTCCAGAGATAGTCTACTTTAAACACGACGTCGGCGCCACTAATGTTATAACAGGGTTTCCAGACTTGATACCCTTTGGCCATTCATCAATTCGCTTGTGTACCCTGAAAATATTCACATACCATCCAGCAACAGAAAACTTGTTCTATCAACCCAAAACCTCTTTTGAAGACCAAAAAAAAAGATCTTTTCCGCAATTTGAATGAGATTTTGTCCCCGAATTCGATTGAAGACCAAAAAAAAAAAGTCTCCTCCGCAACTTGGTGTCAACGCGTCCCCCTTACAATTTAGGCATTTAAGTTCTGGTTGTAATGCCCCCCTCCATATGGGAACCCCTGTATTACAAATTTTATTAACTTTTATTAGCAACCCTGACGTTGATAAACTTAGAGCCGTTATCACAGCCGTCCCAGCTCTAACCTAAAGCAACGCCTCTACTAGGCTACAGCATTGAGTGGTCTCGCTAACGAGTAGACTGTACGGTAGCATAGGTAACAAACGTCTAAGAACAAGCGAAAGTATGGCTAGCAGAGTTATTAGAGTAGTAGGCCATGTTTGCAACTTAGATGGAAAAGTTTATTTTGGGGTCACAAAATACTATAACAAAAACAATAGGCTTACACAAGTATAGGTAGTCTTATTATCAGGTATGAGTTTATACTTTGTAGGTTAGTAATTAAAACCTTATTGCTAGGCTATGCCTTAGACTGAAATGTATCTACTAGATCGTTTTTTACTGAGATCGCTAGGCTCCCAAACAGTCTACTCTTTTTTAGCAGCTCGGATCTATGGTGCTGGCGAGATCAAAGTGATTGGTGCGCAGCGAAACGACTCAATGCAGTAGCCTAATAATGACGTTGGTTTAGGTTAGAACTAGGAAGGCGTTTCTAACGACGCAAAGCCTATCAACGTCAGGGTTGCCCAGAAACATTATTAAAATTTATGAGATTAGAGGCCCCGACGTCGTGTTTGAAGTAGAACATCTCTGGAACGGCTGGGTCACAAAAAGGATGGAGTAAACTCGCCTAACTTTAATACCTTCATTGACTTTGCCTTTAGTCCTCGTTTAAGACCCGCGATGCTAGTCCATAGAAGTCGATCAACAGATCGTATCTCAGTGAGCACAAGAAACTAGCAGTGAAGTTTTGTCAACGTATATCATTTGAAAATCGTGACTAGTTTAAATAAATCCTTATCTCAACCCGAATCCAAATCATAAACTCAAGCCCAACTTAACCCTTAAAATTTTTTATTGAGGAAAAAGAAAGCCAAACAAGGGTTTAACCTTACACATCACAAGAATTATTTTTAATTTCACGCTTGCCAGAGCTTTGCATGTTAGTTTTATGACAAAAACAATTTATTGAGAAATAAGTTGCAATTGAGGGAGGACTCTCGCAAGCAAAAATTTAAGACTACGGAAAAATCAACAACCAAAAAAAGTAGGCTCTGAATCTTTGACAGAGTTATGACTTGTAAGTCGACAAGGGCTTCCAAGTATAACTCTAAAGCTTACAAAAATAACTCAAGAAAATAGATTTAATTTTTGCCTAGGCTAAAAGGTTTCTCCAGTTTTTTCCACAGTATCCAAACTTTAATTTCTAAGACGACCAGTATTAAAAGAGCATTAAAGTTAGGGTTTGCACTCGGGACCAAAATGTTGGAAAGAGCCTTAATGTATTCTCACCAAATTTAAACTTTCTACGTCTTGCTGTTTTTAAGACATTGCAATTCAAAGTCAACATTCTTCCTCTTACTTCAATCACAGTATAGAAATAACATGAATAACGTGCGTCCAAATTTTTTGAGAGCCAAGCAAAACTTTGGAGCCAAACTGACGTCATAATAGTGACATTGTGAGCGAATTCGAATTGTGCCACATGATAGCAATTGCTCTGAAGTTTTATGAATTTTGTCTCCACCTAACGGCGTCAAGTACT
Organism: Trididemnum nubilum; assembly: GCA_963965965.1. Lineage (NCBI taxonomy): Eukaryota > Metazoa > Chordata > Ascidiacea > Aplousobranchia > Didemnidae > Trididemnum > Trididemnum nubilum. The sequence continues at coordinate 39,544,510 of OZ014489.1, forward strand.
TCCCCCTTTTCTACGGCCCTAAAAGTTGAAAAGCAGCATTTTTTACCTCTGTCATACTCCTGAGGTAACTTGACGTAGCTTTCGTTGTGCTTATCGTATCGAAATAAAAATAGTGCCAATAAATCTGTTTAAGCTGGGGATTTGATTTGCTCCATTTGTTACGTCACTTCTGTATGACGTCACAAAGTCACTAGCGTAAAAACAAGCTAAAATTGGCACTTTTCCGTTCTTTTGGCGACTTTGGTTATGGGGAATTTTGCTCGCGTTTGACATGCAACAGTTGTTTTGCCCCTAACTTGCCTTCTGCTTTCAACTAACTGTTGTGCAATTTTAGTTCTGGTTGCTGAAGGATTTACGAAGCTATCGTTGGTTGTTTGCATGAAACAGTGAAGTTACATGACAAATGCAGCATTTATAACTTTGTGCTTTCAACTGATGCAACTTAAGTGTTACGTCATTGTCAGGGACTTGATTAATGTTTTTTGGTCCGTAACAGCTTCTTTTAGCCGCATAAAAATAACTCTATAATTATTTTACTTCTCAAACTTGAAGATACCACCGCTTGTATTTTGTTGTTGTGTGTACCGACCGGGGTCCACGACAACTGACCGCGACAAACTGACCGCGAACAAACTGATCGCGAACCAAATGACTCCGATTAGCTGAGAAGAGTGACCATCAGCATATTTTACTATCCCCATAGCCATCTTGCCCAAACCCTCACTTTGTGACAAAATCACTGTGACGAAATCACTGACCAAATCACTGAGACGAAACCGTTGGTTCGCGGTCAGTTGACCTGGCTCGTACCGACCGGTAAAGTCTATAAAATCGAAAGAATAATATTAAAAACAACTTTAGAGTCAAAACTGCATATTTTGTTGAAGAGTAATGTCAACATGGCTGAACGAAAATTCACTGAAACCTGTTCAATGTTCACACATAGTGTTGCGATACAGCTGCAGTGTTCCTTAATATTATTGGTTAAGCTGTAGGCATATACCGATTTTTAATTAATTATTCAACTGTAAATTTATATACTTCATTTTCAGTCAATCAAACTTTACAGCTCCGTAAATTGATTTGTCGAACATTATTCGCTAATTTCAACACCAAAAGACCATAAAATTTTCTACAAAGCACGAGTAAATTTATGTTACTTTATTCTCGAATAAAATTGAGAACAAATGAGGATGAAACTTGTTGAAAATCTAAGAACAGTCAGCTTCAAATCAAAAACAATGACGTAACAATTAAGTTGTATCAGTTAAAAGCACAAGACAATAAATAGCTCTAATTCTTGCGTTCTTCCGGTGAAGTCATTGTCACAGCAAGCTTGATCTTAAAAGCTCTGTTTTTATTGACGTTTCGTTGGTCATGACGACCAACATCATCAGAATACGAGCAACGATAAAGAACTACGACTGAAGCTACGTAGCATCAATATGAATGGTAAAATTTTTATAGTTTTCGAAATCTGAAAGTTAATTATTACGTCACAACAATAAAAAGCAAATTTGTAGAAAAGCGGAGAGTGTTAAAACTTTGGTCACAAAAAAAAAAAAAAACTACAGTATAAACTAAAATGATATCAAAGCATAAGGACATTAAAGCAAAGAACGATAAACTATTGGAAAAGATTCACCATCTGAACGATTAATTACTTTTGGCCTAGAAAGAATAAACCAAGATTCGGCGGTTAATCTTTTAGAAAAATTACTTTCAGTTTTCAAAATTCGTGAGTTGGCCCAATCAATTACGTGATCAAATAATATTACATGTTCACACAAGGCGGAATTTTCTGGTTTTTGTTGCTTAATGGCTCTTTGGTGCTCTTTTAATCGGGAGTTTAGGTCTCGTTTGGTCTGGCCAACATAAACAAAGTCACAGTCTTTGCAAGGAACTTCATATACAACGCAGGTAATTTCATCAGTGGTGATAGGATCCTTAGGGGAAGGTAGATATTGGCCAATGGTCCGAATAGGTTTCATTGCAACTTTGACGCCAACTTCATTTAAAACTCTCCTAATCTTTTCTGTAGTTCCTTGAATGTATGGAAGTGATGTGAATTTGGTGAACGTAGGTAATTCACGTTGTGATCTGGGTTTTGGGGGGTAAGTGTACTTATAGGGATAACCATTTGTTCTGAGGGTCTGGCGTACTTCCCTTCTAGCTATCTGTCGCTCCGTCTGGTCTGTGATGTGGGAGGATATCCTGTCGTGCAGGGAATGGGTTATAGCCAACTTCTGGTGTTTTGGGTGGTGCGAAGTATAGGGAAGATAACGGTCGGTGTGGGTAGGTTTTTTATGAATTTGAGTGAAGATATTGTTGCCAGATCGAGAAACAAGAACATCAAGAAAAGGTAGAGAGGATTCAAATTCTACTTCTTTCGTGAACTGGATGTGCTTGCAAACTGAATTCAAGTGTTGATGAAAACTTTCCGTGTGTGATTTATCCAAGATACAGAAAGTATCGTCCACATATCTGCACCAAAAAATAGGGGGAGTGGAAAAGGTTGAAATGGCCAATTGTTCAACGTGTTCCATAAAGATATTACTTAGCACAGGCGAAATGCACGAACCCATAGGAAGACCAAAAATTTGGCGGTAATTAGTGTGATCATAGGTAAAAATTGCAGCATTAAAACAAATCTCTAAGCCAACTTTTATGTCTGATATATCGAGAGAGGTACGGTCATGCAAAGTGTTGTCATTAGCTAGTAACTGTAAAACGAGATCAAGAGCTTGGTCAGTAGGAACAGAGGTGAAGAGACTCACAACATCAAAAGACACAAAAATGTCATTAGGGCCTACACATTGGCTACGAATTAAATTAGCAAATTCATTAGAGTTTTTTACACTGTACGAATTTTTCAAAAGAGGCGAAACAATTTTGCACAAAAATTTGGAAAGATTATAAGTAGGCGAATTCACAAACGACACAATGGGTCTAAGTGGCAAATTAGCTTTATGTATTTTGGGCAAACCGTAAAATCTAGGCATTACACCTTTATTACTTCGAAGATCAAAATAATCCGATTGACTAATTTTATCATTTTTACGCAGTTGCCACACGAATTTATTGACCCTCTGCACCACCGCGTTTAAAGGATTGGGTTTATCTGGTAGCTGCTTGTAGACAGAATCATTTGTTAAAAGCTCTTTAACTTTAAAGTCGTAGGCTGAACAGTCCATTACAACAGTCGAGTTTCCTTTATCTGCTTTCAAAATTTTAATCGTAGTATCCGATTTTAGTTGTTGAAGAGCGATTTCTTCATCTTTGGTTAGATTGCTTTTGGGAGGTTTGGCCGATTTCAAAATTTCCGTAACCTTTGATCTCGCAGTCATCACCTGAGCAAGATCCTCTACTTGACGTAAACCAAATTCAACTCCACTCACAAAGTCAAGGGTAGGGATTTGAGATGGTGCTATGGCAAATTTGAATCCTTTTTCGAGCACATTAACTTGAGATTCAGAAAGGGTTTTTGAACTTAAATTATGCACCCACCTTTGTTTGTTGTTGGTCGTTGAAGATGGACGTAAAGGCTTGTTTTGTTTTTTTCTCAATTTGTCTAATTTCTCCTGATGTCTTGTTGATGTTACATTTTTTGTTCGAATTTCAGATTGTTTCAAGTGATCTGTTAAACTTAGCATATCGTCTTCACTTAGCTTTTTTGTATATCTTGCACTAATTTGCGTTTTTCGGATTTAAGCCCAAGAATTTAAGAATCACGGAATGCCATCTCAAAATTCTTGGGCTTAAATCCGAAAAACGCAAATTAGTGCAAGATATACAAAAAAGCCTAAGTGAAGACGATATGCCTAAGTTTAACAGATCACTTGAAACAATCTGAATTCGAACAAAAAATGTAACATCAACAAGACATCAGGAGAAAATTAGACAAATTGAGAAAAAAACAAAACAAGCCTTTACGTCCATCTTCAACGACCAACAACAAACAAAGGGTGGGTGCATAATTTAAGTTCAAAAAACCCTTTCTGAATCTCAAGTTAATGTGCTCGAAAAAGGATTCAAAATTTGCCCATAGCACCATCTCAAATCCCTACCCTTGACTTTGTGAGTGGACGTTGAATTTGGTTTACGTCAAGTAGAGGATCTTGCTCAGGTGATGACTGGCGAGATCAAAGGTTACGGAAATTTTGAAATCGGCCACAAACCTCCCAAAAGCAATCTAACCAAAGATGAAGAAATCGCTCTTCAACAACTAAAATCGGATACTACGATTAAAATTTTGAAAGCAGATAAAGGGAAACTCGACTGTTGTAATGGACTGTTCAGCTTACGACTTTAAAGTTAAAGAGCTTTTAACAAATGATTCTGTCTACAAGCAGCTACCAGATAAACCCAATCCTTTAAACGCGGTGGTGCAGAGGGTCAATAAATTCGTGTGGCAACTGCGTAAAAATGATAAAAATTAGTCAATCGGATTATTTTGATCTTCGAAGTAATAAAAGGTGTAATGCCTAGATTTTACGGTTTGCCCAAAATACATAAAGCTAATTTGCACTTAGACCCATTGTGTCGTTTGTGAATTCGCCTACTTATAATCTTTCAAATTTTTGTGCAAAATTGTTTCGCCTCTTTTGAAAAATTCGTACAGTGTAAAAAACTTTGCTAATTTAATTCGTAGCCAATGTGTAGGCCCTAATGACATTTTTGTGTCTTTTGATGTTGTGAGTCTCTTCACCTCTGTTCCTACTGACCAAGCTCTTGATCTCGTTTTACAGTTACTAGCTAATGACAACACTTTGCATGACCGTACCTCTCTCGATATATCAGACATAAAAGTTGGCTTAGAGATTTGTTTTAATGCTGCAATTTTTACCTATGATCACACTAATTACCGCCAAATTTTTGGTCTTCCTATGGGTTCGTGCATTTCGCCTGTGCTAAGTAATATCTTTATGGAACACGTTGAACAATTGGCCATTTCAACCTTTTCCACTCCCCCTATTTTTTGGTGCAGATATGTGGACGATACTTTCTGTATCTTGGATAAATCACACACGGAAAGTTTTCATCAACACTTGAATTCAGTTTGCAAGCACATCCAGTTCACGAAAGAAGTAGAATTTGAATCCTCTCTACCTTTTCTTGATGTTCTTGTTTCTCGATCTGGCAACAATATCTTCACTCAAATTCATAAAAAACCTACCCACACCGACCGTTATCTTCCCTATACTTCGCACCACCCAAAACACCAGAAGTTGGCTATAACCCATTCCCTGCACGACAGGATATCCTCCCACATCACAGACCAGACGGAGCGACAGATAGCTAGAAGGGAAGTACGCCAGACCCTCAGAACAAATGGTTATCCCTATAAGTACACTTACCCCCCAAAACCCAGATCACAACGTGAATTACCTACGTTCACCAAATTCACATCACTTCCATACATTCAAGGAACTACAGAAAAGATTAGGAGAGTTTTAAATGAAGTTGGCGTCAAAGTTGCAATGAAACCTATTCGGACCATTGGCCAATATCTACCTTCCCCTAAGGATCCTATCACCACTGATGAAATTACCTGCGTTGTATATGAAGTTCCTTGCAAAGACTGTGACTTTGTTTATGTTGGCCAGACCAAACGAGACCTAAACTCCCGATTAAAAGAGCACCAAAGAGCCATTAAGCAACAAAAACCAGAAAATTCCGCCTTGTGTGAACATGTAATATTATTTGATCACGTAATTGATTGGGCCAACTCACGAATTTTGAAAACTGAAAGTAATTTTTCTAAAAGATTAACCGCCGAATCTTGGTTTATTCTTTCTAGGCCAAAAGTAATTAATCGTTCAGATGGTGAATCTTTTCCAATAGTTTATCGTTCTTTGCTTTAATGTCCTTATGCTTTGATATCATTTTAGTTTATACTGTAGTTTTTTTTTTTTTTTGTGACCAAAGTTTTAACACTCTCCGCTTTTCTACAAATTTGCTTTTTATTGTTGTGACGTAATAATTAACTTTCGGATTTCGAAAACTATAAAAATTTTACCATTCATATTGATGCTACGTAGCTTCAGTCGTAGTTCTTTATCGTTGCTCGTATTCTGATGATGTTGGTCGTCATGACCAACGAAACGTCAATAAAAACAGAGCTTTTAAGATCAAGCTTGCTGTGACAATGACTTCACCGGAAGAACGCAAGAATTAGAGCTATTTTACTTATGCCCGGTGAACATCAAACCTTTAGGCCTACTAGGCCTATACCTACGTTTGCAAGACAATAAATGCTGCATTTGTCATGTAACTTTACCATGTCAATGCAAACAACCAATGATATTTTCGTAAATCCTTCAACAACCAGAACTAAAATTGCACAACAGTAAGTTGATGATACAAGGCAAGTTTGGGGCAAAACAAAACTGTTGCATGTCAAACGCGAGCAAAACCCCTCATAACCAAAGTAGCCATAAGAACGAAAAGTTCTAATTTTAGCTTGTTTTTACGCTAGTGACTTTGTGACGTCACACACAAGTGACGTAACAAATTATAAACCTACTGATATTATTTCCATACTGTGGTTCAGTGTTGCCATTTTGCCAGTATTGTGATAAAAGACTAACGTTTAGAAACTTAGCTTTGAATTTTCGTGAAAAGCAGCAAATTTTACATTTCTATCCCTCCACTATGTTTTGACAACAACACTGCTTATAACATTTATCGAGAGTTACAAACATGCATTAACTTTCTTAATTTTTTTTTGTAGTTGACAACCCTGGCAAAATTTTCAGAGAAAACCGAGCAAAAACTTTTTCGGCCTGAATGCTCCTTCAATACGAGGCCAACTGTGTTAGGCTCGAATTAACAATTTTCGGATACAAAACCCTACGTATCGTTTCAATTTTGACAGCTTATAAAGTTTTTCGTAGCGCTGGAGCGGCTTACAACTCTGCACCGAAACTTCATGCAAAATAAAAGCAACTTAAAAGAAATGTGAAAATAGTTCGAATCGGGTTAGTGGCTACTGGAGCTGGGTTTACTCGATGCTCAGTGAAGTGTGACTGGGCGCAAGCAGGTACAATAAACCAGCAATTCCGTACGTCTCTGCGGTCTCGTGTAAACGATTTTAAGGGTTCTGGTGTAAACGCTCTCAAACGACGGGCGGTAGTTTTTCATTTGATACTTCAAGGGAAAAATTACACAGATTAGGAATCGTGAGCGTACTTGGTTAATTCATTTAGCCAACTTCGCCGTGGGAAAAGTCTGGTGCATATGGAAGCACTGCCGCTTGCCTGTTTAAGCGCTGCTTACACGGTGCGTAAAATCGTAAGCGCATTTTTAGTTTATTTGAAACCGAAATTCGCCTGCCCGGCGTACCAGCTTTTTAGTGTACAGGCTACCAGTTGCTTTAAACCATTGCTGGTTTGAAACAGAGGTATTTGCTTTTTTTTTATTCTGGAGAGCATCAGACCTTTTTGGTCGGAAATATCGTTTCCTTCTACTTCAAAACTGATTTGGCCGGAAATTTTGGGTCAAGTTCTTGAGCAATACTTTGAGAGTGGGGCCATGGAAAATTTTCAAAATCAAAATGAGCCACGGTTAGAAAAAGGTTGGGGACCACTGCTTCAAACTATAGCAAGGATGCGCTCGTACACTCGCGATTTTACGCGCAGTGTAGGCAGAGCTTAAACAGGCAAGCGGCAGTGCTTCCATTTGCACCAGACTTTTTCCCATGACGAAATTAATCCAACTTTGCATCATAAAAGCAATTTAAGCAAGCTACCGAATCGCACTGTACGGAACAGTAGTAGTAACTTGTAACTACAAAATAAATTTTACGGAGTTGACGCTAAAATGCGTTCATTACAAAAACTCGTTTAAGACCATTATGCGGTTTGGCGTGGTCATGCAAGATTTCAACTCGTTTAAAACCATTATGCGGTTTGGCGTGGTCATGCAAGATTTCATTTTAATGTCGGAAATTCAAATTAAATGATCAACGTAACAAAAAGAAAAGAAAATAATAGCGTTATTACAGAACGATCTCGTAGTCAAAGAGTGGCTAAGAATTTAAATTTCAAAAAAAGTTGATTAGTGCATTCCATGCTGTGACGTCACATGCATTCACTACCTTTCGCTACTTTTTTAGGAAGGTTAGTTGCTGATTGGATGGCTACTGTGCTACAAGTCGGTGTGCCGGGTGCTGATTGGTGAAGTAGTTTAGTACATGCTGGCATGTCATAAGCTGATTGGTTGATGGCATTGTTTTCATCGCAATCAGTAATTTGAAGCAAAGGTGCGGGAGATGATAACGAGTTTTGATTGGGTGAAGCAGCAGACACGTGACTGGGCTCTACGCTAATGAGATTTTCTTCTTCGCGGTCAGAAGTACAAATTACAGCAGTGGTTTGGTAGTCGTGGAAGCTACAACTAAGTGTTCGAAGATCGATCAACTTGGAGGAAATGTTAATTTCACCAAACTCAGATACAAAACCGCTACAGTTATTCCCAGCAACACCAGTGAAGGCGCTAGGGATGTCTTCAACCGACTGACCGTCACAATAGTTTCCTGATGACTTCACAATCGACCAGGAGCGTCCAGACTTTCGCTCTGGGGACTTTCCTGCATAATGTTAGTATAGGATGAGCTGACAGCCAGTGCAACGACAACCACACCGGTTGGAAATGAACAAAGCTAAGCCGCATTGCAAACGATTTCATCGGTTTTAAAAATCGTTCGTTGGCAAATTTGTCAGGTGCAAGCAAAGCCGGTTGCGAGGGCTGCATGGAGGTCAGCGTCGCCAACCCCGGATTTTTTCCAAATCTTGGATATTTGTAGCGTTTCGGAGTTCTATCGAAGCAAAAAAATATCTACGGAGAGTTTTTGGAAACATTTAATTCCGAAAAAACGTGAAAACGTCCATTAGCGAAATCTCTTCTAAGGAATAGTTTTGCGAGGAAATAAGTTAGATCCGGTTTGAAACAATTACCGCTGATGAAGGATAATACATAACGTTCTGTTCGCTTCGAGATGAACCAATTCTTCTAAGTAACACCACACCACTAATACTAAATAATATGCTATTCACTATCCAGTGTTTTTGAAGTCCCAAGCGGGTCGGTTGGCTACTCACAAATGTCCATCCCATGCACACGCAGCACTGCAAAGCGCATGTCTCTCTCATCCGGCACGAGCAAATATAATGATCTACATTACATCATATTGCAAAAAATACAACATAGACTTCAAGCTTGGATTGAAAAATTTTGTGAGCCGAAAAAAATTTAAAAATTTTTCCCAATCAAATGAAACATCAAATCTTCATCATAATACTATTACTTATTGTTGTCGCTCTGCCACGCCAAAGCGTGTCACAACTTGGCGGGACCAATCTGCACGTCATTGCGCCTGCAGGAAGCACAGCTCCATCGAAGAAATGTTGCAGCGGTGGCGAGCCGTTAGCAATATTGTGTTCGACTCGACCGGCCTGGGATTTAAACCTCAGATCTCTCTTTGGAAAGTAGATTTGAAATATGAAATCTAGTGAAGATACCAGCAAACAATTGACTATAATTAACATTTTTTTAGCTTTATAACCGAACATTTGCTGACGGCTCGCCGCATCAGCAACAATTCCTCATCAGAAAAAATACCCCGGCACACAGATGAGTTCGCCAACTGCCCATCGCTCCTATGTAATAGGGCGGGTACAACGAAGATTTGGCATGAGGTTCTATTAGCTCCGTAGTATTTCAAATCCAAGCTCGGATTCAACTTCTCTCTCGCAATTCGCTGCTTTATAACTGTCTTGAATATCACGATGATGACTGCTATTTCCAGAACTTGCAAGTTTTAATGTCTTCACATTTCCGTTTCCGGGATCTTAAAATTCTAATTTGCCTCGTAATGTTGCATGTAACCAGATGATGGACCATGATCGTGTGCACTCACGCCTTATTTTTTTTATTGAAAATTGGAGGGTTAATAACGTTTTAGCGAATGCATAACTAAACAAAGAAGTAAGGCTGAGTTTGAAGGAAATGCGGACTGAAGCAGATATCAGCAATAACTAATATTCTTACCGGCGCTCTGAGGTCTTTCGTCACCGGCAAAGTCTCCATTTACAAGCGTGTCGTCGCTACGCATCCCATGGTCTGCCGGAAAACCCTCCCCTAGAGTGTGAGGCACGTCCGACGAGCGCAAAGGGAGGTCTAGAGTATTGGGCGGTTGCACACTCCGCCCCGAGGAGGTGCGCTCTAGGTTGGTGGACTTGGGAGTGTCGTTTCCTTCCACAGAGCTGATCACACTGTCGGTGGTTTCCGTGCTCCCGCTATTGTTGCGGACGTGAGTGGGCACTGTGTAGAAAGGCCCAGCGTCAAACTTTCGCAAATGAACCTTAAACTTGAACTTTTTGTCTGGTGTCTTCAGTTGAAGAGAGCTCAATAATCAGAGCAAATTGTAACATTTAGTGACGTATGCAGCAACGTGGATTAACAACTATGATCCTTGGATTAACAAAATTTTACGGGGAAAACTTGGCCGATTGGCCGATCAGATTGCTATGATTATTACTGAAGAATAAATTCTCTGAACTTACGAATTCAGTTTGTTTCATTCGAGTAAGTCCAACGTTTGAGAAGTTAGAAAATTGATAAACCTCGGATCAAAGTTAATCCACGTTGGTGAGTACGACTCCTAATATCAGTCACATTTTGGTACCCGCGACTGTGTTCCACCATCAAGGGATTATCACAAGGAATGAGTTAACTCGGCGTGTTGTTTCGAAGGTCCCTTCCGGTGACTCGGTAGGGTAAAACAGAATGTTAATGGTGTCTATATTTGGAAACTAGACATACGAGACGCTTTGAGGCGTGTTCTCGCGATGCAATGGCGAACATCGACGAAAAAACGGCGTCACAATAATGAAAAGGTGAGGATCTGTACTGCTTCACTCATATTTCAGTGCCTCAAATTTTCAATTCCTTAATCGCTTCAAAGCTCAAATGGAGAATTTTAAGTCTAGATATTTGTGAGCGAAGAAAAAAGCGCGTGAAAAGCTCCAAGAATCTGCTCAAAAATTCAAAACAGTAAGATTATTTTTATTTATTTTTTTATAGCTTATTCCCAACTGCTAAATACTGTAGTCTGTAAGCGATCATTGTAAGCCGAAAAAATAAATAAAAAGTTGAAAGGTAACACCAGCAAAAGAATTTTCATTGTATTTGGTATAACCAATGGAAGCTGATGAATTATGAATAGCCATAGAGCGCGTGAAATGAATGAAGTACCTTTGCCGTTTTTAACAGTTGCATTGTTGGAAGGGCTTGAGTTTTTCTGAGGGGACCCTCGACGAATTTGGTCTTTCGGCATTGAGCTGTAGCCATGGTCTTGCGCGCCTGTTCAACCATAGTTGCATGAACAGCCAACTCGTAATAAAACTATATTCAGTTTTTGATGTAAAAACGTTAATGCTTAGTGCCGCTATGAAGCCGCAGTTGCTGTCCGGGTATTTCGACGCATCCTAACCGACATCTTGTGTTTATTCATGCGTATCAAAGAATTTGTGTCCAACCGCGCCAAAGCAGAGCAAACTAAAGTGGTGGAGAGAATTCCACACAACCTCCTCAGTAATGATAGTCCTGGGCTGCCCAGTCCAGCTGCGGTGTGGTGTTTCCTGCTGGACCATGCTCGCCCACAGGATGAGCCGGCAGCAACACCATGAAACCTTTCCTGTGGATTGGATAAAAGTGCGGACATACTGCACGGAGGAGGCTCAACAGATGAGCATCTACATTTAATGAACCGATTAGTGGTCGAGTGGATCGAGCGTCTGCTACCGAAACGGTAGACCCGTGTTCGATTCTCGGTCGTGTCAAACCAAAAACTATAAAACTGGTATTCCTAGCTTTCCTGCTAGACGTTTAGCAATATAAGGGGAGGAAATGAACCTCCATCAATTGTGGTGGACAGGTGGGCACCGGGCAGGTGGGCACTGGGCAGGAGGCAGCTTGACTCGAAAACTAAAAAATATCTCCTAGCCACTGCAACTGTCACTGCAACATCAACGGCCACTGCAACTGCAACCGCTGTCTCCTGGCCACTGCAGCTTAGTATTAAAGTAGGAGCAACTAAAAAAATGAACCCACCTGCGTATTGGGCATCATCTTCGGGGCCTCGTTTACCCGTTTCAACGAGCTGGTTTAAAGGGAAACTATCTTCTTCCTGCTGGTACGGCTGCTCCTCACCTTTCCCGTCCGTTTCGCTGCCAGATTGCGGTCGTGTGTAACGCAGTCGGTAACGCAACTGACGCACGACCATTAGTACGTTGCGTAATTTGCGCCAAAGCATGTATCTGCGAGGCACAAACAATTGAAATCACAAATGAAGCACATACCTGTGGTTAACACTACATAGTATATACATGCCGTTCACATGCATCTGAATTCCCGATGCATAATTGTTCCTCAGCACTACATGAATATAAGGAGGGAAAGTAAAGGCGGTTACAATACGGGCTACTTTCTTTAAAAAATCGATCTATAAACCTGCCGAGTATTGCACTTGTTTTTCGAACAATTTGATGGAAGAACGTAAAGTTTTTAAACAACTACACTGGAGCTGTGCTATTAGCAATTGTACAAAATATGCGCTTCGCCAACGATGGTTCAAGTGCCGGGGGGTAGCAACAATGTACCGTAAACTACAATGAATAACCTTGCTAAACCCAACTAGCATCTACCACTGAAACGGTGGACAAGAGTTCGATATCCAAACAACTATGAAATTGATATTCACTGCTTCCATGCTGGACGCTCAACGCAAATAAGTAGCTTCGATTGAGAGTGTCGAGGCACTAAGCTGGCAGTTTGCAGGACCTTCCCGCTGTTTCCTGAACAATCAACTTACCCATCCCGGTTGGAGGATGGCCAGGTTCCTTCCAGAACAGCCTTGTTGTACAGGCCGTACGTTATAGCGCTGAGCTGCGTGCCTGTCTTGCGGACAAATTGGAACACACGCACCGCCAGCGCTGGTTTGTTGTACGTCGCACAAAGATGAAGAAGCATTCGGTAGTAAGTCTCGTCAGGTAGCGGCAGGCAGCCTCTATCCTCCAGCACGAATAACGCATCGTGTGCGGTTCTCAGCGCGGCAGACTTGTGCCGGCAATGGAGCACGAACGCCGGTAGGCACGCAAACCAAGCGCCGTAGGAATGACTGAGCAGAAGTCGCGCCCATAGCTGCGGGTCCGCGTAATAACGCTTTGCCGTCTGAAAAGTTAAACTAGCATCAATACGTGACGATAAGAGTTAAAATTTGGAAGCACCGTTATCTACGCCTCAGTGTTACCCCATTACGTCGATGTTTGTCAGCAAATCAGTGAGCTGTTGAATCAAAGTCAAATGATTTTTGACAATATGATAAACATTGTTCAGGAAAAGTCGGTAAATTTGTGGAAATATTACTGTATTCAGTACCGGAAAGTTTTGGGCACATAAACATATTTTTAAAGCTTTCGGCACAATTTTTTTCAGAAAATTCGGGCACCCGCTGACTAAATAAAAGTTAAAGGAAACACTGCTACGACTTAGTCTTCATTTTCAAGGTATTTCATTAATCGTAAATTGAAGCCATTAGTTTACATTGCATAAGCAAAATTCGTAATTTCAAATACTTTTCGAAAAAGTTTACGCAATTCTCAACCAAATAAACCAAAAATTAAGGATGTTAAGTTTGGTCGAAACTTTTGTTTAAAGGTTGCAACCGAAACTTTTTGGCCAGCAATTATCGATCACACTGTTTCTTCATTCCAGTTGAGCATGCGCTCTCGTCAAAGTTGGAGAGGAGCCGAGAGACTCGTCAGAGTTGGCTAGAGAGGCCGTCAAAGTTGGAGAGACTCGTCAGAGTTGGCCAGAGAGGCCGAGAGGGCAAAAATGTCGTTTTGGTACGACCCTGATTGTATGATCTGGGTTCAACCTGCACCCTGCTCACGTTGTTGCGTCCTTGGATAAGACGCTTTACGATGATTATCTCTGCTTGGTGGCTTCGAACAAGCAGCAAATTCTTTGAACAAGAGTTCGAAGAAATCCACAGGACCACAGGACCATTAAAGCCCCAACGCAGGTACGATTCTTCCAACCACGAAGTAGTCATCACAATGAAAAGTGTGCGCATCGTCCAATAGTTAGCGTATGACGCTGCTCAGTGACACGAGGATAAATAAGCGCCACGACACCAACATTTCTTTCCAAAGCATCACCTTCTGCATGGACCTGACTTCTTGCTTCGTTCTCCGACCAAACGTGAATGTGTCAGAGACTCTACGCTGCCGCGATTTGTGATCTTTGTCCGTTTGAAAGTGTTCGGGAGGGTCGTCCAATACAAACAGCTCATCTTGAAGCTGGGGGAAGGTGGTATACTGGTAGCCCACCCCAGGGGGAAGCCCCACATCATCTGGGGCCATTATCATAACCGTGTGTTCACTAAAACCAACACAAAAAAGCAATTAACCAACACTATAATAGTGAACGACAACGGCAGAATTTTAAAATCTGTACTTCGGGGAGGAGCTGATTTCACTTTTCGAAAACACAAGGTGATGGAAAGATACTTGAAAACGAAATCGCATATTTTGCGGGCGGTGGTTTTGAGCTCTTGAGGATGTTTGGCAAACTTGAGGCAAACCAAGTAATATGACAGTTGAACAAGGGACATTAGCAAGTTATCAAGCTGAAGTGGTAACTAATTTTACAGATTAAGCTCCAACTCCATGTCATTTTAAGGTTTGTCCAGTGTCCACTCCAGTAATGTTAGGACAAACTTCTCAAAAATGAATCTCCCATCTGACAGCCAAGCATTTTGATGGCATTACGCAATACGCACGTTAGCGCTAAACTACAAATGCGAAATATTGCCAAAGCTTTGCGATGGCTTGATGCACAAGATCGCGCAAGATGGATAGTATGCTGCAAAACCGGCTGATCCCTGGGTGCGGGAAAAATCTGCTGGGCTCCAGGAATAGAAGGAGGATACACATTTTTGGAGCAAAATGATGATGATGGTGATGATTTCATCAATTCGAAGGAATCTTCAGTAACACCCTGCCACGAATCCTACAAAAACGAACCTTTTCATTGTCTCATCTCCTTCAATGAGCCTTACGCTGTCATAGTCAGGTGTCAATCGATCAATGCATTCGTCAAAAAAGACGAGGCTCGATGAGCGGCCGGCAGCCAGCTCCCCTCCTCCAACAAATGACGTCAAAGACCTCTCCTCGACAAACGATGAGAAAAGCTGGGTCCCGATGAGCATGTTGAAGAAGCGATGGGCAGCCTTCTCGCGACTTCGAACAAACTCTGAAAAAAATTATGTCTGTGATTCACCCGCAAATGAACCAGAAGCTCAAGAATATTTCACGACTGTTCACTTTTTGACCACGGTTTTTGTCTCGCTTTCCTCATTTCCGGTCACTTTTTCATTTGAGAACCAAACAACTTGCGGAAAATCATACGCATTATAGAAGTCTCTACTTGGACTACACAACCACGTGGGAGGGGAATAAGAAGAAGATAATTGCATAACATAATTGTGCTAAAAAAAAAAGCAAGAAAAGAACTGAAAGTGCTTTTGTGGTGGTGAGGATGCTATTGAGGGATGGGGGCGCGGTGACTTAACAATAGGGCCACACCCCACGATCTGGACCAGAGGTCAAAGATAGAAAAGAGTCAAAAATAGCTTTACGTACAGACACAAAGACAGGAGAGATTCTGCACCAACGCTCTGCCACCACAACGTGGTGGTGTGATGCGCTTTCCTGGAATGGATCAAAATAACGGAACAAACTTGAATGAGGGGCTCGACAACAAAGTCGTCCCCAAACTTCTGCAAGGTGCTCTTGTGAAAAGGCAAACTCCCAGATTCGCTGAGAAGGCAGAATCCAACCATTGGCCAATGCAAACAATTTGGACTTTTAATATTTCTATTAGAGGTCACCTACCTTGAATGTTGAACAATGAGCTGGGGTCAGTCGTCCCTTCATTGGGCTCCTCGGTAATAGGGAGCAAGTACTGGCGGTATCCCTTCATCAGCACAACCATCAGCTTCAGCACAGCTTCCTAAAGATACGTTTAAATTCGTTAATAAACATGATAAGTGCACCTCCGTTTGCTAAGCTGAATCAGAAGGCAAGAAAAAAAGTTATCGGCCTTCGAGCCGGGCTGCCACGTTTCCACCAGCTGGGCATCACAGAGTCACCCACGGTGGAGGCTTTACACCGTCCCTTATTAATGCTGAACATAAAGCAGGGCGTGAAACCAATTTTGAAGACTTTGAATTGACCTAATCGAGAGCCGAACTCAAGTCTACTTAGTAGCAGATGCTGATCCGGGACTGAAACCGAACAGAGAGCGACGAAAGATATGATTCGGGGGAATCCCTTTAAGTAGAAATTTGTGAGTGGTGAATTCATATTCAGTCAGAGAACTCTGGAGGTACAAACCGTTTAAGAACGAATTCGCTGACCTGTTAAGTGTAATTTAATCGCAGTGTAATAATATTGCATTGTTTGTTACATCATGATACAAAACTTGTGTCAATACTGAAATATATTCGTCTGAGAAACAAGCGTTTGTTTCGTCGCACTCTCACCTGTATATCGAGTTCGAGATGTCGGTATCTCTCGCTGCGGTGCATATCCGGGTCATTGAGACTCGCATAGCCGATCGAGTCCTCCCGCGGGTACTCCTTCACCTCCTTGAAGTGCTTCTGCAGGGTGCTCCGCAGTAGCTTGGCGGGTTTGCGAGGCAGCAGCCGCCAGCTAACCTGCCGCTTCTCATCCATGCTGAAAAGGAAAATTTATCGAAGCTGAAAACAAACTCGGTAGAGTTCTTCTCCGCATTGTTGCACCCGCGGGCAACACAGCTCCTTTCAACACATGTCGCAGTGGTGGCGAGCTGGCAGCAACACCGTCTGATTTGATCAGCCAGGGAATTAAACCCCAACCCCCCGCTCTGGAGCGAGCGCAAGATCCCTTGACAACTGCGCGCTAAACAAATATACCAAATACATTACTGTATACCGTGTAATATGTTTAGAAAATTTAGCAATAATTCCAAAATGTTAAAACAGCATCAGCCAGATGCCTTCTACAGCTCGTATATATAGTATCTTTAGCTTCCCTATCCAAAAGAGTTGAGCGTGTTGTTGTCGTTGCTATAGCGCATATTTACCTTCCTGTCACCGGACAGCGTCAATCGGAAACACAAGAGGCCTACAGTACAGTGGTTCAAGTGCAGAACACGTTGTTATCCTCGTTGGTAAGTATATCAATATTTTCTGCGTACTCACATTGTTATGGTGTTGGTATCCAGATTAACACAGGCCACATCAGCAGGGGGCTCGAACAAGTCAAAATACCTCGAATCTACCCCAACAATAAAGGGGCAGGGGGATTCCATGACATAACCCATTTCCAGTGGACAGAGAGGCACATATGTGCAACGCCATTTAAACGGAAACAAAAGCTAAAAAATTGGCAAAACGTCAAATTCAAAACTCCGCCGAAAGCTCTATGTAAATGATGTAGAATGACTCTCGAAAATCAAAATCACTTGAAGATCACCGCAGATCCGGAGAAGTAGTGAACTGTCAAGACCACTTTTCTACCGTCGTTTTTCGGTTCTGGTTTCCTGCTTTTTTATTTGCTTAACTTTTTCTTTTTTGTCAATTTTTCTCTTAAAAGTGCCGGATTGTGAAAACTGGAGAGCATTGTTGAAGGCTTGACGAACCCAAAAACGGAACCCTAGATAAACACTTCTAAGACTAATGTGTGGGAATTTAGTCGCTCAGCTGGGAAAAACGATCAGCATTGTTAAATTACAGAAGGTCTATGTAACAGAGGTAACAGACCAAAGCTTGAGAAACATAAAACTGTTACGTCATAATACATTGTAACGTGTCAATGCACAATAATTGCAGCGCAACAAACTGTATGCTGCTTATTCTATACATTTCTACAACGTGTAATTGCGATGATTGTAACGACGTCACAAATATGATTCATACTCACAATGCCTGTTGCTAACTGGTATGGGTCGCAACCCAACATTACACTATTCTTTTTTTTTTTTTGCGGAAAAACTTTCCAGAATATTTTTATGACTGTGGCACCAATTCCCAACAAAATGTTTGGCAGATTGCCAGAAACTTGAAAACTTGACGAATAGTCATCGAGCACACATAACCTTAAGCTATGATATCAAGTTCAAAACGTTTATGGTTTTTTAAAATTCTAATCTCACAGTCCTTACCAATTTTCAAACAAAACTAGGTTGTGTTTTTTTGGTCATTGACCAAACTTTTTGGTAAATAACTCAAAATCAATTAGCCAACTTGGTCGAAATCACCGAAAAAAATTAGCAAGATTTTGAATTGAGGATCTAGAATAATTCTTGGAATCGTGAAAGCGACCGAAAAAAAAAATTGAAATGATCGAAAAATTACGTCAAAGTTCGGACATTTGACCTAAAATTATGAGAAAAAAACAAAATAACTTTTTGCAATTTCTATTCAAATATCACAGCTACGCCTGGTCAGCATTCGTGACTAAAATCTTAAACCTACACCCTACAAGCCTAACCTTAGATTATTTTAGCAAATTTTACGCTGGTAAAGTGGTATCAAATTTCTGGTTAAAATAAACAAAGGTTACGCTCGTACGTCACGATTTTGCTCCAAACAATTTTACTCTTAAAAATCAGTTCAATTTGCTAATTTTTAACAAAGCCACGTAGACAATTGACTGAACAGAATAGCTACCGAGGCAGAGCCAGCAGTGTATCTGAAAAGATCAATGATGGGGGGCCGGGTATTCATTAAAAGTGGTTGCCTTCACTTCTTAAGCAGATACCAATCGATTTTAATAACGAAGCTTGCACTACGTCACTTTTCAAAGGTCCGGAAACTAAACACGAAGTGAAACATAGGTCATGATTTACAAGAATGTTATACAAAAATGCTTCAAGAAAGAGTAGTTGGATAGAAAACGTAGGAATATGACGACATAATTCTTATTCTAACCGTTATAAGGGCTTCGGCCACTCTCGTAATCTCGGCAGGTCGCAGCGAGTGGATGACGATTTTGTGTTCAGTGAGAGCGAGGACAAGCAGCGTCATTGTATTCTCAGGACCCAGGTCATCCAACAGGGCGAGAAAAGACGCTCCACTGCAAATGAGGTAGAATGAGGTTGAGCGGAACAATCGGCAGGTTCACAAAATAAGCCAAATATTTTAAAATCAATTAAATGAAAATATATTGCTTAACACGCCACCTAGCTGAGGCATTTTTCAAAGGAAAAAACTTTAACTTTTGGTTGAAGTCCCCTTCCTCCTCAGCACAATCCAGGTTGAGTTGGACCACCACGTAGGGTGGGCTGCTGCGTCTTACCGGGAAATCGCGGTTTTAATGTCGTTACCGGGTAATAAACCAACCTTTCTTCAAATCCGAATCGACTTTACAATTTATTTAAGTTTTCGAAATAGCCTCGGCGAAGCACGAGATTTATTTAAGTTTTCGAGGCTCCATCTTCTGTCTTGAATTTTACTCGTAAATCCGAACCTTGAGCAATTATTTGTTGCTGTTTAGAAATTGAACAAAAAAACGGTTTTCGATTTGAGTCATTTGGAAAATGTTCTTGAGAACAACACACTTACACGCTGGCATAAAAGCCAATCAGAAAATCGATAAAACAAGGACGAACCTGAGCGGTATCGGGGTTATTTGAGGTCTAGTCAATATGGTCAAATGGAAGGGAGACATCTGCAAATCATTAAAATATCCATTAAGATGAGCTTTTTGTGACGCACACATTACCGTTTTGTGAAAAAATTTTTTTTGAACAGCACCGCTGTAAAAACTAACTAAAACTACTCTTATTCACTAATCTCTTAACATCTCCACCAAGAATATTCCTAGCAAGTTAGGCATTAAAAATAAGCAAAGCAGCACATTCAAGAGATGTCGTATAACAAACAGTTGTTACCTCACAAAAGTTGTAAACTCGAGAAAAGGAAAAAGTAGTAAAAGCGGATCTATGCGCTTAGCCTATTGTAGTTTTGACTCTCGAAAATCAAAATCGCTCATGAACGTTTTGATTGGTAGGATTCTTTCATAATTTGTTTGTTTTGTTTTTGCATAACTCAGCCATAAACAGTAAGTAGGTACCGTAACCAAGAACCATGTATGAAAAATGGACATCTAATAACGCTAAATATGTTATCGTAAAACTTGTTGGTTCAAAATGGATGTGCGTCCAAGAGAACCGCAACGAAAACAATGAATTGAATACAAAACAATTAGCAGACTAGGCGTTCTAAATCAATGTATACAACAGTCATTACCTGGTACTGAACGCGCGGTCTCTGCGACGTGGGAAATGGGACTTTGTAGAGAAAATGAGCGATATGTCTGAAAGTGAGAACGTATGTGAGGAAAGAGAGTTGATGTCATGAAAATCGAGAATGCTTGACACCGTACTCATCACAACACAATGCTCAAATTAAAAGAGAAAATTTTAAACCTGTACAGTCTGTTTCAAAAGCAGTTTTGGATATTCATGGGTGTCTCATTCAAGCTAAGTTTATTGACTTTTATTTGAATAAGACACCTGATGATCGCGAACAAGCGTCAAACAGCCAATAAAATCGTGAAATAACTTTTAATTTTACATTCTGACGAACACTGCGCTACCAGAAACCAACCAGCCACTGCTATCGAACACTTTTGTGGACCATTTGAATTCGAGTCCCACTCACTGCAACCAAAAGATTAAAGCTGATATCAACAGCTACTTTCCGGGACAAATGGAAATTTGTTGATTGCAGGTGTTCACTCACTGACCAGCACAAATTATTGACCAAGTGACCAACAATCAGCTTAACGCGTTACCGCTCGACCATCTGGCCAGTTGACCAGTTGTAATAAGATTGATAAGATAGAGACTTCGCATTTGTTTAATAGTTTCTCTAGTTCAGAGTTGGTGCAATAGGATTGGCTGTAATGCTGATCTTATTCAATGTGAGATTACGTTTAATTGTTTACAAAAGCAATGATGGCGTTTGTTAGGAAGAAAAGTCGGATTTACTTTGAAGTACGGTACTTCAATGCTCAAAAAAGTCTAATTAGCGTGCTTGCGACTTTTAAAATATTTTAATTTTAACGTGCAGAGTTAGCAATGGAAAACTGTAAATCAGAAAAAAGAAAAGCAAAGTAAAACATGATCTCTATTCAACTGCATGAATTAATTGCACGAAATTAATTGCAATATTAAACAGTAACTATTCTATCGCAACTTACTTTTCTACCGGAACTTCATGAGCATTTGGAGACACCGTCATTTTGTACAGGTAGATCAGGAAATCTCGAAATGCGCTAAACATTGGCCACCTGGACAGAAGGCACAGGGCTTTGTTTGTGTGGATGGTTTTGTTGGTCTTCGCTGGCAAACCATCCCCTCGCAACAAACCAAGCTTGTATTTCTGCTCTTCTGACAGATTTTCTTCAGCATAATTTTCGTAGAATGATACAACGGCGCCGAATATCTACAAAATAAAAGCGTTTTGTCCGATATCGATGGGATGAAATTAAAATCAAATCTTATATTAAATTCGCCTTATTACGCCGAAGCGTGTGACGAATCTGCGGTGCTTAATTGTTCATCTTCGCGTCATTGCACTCCGGCAACACAGCTCCTTCTAAGAAATGTCGCAGTGGTAGCGAGCTGTTGGTAATACTGCGTCCAATTTGATCGGCCCGAGATTTGAACCACAAACCTCCCGCTCTAGGCTCGAAAGGGTTTGCCACTAAAATGACATCCACCATGTAGAATATAAATTGTGACAACGAGAATGGCCCTGGTAACTCTTTTGAAGTTTTCGGTTCCACAATATTTAACTATAGAAACTTCCAGCAAAACAACTTCAAATAACGTAATTAAACATTAACGTTTGAATTTGATAATTCGAGAATGACGTAACTTGTGCATTAGTGCATCTGCAAGATTTTGAAGGATTTGGAGAAATTTAGCATTCAATCAGATGTTCTTTTCAGATAAAAGTATGACGCAACACGCGCCCTACAACCATAACGATGCATTTGAAAGATTGGACAGGAGACCTCACGTCAACAAGAAAGCGACTACGCAATGTGGAAGAAATCTTTCGAAATTTCAACCATGTTTTACAACTCACTAAGAAAGCGGCATCGCTATTTGTTACGGAGAATTGCACTGTAGTTTATTCAACTTTTAGAAGCTGTATGTGAGACAGAAATGGAATCTAGAATGCGATACGTCGCTGCGACCTACATCTGCATAATCAGATTACCTTGTTGCACAATAGAGGGCAAACTGGTGCATTCTAAAGCAATTTTTAAATCAGTGTTTTTAAACAACAAGTTTACTGAGAAAGCACTTGCAGATTTGACTATCAAAACACGGCGTACAATGGCAGCTCAAAAAAATGGTCTCTGATTTCGCATTTTTTATTTGAAATTATTTATTAACATTTCTCTATTTTGAAATTTTAAGCATAAAATTCCTATTTTACGCTTACGTCATCAAATTTTTTAGCGTATTTTAATAACAAACTATTTCTCAGAAATAACCCAACGAGCGGTTTTTTATCAAAACAAAGACCAAAGGCAGAAGCGTTAAAAAACTGCATGCAAAAAAATATTAAAACATAGAAAAATAAATGAATAATTTCGATAAAAAAAGCGAAATCAGTGACACATTTCTTGAGCTGCCAATGCACACCATGATGTAATTGTCAAACATGCGATTGCTTTCCCGGGAAAGCTCATGATCTTGTAAACAACTGATTAAAAACTACAATATGACATCGCAAGCGATATCCGGGGACTTCGCGAAAGTATCTAACTTACTGAACTAAAGAACTTCACAACTGCATTAAGTGTGTTTATGGTTGTTGATAGTCAGATCTGAAATACATCGCTTTCGAATTTCATAACGTTCCATTAACTTGATCAGGTTTGTGGTTAACGGCTTTCAAATTTAAATGTCTTGACAAGGTATCTATATAACGTCAATCAAAATTTTACAACTCTGCTGAGTCAATAGTTTCGACTTTTCGATTGTTGAATTTTCACCTAATAGCGGAGCGCAATTGTTATAATTGCGGTTACAAACAAAACTCTCCTTAAAACAAATTTTTGACAGTAACCTTTTGCTCCAATTCAACTAAAACGACATCCCACTATGAACTGGAACAAAACTATTGTATTAGCCTGCCAGTACTCTCAAAATTTTATAAGTCTAGCTCGAGTACTTCGTCGAAAAGATTTTAAAATTTTAAGGGGCACATTTGGCATGGTCTCCTCAACGTCGCAAACCAAATTTTGTTACCTTTAATCTTTGATTCATATTAACCAATCAAATAGATTTAATTTGTTTAGCTTTTGTAGTTAATGGGGGGAGGTGTCAGCATAATTGGAGGACCCCTATAGCTCAAATTTTTTCATACTATATTTTTAGCTTCTTGAAAACTTTATTTGTCTAGCTTGAGTGGTTAAAAATTTTGAAGAACCCGTTCGAGGAGGACTCCCTAATCAGCGCTCTTGAAATTAGTCATATTTTGTTTACGTATTCTGATTTTCTTTTTCTTTTATTTTTACCTATTCTGAAAGTTTCATGAGTCTAGCTTGAATGGTTGAAAAGTTTGAATTTTGGAGGATTAGTTTGGAAGGGAACCCCTTGTCGTGGCACCGCAAATTTTTGTCAGGTTCAGTTTATTTTTAATATCTAACCATTCCGAAAATTTGATCCATCTAGCTGTAACGGTTTAAGTTTAAAATTTGGGAGGATACGTTTGAGGGGGATCCCCCAACGTGGCAACCCCAATTTCAGGCGGACACTAGTCATCCATAATATCTACAATCGCTCAAATTTCGAATACCGTGCGTTAAGCGGTTTAAAAGTAGATAGCTTGGGAAAAGAAAAAAAAGTTAGAAAAAAGAAAAAAAAAAGTAAATAAACAAAACCGAAAGGTAGTTGATGGTGTGTTCAAAAATCGCTAACAATTTTTCATCAATATCGGTATATACTTACCGAGACATCGGTTAATATTCGTCCACTTTATGCCGATTTTCGGCCTGTAAAATTTCGGTCACGTGACCAGGCGCCCCGAAACTCGATGTGCCTCAAGCTTTCATAAGCATTCATGTTGTGTCCAAAGTTTAGCTTTACAGGTCAAGTAGTCTTTGTTTATACGCTAATTAATAAATTTCCAACCCAAAAATCGCTGTTTTTCCTGTTTTTTGGGGGGTTGTAATTCACGATCACGTGACCTACGATGCCCAAAATTGGCGCACATGACGCTTTCATTAATTCTTATGTTGAGTCCAAATTTTAGCTTTCTACGTTAAACCGTGTGTTAGTTTACTTAGTTATGAGTAAACCAATTCTCATCTACCAAAATTCGCGAACAAAAACAAAAGTTCTAAGCGCTCGCTATGGAGCGCCGTTTGTGTACCCTAATTTGTGCAATGTTTTTTTGCATATTTAATTAAATAGTCATTTTAATTAAATGTACAAAAATAAATATACAAAAAAAACACGTGCAAAAATAAATATGCAAAACTTTTTAATTATTTATTACACTATAATTTGAGCAATGTTTTTTTGCATATTTAATTAAATAGTCGTTTTAATGAAATATACAAAAATATATACCGCAAAATAAACTGTTGCAAAAATAAACAGACAAAAAACCTGTTACACAAAAATTTTTTGCGCAGAAATTTGACACAAAAATTGTTGTTGCAAAACTAAATCCACAAACATTTTTGTGGATTTATTTTTGCAACATCATTTTTTGTATTAAAATTTTTTGCATTACAATTGTTTGTGTCGCAAATATTTGTACATTTATTTTTGATTGCAAAGAAACAACACGCGTCGAAATAAATGTGCAAAATTTTGTGACGCAAAAAATGTTGATGCAAAATTTCTTGTCGCAAAAAAAACGCGTGCAAAAATAAATCGTCAAAAATATTTGATTATTTAGTTCGTGTCCATAATGATCAAGGGTTGGAATTATTCGGGCGGGAAGGTACGGGTGAATGAACCATCATTTCCTACCCCAACGAGAGGTCTCATAAGCGGGCTAGCACCTTACTATAGCTGCCGTACAGCTTAAAGCTTTCGTTCTGATGTTCCAGTTTTATACCTTGCTGGCACCTTCCCGCCCGAATAATTTCAACCCTTGATCATTATGGACACGAACTAAATAAAAATCAAATATTTTTGACGATTTATTTTTGCACGCGTTTTTTTTGCGACAAGAAATTTTGCATCAACATTTTTGCGTCACAAAATTTTGCACATTTATTTCGACGTGTGTTGTTTCTTTGCAATCAAAAATAAATGTACAAATATATGTGACACAAACAATTGTAATGCAAAAAATTTGAATACAAAAAATGATGTTGCAAAAATTTTTGTGTCAGAAATTTCTGCGCAAAAAATTTTTGTGTAACAGTTTTTTTGTCTATTTATTTTTGCAACGGTTTATTTTGCGGCATATATTTTTGTATATTTCATTAAAACGACTATTTAATTAAATATGCAAAAAACATTGCGCAAATTATAGTGTAATAAATAATCAAAAATTTTTGAATATTTATTTTTGCACGTGTTTTTTTTGTATATTTATTTTTGTACATTTAATTAAAATGACTATTTAATTAAATATGCAAAAAAACATTGCACAAATTAGGGTACACAAACGGCGCCCCATAGCTCGCACGAAGTCTCAATTAGGTTTATTCTAGAATGCACTACTTTGCCCTCTATTGCGCACCAATCTGATCATGCAAAATGGCTGATTAAATCTTATAGAAAACTTTAAAACCAATTACCCAATATGCTCGTCTCGCATCTAAACGAAGAAACACAATGTATCAGTTATTTGCACAGAATATAAATTCTCGGATTAAAACCATCCCAGCCTCGAGCAAGATTTTATCGGATAAAATATTTCTCATCATAGTTTAAAAGTGTGAAAGCAGCTGCGTCTTGCTATGACGTCATAAGACCATCGGTTTCCAGTACAATAGCCATTACACTGAAGTCACGAGAAACATCTCTAATCAAAGCGTACACAAAATTTTGCAATATCACAAACAGTAGGAGTATGCAATTGCTTTGAAACCGGGGTTTAACAAGACTGTCAAATTGTACACTTGAGAATTAACCGGCTCATTACTACAGCTAGTTCAATTGACTGACCGTGCTGTAATTCGTAGAATAACGAAAGCAAATTATTTTACAGGAAAATGGTAAAGTTTTGGGGACTTAGAAAAAACGCGGGTAACTTCTTCTGCGTGCGAAACTAAACAGAACGCAACAATTTGCCGACTTGTTTAGGAAAATAATCTTACATTTGCATTAAAACGGAACCGCATGAATATCTTTTGTTATCACGTCTCGCCAGAAAGCACTCCGCAAATGCTGATCAATCGCAGATAAAAACCATACAACTGGCCATAAAACGCAAACGCTAAAGCAAATTTCAGCTAATTTTGACACTAATTGCCAATTTGAAAAATAAAATGGATTTACAGCCATAACAGTTGTAAATTATACAGTGGATAAAACTAAGAAAACAAAACCAGGAGTTTTGTTACAAGTAATATAAGTCATTGTAGAGTTACTTGACAATTTGGCAAAACGAGTCATGGCAAAAATTTGCACTTGTTTTCACATGAGAAGTGATTTTATTACGATGAACGAAAACACTAAACAAAGTAAAAACCGTGATGTAAATTTTTCTTAAACCCAAAGATTCTGGAGAGAGATTGGTTAAAAAAACTGTGAGAGAATATGAAACAGATGCAAAGTTGGGTAGGCAATCCGTAACGACCGTACACTGACACGGTAACGAAACTTACAGGCTGGCACATCTTGGCAATTGACTTTTGTTCTCAGGACTGGAATTCGATCTTGAATGTACTGGTTACTAACCTAGCTGGAGTAAGCTTATTAGTGGCATGGGTGCTTTTTTTTAAGTTTGACTGAGACCACAAACTACTCACCTTTTCCGACTTTTCTGTAGTGAGGACAAAGGAAGAAAATGTTGGAAGAGGGTGCTTTGTCTTGCTGGACCAACACTCGATCGTTGCCCCCATTGGAAGACAGAAGAGTGGGACCGTGGCGGGGACGGGAAACGAACCCACATCCTCTCGAGGATATCGGTCGATGAAACCTGAAAAGTTGGTACCAAATTATTTTTTTTCTCATCAGGCCCGGTCTACACGGTGTGTAAAATCGTGAGCGTGCGAGCGTGTTCTTGCTTCATTTCAACCAACATTCAGCTTGTTCGCTGGCAGGTGGTACGCCGTGCATACCCTTTTTTTTTTTTTGTTCCAACTAAAAATACGCTCGTACAATCACGATTTTATGCACAGTGCAAATTTGGCTTTATAGCTGAGCTGCTTGTTTTGGTTTTCAAAAGAGGGCACAAATTTTGGAGTAATTTACAGAATACGAAACAGACGATTTTTAAAACAGCAAGCATCAATATGCTAAGGCCACACAACATAAACCATTTCAGAGGGAGGTGGCAAAGAACGTGTTGGTACCTGACTCGAAGTATAATGGTGAGGTCGTCCAACATCTTAAATGGCTAGTGATCTCGGCAGCGACGAATGTGAGAAAAGCTCTTTCCGAACCTCAGAGCTCGAGCGTATACTTTTGCATGTTCATGTTCTGAACGACTCGACTTTCGATTTGTGGAGCCGCACAACAAAATTCGCAACACCCTATCGAATTTCGAAGCTGTGCGCTTGCCTAGCTACACCAAAGCTAAGCATTCTTGTAAAATCCTGTTTGCTAGTCTTTTGTTGGGCTAGGTTGCAACAAAGTGCCAACTGCTAGAGCCCCAAATGGGAAACACTAGTGTCTTTTTCACTCAGGGCCGCATTGCCAGCTACGGAATGGAACCAGCTTTCGTTGCATCGATTGTGTGGTGAAACCAGCCAAGCGTTCATTTGCATTAATTTCAAGTTCCACAGGCGCATTTTGATTGACAAATCGTAAAATATTTAATTAAAATCAATTATCACTTAACTAACATTTAGAACTATCGGCACGTAACTGATTATGGTACTGATGAAGGTCAGCAATTGCACCGAAAATGTTAGACACGCATGATTTTTCAAGTTACCAGCAATATCATTGATAAGAAAAAACTGCGATGTAGCTTAAATGCTGTAGGATTTGCCTCCGCAATTTACAGCGTTTTGAAAAATAACTTTTAATGCCTTTACCTTAGGTTTCGCAGCCGAATTTTATTGCTATGAGGTACGAGTGTATTAGTGCGTTTCACAGCTGCTGTTATATTAATTTGGTGCAGAAATAAAGATAAGAATTACGAACGAAAACCAGTATAAGCTGCAGTAATGTTGTGTATTGGGTAACAGAATCCCTTTCTCCTAACATACG
Organism: Trididemnum nubilum; assembly: GCA_963965965.1. Lineage (NCBI taxonomy): Eukaryota > Metazoa > Chordata > Ascidiacea > Aplousobranchia > Didemnidae > Trididemnum > Trididemnum nubilum. The sequence goes on from OZ014489.1 coordinate 39,572,989, forward strand.
AGGAATGTGCAGCATGAATGCGTCTGTAATTCAGACTTCGCGTGAGCGCGTAGTGCGTACCGTTATTTCTGTTCGCCAATTTTGGCAGACAAAGATTGATTTGATCATAACCAAGAAACGGTAATCTAGAAAGCTGAAATTTGGACTTAACATAAGAATTATTGAAAGCGCCATGTGCGCCAATTTTGGGGATCGTAGGTCACGTGACCGTGAACTGAGACACCAAAAAACATTAAAAAAATGGCGATTTTTGGCTTAAGCAGTTACTAATTCGCATATAACTCAAAAACCACTAGAACTGCAAAGCTAAAATTTAAAAGCAATGTGGGTACTTATGAAAGCTTTATGCTGACCAAGTTTGGGGCGCCCGATCATGTGACCAGAATTTTACAGGCCGAAAATTGGAAAAAAGTTGATGAGTTTGAAGCGATATATCTCGGTAATTACCGATATTGATCAAAAATGGTTTGTGATTTTTGAGCACACTATCAACCCCCTTTCTTTTAGTTTAGTCCGTTTACCCCAACTTGAAAACTATTTTTCTTACTTTTTTTTTCTTTTTCTTCTTGTGCTATCTACTTTTAAACCGCTAAACGCACTGTATTCAAAATTTGAGTTATTGAAGTTATTAGAAAGGATTAATGTGCGACTGAAATCGGGAGTGGCAGGTTCGGAAGATCCTCCTCAATCGGGTCCTCCAAAATTTTGAACTTTTAAACTGTTACAGCTACATGGATCAGATTTTCGCAATGAATAAACATTAAAAATAAACTAAACGAAACAAAAATTGGGGGTGCCACGATGGGGGTTTTTACCAAACTGGCCCTCCACAATTCAAACTTTTTAACCTTTTAAACTAGACAAATGAAATTTTTAAGATAAGTAAATATAAAGCAAAGATAAAACTTGACAAATATTGGGAGTACCAAAATGGGGGCACTCCAATAAGGGCCGCCAAAATACAAACTTTTTAACTACTCACGCTAGACACATGAAATTTTTAGGGTAGGCAAATATGAAAAAAGACAAAAATTGGGGGTATCAAAATGAGGGAATTCTCCTCAAGTGGGGTCGCCAAAATGTTAAACCTTTATACCATTAGAGCTAGATAAATCAAATTTTCGGAATATATAAATATTAAAAATAAACTATACCTAACGAAAATTGGTGGTTCTAAAATGGGGGTTTTCCCCAATGAGGCCCTCCAAAATTCAAACTTTTTAACCTTTTAAGTTGGACACATGAAATTCTTAAGCTATGTAAACATAAAGGAAAGATACAACTTGACGAAATTTGGGGTACTAAAATGGGGTTCCCCCTTAAACGGGGCAGCCAAAATTCAAATCTTTCAAGCTGGACACATGATATTTTCACGATTGGCAAACACGAAAAGATAAAATTTGGGGGAACCACAATAGGGAGATGTCCTCAAACGGGGCTGCCAAAAATCAAACTTTTTAACCACTCACGCCAGACAGATGAAATTTTCAGAATAAATAAATATAACTTTACGATAAAATATGATAAAATTTGGGAATACCAAAATAAGAGTGTACCCCTCAAACGGGGACACCAAAATCAAACTTTTTAACCACTCACGCTAGACTCATGAAATTTTAGGAATAGGCAAATATGAAAAGACAAAATTTGTGGGGACCAAAATGAAGGGATCCCCCTCAAATAGGGACGCCAAAATTTAAACTTCAACCACTAACGCTAGACTGATGAAATTTTCAGAATAGGTAAATACATGACGGAAAGATAAAATCAGACAAAATTTCAGACTTCTTACATTTAAGACGTTGACGTACTTCAGCTTAATGGCTTCGTTAGATTGAAGCTGGATGGCAGAGTTTTTTTTACTAAACTGTCACTTGTGACGTAGAAAAAATCTACAGTTTTTGAACAATTTTATTAAGAAAGCTTTGGTGCTGAATAATCGATGTACTGGTAATACACTATACTGTGCAATATCCAATATGTTGGCTGTTGGGTCGCACTTCTAAATAGCGTTCTCAGAATAGAAATAGCTGTTAAATGCGTTCATATCTCTGGCCGTCGTTAGTGCCAAGTTTGGCTGATGCAATAATATTACTCCGCTCAAAAGTCGCTGGAATTTTAAAGATCGTTCTATGGTTATTTCATTATAAAGTAAAAAACCGTTAGGAACTCCTAATAGCTTTTTGATTGACATTACTTCATTGTTTTGATAACTTTTTGCGACCTTAACTTTTCGAGAGCGAATAACCTCAAAGCTTTAAAAATGAACTAAAAAAAGCGTAATGTGCAAAAGAAGCAGATAATTTTTGGTAAATAGTTGTTTTAAACATTACACCTAGGGTTCTGGAAAGCATAGAGTTGAGCAAATTAATATAAGTTTTAAATGTGAAGTCATCGTAAAGCTAGACTCTGTAATATCACTTACAAGAGTTTGATTTTTTGTTTCTAAATTTTGTTACTGTACGTATCTTTTTTCAGGCTAATTGCTAAGGCAGGCATTGTTTTGATTTAGTTCTTAAATGTTGAGAAAAAATCAGTAGAATTGTTCATACATGCGCTTATATAAAATTCTTAAATATTGCAGTGGGTTAGTTGAGGTGTGGATTAGATACTTACGATAGTGTGTTAGAATTCTGGTCAAGATAATGTAAGTTACGAAATCCAAAAATCATGTTGGCAACAGATTACTGTCGAAATATTCGTTTTAACGAGGGTTTTGTTTGCAACCGCAATTTTAAAAATTGCACTGCGCTGCAAAGTGAAACTTCAACAAACCACCTAAAAGTTGAAACGAGAACTAAGCAGAGTTGTAAAATTCTGATCAACATTTTATTGATACCTAGTCTAGACATTTAAATTTTGAAAGTCGTTAACCACAAACCTGATCAAGTTAATGGAACATTACGAAATTCGAAAACAGTGTATTTCGGATCTGATTATCAACAACCATAAACACACTTAACGCATTGAGAAGTTCTTTAGTTCAGTAAAGTTAGATACTTTCGCGAAGTCCCCAGATATCGCTTGTGATGTCATATTTTAGTTCATCAACTGTAGTACAATCTTCACAGCAATGTACAGCAGGTCTTTAATGCAACAGCTGCATTATTAAAACGAAGCAATTACAGTAATAGCCTCACACTACAGCATGCAACGATTTTGTCGAATGGGTCAACTGAATAATCGAAATGATTTCCAATTTCGGCCACATTATGCTTTCTTTTCCTTGCATTCTGAGTGCCTTCTGCTACGTTAACAGCACGTAGGGCAATTTGGGTTCAACTCGCAACAAAAAAGATCTAGTCGTAACGCAGCACGTCCAGTCTGGCGCATCTCTACCACAGGAACCGTGAGTTACTCTTAACCGCCTTCGATCAGATCTGGGACGCTTCGGGGCAAACAAGCATCGTTATGAACTATAATATACTCCATTCTTTATAATGTGGGGCAGAAACTCAAGCGTTCGAATATCATAAATGACTGCCCAATATTCTTCACAAGGAAACAACGAACCAAATAAACTAACCGCCTCAAACTGATCTCCAACATTAGTTACTTGACGGTCAGTTGTCGCGAATCCAAAAAGAATGTCCAGTCTGGTTGCAAAACCTCTTGCAACTGGAACAGCTACATGCGATTTCAACTACACCGAGGGACAAAAAAGAAATGGATCACAAACCACAAACTTTCCCAATCTTATAAACTTTATCTTCGACTGAGTTCAGTTGAAACTTGGTTGCTGAACTTTAGTTCTTCGTTGATGCGTAGTTGAGTACGAATCAAGCACTCTGACTCAGTCTAACCACACCAATACAAATAAGGCCACCTTTAGGCCTTAGGCTTAGGGGCTACTATTTTGAAGTCCTCGGCAGGATGGAAGATCATCATGGCAAGTTAAGAGCTAGGTCCAAATGAAAACAAGCATTCTACCATAGAAAAGCACAGAGAAGACGCATTGCCAATTCGGAAATCGAAATTGGAGCAAACAACCTTTAGAGACCCGTCGCTCTACAACTATGGCCTACTACAACTATGAACCAACTAAGCTACGCCGCTGCAAAAATTTCAAGAAAATAAACGAAGAAAAATCCATTTATCATTCACGTACTCTTCTATCATTAAGGACATGCACTGGATTTCAAGCAAAATATCTGGTTATCGGGAAGTCCCTGCTCTGTTACGGACGACAGAAACATGGCATCAACAACTCAAATGATGGAAAGTATTGCACTATTTGTATTACGCATTATATGAGAAATAATAAGTCATGAGACTAACAACATATTCTGTACATGAAAATCACAACACGCACAATAATTTTTTTCATACGCAATAAAGTATCGGAAGTTGTATTAGTACACACAACTCAAGATCAAATATTTGCTATGCAGACACAGCTTAGCGATGACGTGGGGCACGCTGGAAAACAGAGAGAGTGTGATATGAGTCAGTTGTCCCGCTCAAAAAACTTTTTAAACTCTTGAAGCGATGAAATATTCCTATAACTTCCTGTGCGTGATGAAGCAGCATGTTTTTTGTTGCATAACAATCCACTTTTCGCATGTTTCATGCGCACTTAGCAAACTGGACTAAGGGAGTTCAATTCCCAGGCTGATCAAATAAAATCAAGTGTTACTAGCATCTCACGGCCACTACAACACCTCTGAAACTGTGAACCTAGGTTAAAATAACGCGGTGCAGTTTAATAAATTCCAATAACGCAAAAAAACTGATCGTAAGAATGACAATGAATTAAATGCCAAAGCCTCTGATATTTGGGATTAGCACAATAGACCGCCGAGCAAACTCACCTATAAACTGATCGCCGAACTAACTGACCGCTAAATTATTTTACTTTTGCACTTAATGCTATTAGGTCAACGGGATAAGCGCTATTACTAGCGAAAGCGGTTTGGTGGTCAGTTGACTTGGGCCAACTTCAAGCGGGCAGAAAAGAGAAGGTCCAACACCACACCAGTATTCCTAATATGCTTCACATTGAAATCCTAAACTAACCGAATCAGAATATTCTGTCTTTACCTACATTATCTCTTAAAAAGATAATTTTGTTAAGCAATAATAACAAAAGATCGTAATAATCGGAGTTTCGTAGGTGCTGTAGCGTAGTAGAACATGAAAATTGAACAAAATTAAGCTACGGTAAGTTTCACGTAAAAATGAATGTAAGGAAAGCTGTCATGCATAATTGATTAAAAACTGACAATAGACGAAACAAAGACGACCACTATTACGTAATCCATAATATAACGACGTGTCAGAACGTTTAGAGCGAGTTAACCTAGCAATTATTGAAGATAATGGTAAGCAGCGAGAGGAAGTTTTGTTACTAAACAAATTTAGAATCTTTTCCTAACCGAGTCTTTCCTGAGCGTAGCACTGAAAAGTTCTTCCTATGACCCAATTGTTCAATGTATTGTAGTCCTGCAAAACATTAAGCTCTGATATCTCACCTGCTTTGTACGAGATCGAGTCAACTTGGCGCATTGATTTTTTGTAGCACAGATAGACGCTTGACCCAATCTAAACATAAAAAAGCTTTGCATCCAGAGTTAAAGGGTCAACATTATCACAATGTGGAAAAGTTTAGGATTCTTATGGTCAAATGTGGACTACAGAGTAGTTCATTTTCAGATCCAAAAAAGAAATAAAATACTTTTCGCAATAATTATATTGCAGATTCACACATTAAATCACCGAAGTAAAAGTCAAAATAAAAGCCACACCATCCAGCCATACTTCAATTAAAAACATATACGAGTATATTTCGTATATATTTTTAAATAAATCAGCAAGGTATCATCAGTAATTTTTCAAATAGTTTTTTTGACATTAAATCACAGGTTTTATTTTTCAAAACATATGCCAAATACGTATTCGTACGAGAATTTTTCTGTTTTGACAAAAAAATTGGCTTGTTTTCGCAAAACAGACCCATAAATAGGTAAGTGCTTAATATATATAATGCTGCACAACCCAACACGCTCTTAACTATAGACGGGACCAACAGCAAACATTGACCATCATGTGATTGAAAAGCTGATAAGAAATCACTACGCAAATATTGTACAAAACTTGCCTAATGATATGACTAAGCACTGAAGTTGATTAATAATAAATTAACTTTTATTTTACCTCAGAAAAACAAGGCAAAAATAGAGTTTTTTAGTTACATCGAATTTTTATCATGCTATCCAATCGTTTAAAACCTTCCAAAACTTTGGTTATTGCAAATCCAAATTAATGGAGTAGCAAAAGTACAACCGCTCATGTTGATGCTTTGTAATATTGGGAAATACCAAGTTTCTACCTATTTAGATAAGACAGATACTATTGCGTTTGATCACGGCAATAAAAGTTTTTGCTAAAATGCTAACGGGGAGACTGGGTAGCAGGTAGGTTTGGTTGGTGAAAAATCTTTGAAGTTTCTCAAGAAGTATTAGTACTTTGAAAGCACATTGGATTAAACGGATGAAGAACAGCTACGACTTCAAAACGAGAAGTATGTCCCTGTTTGTACGACGGATGGATTCGAATCCCATCCGATAACATTTTTCCCGAAAACCGAGACAGATTTTGCTTATAATGTAACAATGCCTTCCACACCCTATATTTTGATGCGGGTACAGTTGAATTGTTTAAAAGTGCAGCCTTGAAAACTCAACACAGTACTGCTGCTTAAGTCAAAGTACAAAACTTTAAAATATTTACCAGTCCTTTGTTGAGATTCTTTTCAATTTGGCAAAACGCATATGGAGCTCTTTCTCCTTTATTAGTTAGAATAATGCAAATGTCAGTGACGACAAGAGTATTTTGAGGAGCAGACTCTTTTGCTCTCCGATAAGTTATGTAGATTGGATGGCTTCCCATACCTAAACAAACACAACTTTAACCTCGGACTCCTGTTTGTTTAGCATCCATCTCATGTGTTCATTGATTCTTTACCACAGTTTTCCATATTGAAGTTTTAAACGAAAAGTGTGAAATAACGTTGCTTGCCCAAAAACAGTGAGCATGCCAACCAAAACTATTTTCTAAAACAGGAGACTTCGTTTGATAAACGAGGGCACCACTTGAAGCTTCCTGGTTGAATTGACCGATTAAATATTTTGTTTGTGGTACTGGATTTAATTTTGGGTTTTACTGTGCATTTGGCTAATTGCAAATACATATTCAGTTGAATTCTTGTTGCTAGTACATTTTGCCATTCACCACTAGACTTCTTGATTGCCAACTTTAAACTTGAATCTTCACCGGATAAACAGAGAACTTTATTCAAAATATCAAATATGAATGGTTTTTTTTGAACAAACACAGTCTAGGCAATGTTTGACAAAATAAACAAAAACCAAAGTAGAGTACTAAGTAACCTAATACACCATAATACATACCAAAATTAGTTTAACCATTCAGTTAAAAAACTTTATTGTACTTCAGAAGATAAAATCTTTTTAACCACCAATAATACAACCCAATAGACAAATATTGGTATCGTGCAAAATAGTAATAGTAATTAATTTTGAATTCTGACATAAAGCATATTATTTCCATAATAAATAAAATCCTCAGATAATACAGCTTCAAATAGTTCTCGACAGGAAAACCTATTGAGGCGCACAATGCAATATGTGAGGCTGGGGGCATTTGCTAAACAGATACGAGTGGAAAAAACAGCGCACTGTACAGTAGCCAAGCGATCTCAGTTAAAATCAAGTTGTCTGTACGTTTTAGTCAAAATTATTAGCCTTGTAGTATGGTGATTTACTAGTTGGTTACCAACTTATAACTGTAACACCACCGGCCACCACCACTCAGTAGGCTACCCGAGTACTAGTACTACCAGAGTAGGCCTACCGTATTTGCTTATTTTTAGCAAACAATGGCCTACTAGCCTTACTTTTGCCTGTTGTTGGACGTTTGTTGCATGTTTCGACAGCTTAATTTTCATTGAGATCACTTAGCTACTGTACCGTAAGCTCTACTTTCCAATTTTGATCTGTTTAGCTAATTGGATCAAACTTAGAGCACAGCAAACGGTTCAATGCAGTAGTCTATAATTAGCAACCAGCATTGTCTTACAATATACATCTGGGATAATGTCACCGTTATAACTAACTTTACAGGGTTGAGAATCAAAATTATCAGAATTGCACTAAAATCAGGAGGCACTTAAATCACGTTAGAAGAAGAATATCTCCAAATCGACTGGACTAAAAAGCATGCAGTCAGCGCCAATCTAATACGATTGCCCAAACTTTAGAAACTTATTGATTTTCCTATAGTCCTCTATTATTAAATATTTTCACTTAATAATCAGTTGGCTAATTACACATAGTTTATAAACGACAAAACAAATTATCAACAATTCAAAAAGAAAACAAAACAACACTTTGCACAGTATACTACATAATCTCAGTCATGGGCATTTAAAAATGATTCTTCAAAAAATGGCTCAGAAATTATGAAAGGTTATGCTAATTAATGAAATAAAAGTAATTGCTTGAAGCATATAACTCAGAAAAACAAAAAGGTCACTTTCACAGTCTGATAAATTTTTCTTTAATAAATTAAGGTTGCACCGTGGTAGATACTTAATATCAACAACTTACCACTTTTGTTGTTGACATTGGCCGATCGGCCTGCAGGGGTGGTCTCTACTATTGATATCCCACCACGCACTGTTTCCAGACTTTCATAGTAAACCCTAATAAAGATTTAACTAAGACTTTTAAAAAAGTCTAGAAGTATAGTTATTTCTCAATGAAAAGTTTCATGATAGTCTTAGTGACTTCGACCAGTTGGTCCAGCGACTAACAGTTACCATGCTTAACTGTGGCAGGGGAGCAACTTCTGGCAAGGTCAAAACTAGCGATTTTGTAGCCTAATAGCCAGCAAAGTCCTAAAATGCTTTGGCATTTTGGCATCTACTGATATACTATTGGAAAGAAGATTAATTTTCTCATCAACCAGCATTACATGTGGCTTTTATGGTATGTTACATGTGACAATTTTAAGTTTTGAAACCAAGTATTTCAAAACTTTGATAACATACAGCAATATGGCATTTAAATGAAGTTAATGATAAGCTAAAAGGCAGCGCACAAAATCTTAGAGCATTATCAAAATTATAGTCTGCATGCCTGAAACGCAGACTTAACAGCAAAAAAATTCTCTGCACATTAGCATTAAGTCCATCAAGTCAACTTCAGCAATTAAATTGCTCAGAAACTCTTGCTAACTTACCCAAGGTCAACTAATGGAGGTCTGTCTCTCCCTCTTCTATAACATAATGACATGTCATGAGCAGTAAGACTACCATGATTGAGATCAGCCAATAATCCACTAGGTGTTTCTTCGATGCATGTGAAGCCTTGTGGGCAAGTTTCTTCCAAAGTCCTAAAAGCATGCATTGTAGATTCGTTACAACAATTTACTTGCAACTCTGAACTAAGAACTGACTAATGGGTGGAATAGTAATTTTGGTGTTGAATGATTTCTACTTCCTTTTAAAAAGCAGTTAGAAGCAAGGCATTGCCAGTGTTTTTTAAACATAACTATTATGTTGAATAGTTATGTAATGACAACTGCTTTTATCAAACAAGCAAGCATTTCAAACAGTATAAAAGCAATAAAATACACCAACAACCTGCAGGTCAGGCAGCTAAATGGCTAATAGGAGTAGAGGATCTGGGATTAAAACGATGCTTCGGTCAAATTAGAATAGTGTCTATTCTGAAGACCTTTCCAAAACAGGGTAACCACACAATTTTCAAAACAACATACCATGACCTTTCAATAACTTTTTCCGTGGGATTTGTTACCGTTTTTGCTAATGGGTTTAAATGATACTTACGTATACTTGTAAACTGGTTAGTCTTATTGAGGCTTTGCGAAGGGTGCCTCAAAGGGATCTTTTGTTTTTACTCGACCATTAACCAATCAGTGGTCAAGTAGATAGAGCGTCTGCCACTGAAATGGTGGACCTGCGTTCGATTACCAGTTGAATCAAACCAAAGACTATAAAAACTGGTATTCACAGCTTTCTTGCTTGGCATTTAGCATTAGAAGGAACAGAATGAAGTCTTCTTCATGTGTGGTAAACAGGTGGGCAAGTGGCAGCTTGACTCGACGACAGAAAGTTCTCTTCCCGAGAGGTAATGGCTATGGCAAATTGGTTCATAAAATGTAATTACAATTTTGATAGATAAGCAATTTAGCATCGAAATCAAACTTACTTTTGTTATAACTCAAACACAGCTTTTGCTACATCTTGGTAAGTACCAATACAAAAGAAAAAAAGGTTAGTGGTTCTTGAACACACTATTCACTACTATTTTTATGGCTACGTTCATTCACTGCAATTGGACACGTTTTCTTTTTTCATTATTCCAGGCTACCCATTAACTGTTTAACCATAAAACTGAATCAGGAATGTTTGGTGGTCATCTGAAATCAAGGGTGCCAAGTTGAGGAATGAAGTTTTGAACATTTTTAAGCAAGATGAGTGAATTTTTCATTGGGTAGGAACTGCATTGTAAAAAATATTAAAAAATAGGGGTGCCATGATTGGGGTCCCCCAAAATTTTAAATTTTGAACCATCTCTAGCAAAACAGATAAAATATCAAGATAAAGTAACTATGGGACCTCCAAATGGGCTACCCTAAACATTTACAAGTTTTTTAACTTGAGATACTAAACTAAATTATTGAGGTAAGTTAATATGAAAAAGCTGAAACATGATTATTTTTTGAAGCACATTATTATTACAAATTTTTGTTTCAACCCCCAAAATTTTTAATCATTTTTATGACTTTCAAATTTTTATTCACGACGCTCCAGGAAATTTTGTTCGATTTTCAATGATTTTTCACAACCGTAGAAAGTGGAAACCCCGCAAAAGCTGAAGCAAATTTCTAAAAAAAGTTGTTTAGTCTCAACACAATGACCCAGAGGGTGGGGACTAGAGTTGTGAATTTTTGAACTATTAGATAAAAATTAAATTTCTGGGTTTGCAATCAATGAACGTTTATATACCGGTCCTAAGTATTTCTAAACTAATATTTCATTTCAAAATGCAAAAAAAAAGCTGGCGCACCCAAAACTTTAAAATTTTCCAAATTTTTGGCATCTTTTAACATGTCAATCATGCTTTTTCAAGCAACTTCACCGCTTGATTTTTGTAGACTTTTATATCATTACAAGCGAGACTGAAGTTAGAGGTGTTCAGGCAGGGCTGAAACCATCTTGGAAAAGCTAAAGTTATATGGTTGGCCTGGCAGATATAAAGACAAAATTTACAAGGATCTTTCTTTTGCCCCAAGATTTTGTCTTGCTGGCTGCAAAGTGAACTCTTTTTTTCAGTTTAGTGTTGACCAGCTTCTGTCGGCAACCCTGGTTAACAGTAGCACAAAGAACCTAACCAGGCTTTCCAAAATATTGGACACTAATAATATTAGCAATAGAGCTGACAGGAAATATTCCAGTAAAAATTTTTCTAGCAGCTAATGAAACACAAAAAGCACACAAAATGTTCAAAAAAGTCTACTTTTAGGTAGGCCTGCTGCTGGGCCTATAATTTATGTATTAATAAATTAACGTTTAATATATTATACTGAGATTGCTCTTTCAGCATTACATTCAGTAGAAAGTGATACCACGATGAAGATAAGCTGTAGTCGTGAACAAGATCCACAAAATACGACTGAATGTGGCTGTTGCAATCTTTTCGTTAAGATTTCATTGACAGATAATTATTTACTAGCAAACCATAATTTGCTTATCAAATTTGTTCTTTGCATAAGCGCTGTAAAAAACTCAGTAACTGCTGTACAAAAAAGCTCCGATAGATTAAAGTGCAAATTAAAAGACACAAACTTTGAAAGATGAAATACGGAAAACAGAAGAAATTTCCTTAGTAGGAGTGCATTGAAACATTTGAACAGAATGCCTATATAAAAGCAGATATCGGAGTCCCAGATTTATTTTTACGCTATTTATATATTGATATTAGGTCAAATGTTCGATTTTGTATATTTTTTTTTTCTTATTTCAAAAATCTTGAGGTCATTTTCTCGATTGAAAGGGGGCAATTTTTGGGATTTTGTTTAAAAATAAGCTGAACTTTTTCAATTTTTTTGGCCATTGTGACCAAACTGGTTTATTTTTTTTCAGTTACTCCAGGGTTCGAAATTAATGCTTGCCCGAGGCAAGCTGAAATCGCCTCAGACAAATTATTTTTCAACTTCACTTGCCCGGCAGGCAAGTTTGCAATTCAGCATATAAAGCTACCACAGCCTGTGACTTTTAAGCATGGACGTTTATGTGTGGGACGTTTAGGCATTACCAATTAGGCGCTGGGACTTTTAGGTGCCAGAGGCAAAAAAAAAATTTTTTTCCAACATTTTTTTTCAAAGAAAAGTATTGTTTTCACAAAAAAATATTTTTTCCAACAAAAATTGTTTTTCCCAAAAAAATCTTTTTTCCAACAATTTTTAATTTTTATTCTCAAAAACGTATTTTTCTTTTAAATAAAGCCTTTTCAGAAAAAACGTTTTTCAAACAAAAAAGTATTACTTCGATTAAAATATTAAAATTTTTGGAGCTTTTCATCTAACACTTGTCAAGAGGAATCATCAGAATAGAGAGCGCAGGAAAAGGAGCCGCTATAGGAAAAAGCCAAGCAGTGATTGCCTGGAAAAGAGTCAATGAGAGAGCGTCATTTGTATGCAACCTTTAAGTTGAGAATGAATTCTTTTTGTCGGTAGAGGGCGGAGTTAGAAGTTTGCATAAAAGCGATATTATTGAAAAAAATACAATTAGAAATCAATTTTTCGTAAAACTTTTTTTGCTCTCTTTCCATCTAACTGCTTTTGAAGTCACTTTTATCAAAACTTCTAACCCCGCCCTCTGCCGACAAAAAGAATTCATTCTCAACTTAAAGGTTATATGCAAATGACACTCTCTCATCGATGTTTTTCCAGCCAATCACTGCTCAGCTTTTTCCTATAGCCGCTTCTTTTCCTGCACTCTCTATTCTGACGATTTCTCCTGACAAGTGCCAGATAAAAAGCTCCGAAAATACTAACATTTTAATCGAAGTAAAACTTTTTTGTTTGAAAAAAGCTTTCATTTAAAAGAAAAATACGTTTTTGAAAATGAAAATTAAAAAAAATGTTTTTTTTTTGAAAAAAACTGTCATTTGAAACCAAAAAATTTTTTTTGAAAATTTTTTTGGAAAAAATTTTTTGAAAAATTTTTGTTCGGAAAAATATGTTTTTTTGCAAAACATACTTTTTAAAAAAAAAAATTTTTTAGCTCTGGCGTATAAAAGTCTCAGCACATAAAAGTCCTGATGCCTAAACATCCTACACTTAAACGTCCGCACCTAAAAGTCATAGACAGAGCTAACAGGATTATTTGGAAATGCAAATTGCTGCCTTTTCTACAATAAAATAGAATGCAGGTAAAAAAAGCCTTTCCTTGCTTTATTTTGGTGCAATCACAGCAATTAACACTTAGCTTAATTGCATGCACATTATTTAATTCCAATTAATCATTCGATACTCAGATGACGCCTTTTGCAACTCATTTGGAGTAAATGTTTTGTTCTTTTTAAAGCGAAAACTTTGCTCACACTTGCCGTTTAAACCGCTCTTTCAGAAATCACAAGTACCACCCTGCGCTATAGGAAAGCAAGGTAAAAAAATTTAGCAATTTTAGTTTAGTTTTTAAAGCTCTTTTGCTTCTTTTTTTTTGCAAAAAATCAGCCTTTTAGCTGGTGCAGTTTTGGTTGAAAATGCATTTGCAGCAAAAATGCAGCGTGGATTATTGTAAACATAACAATTGAAATGATTGCAATCCAAAACTCAGTTTTTGCAAATTGAATGATTGAAAAAGGCATCTATTACGTCACTCTGATTTAAAAATCGCACTCAAAAGCTGGATTTTCTCGAAATATGATTTTATGCAAATTCAGTGCTTCTTGTGCATTTTTTCAAAATTAAACAACATTGAAATTCACTAAGCCAGCTTGTTTCGGGCAAGTTGAGATTTTTCCGAGCAAGCAAACATTTGCTACAACTAGCATGACAAGTAAGTTGTTAGAAAAGTTAATTTCGACCCCTGTATTCACTAAAAATTTAGGTCAATGACAGTTTAATGATCGAAAGAACAAACAAACTAAATTTAAATTTTTTAATGGCATGAAATAACAAAACCAAAACAACAGCAAAAATTTCTGAAAAATTACTGGCAGCACTTGCAATGATCAAAGCAGTTAAACATATTAGCTTACAGCCTACAGTTGCTAAAATGGTTTTTGTGACCAACACTTATATATTTTAATCGTTTTGCGTGCTTCTGGCCTAAAGGCTACCAGCTCGGAAGCCTAGGGAAGAGCCACCAGAACGGCGACTACTTAAAACAAGCAATGCGAAAAATTGTCTTCCCACAGGAATCGAACCTGCAGCCTTTGGATTACCGGTCCACTGCTCTACCACTTGAGCTAGAGAAGACGCCTCCTCGCATGCTTAATTTTGGCTATTTAAAACTATTTGGCTGCAGGTTCGATTCCTAAGGGAAGACAATTTTTCGCATTGCTTGTTTTAAGTAGTCGCCGTTCTGGTGGCTCTTCCCTAGGCTTCCAAGCTGGTAGCCTTTAGGCCAGAAGCACGCAAAACGATTAAAATATTAAAACTCTGGCCAGCAAACATCAAAAAACATCTTAATTGACTTATTATTACACTTATATATTTTGGTGGGTGTCTCCTGATAAATTTTTACTTGTAAGTTGATTTTTTTTTTTAAACTAGTCAGAGGTTAAATTGCTACCAATGGGACAGCAACAGCATTCTAAAAAAAATTTTCTGGCACCAAAGCGAAATTTTCCAGTTATTTCAAAACAGCAACTCAGTGGAAATCTATCGACTGCAAACCATAACTGTGGTGGCAGAAGTTTGATTTAACTATCAGTATTATATACTAAAAATTAATACACCAATCACGACTTTTTTTTACCAGCCATTTCTATTGCATACCCAAAACACTAACATTTAGACTCATTGGGCTGATGTTCCATTAGAAGTTGAGATAGAACGAACAAACGTGATAACCAAAAGAGAAATCAATATCATGGAAAAAAATTCTAAATCTTCAAACATTTAAAATATTTAGGGGAATAGTTCTTGAAAAGTCACCATTCTTTAAACGTGCGACATCTCTTCACCAGCAAACCTTATTTGTGAGATTGGGTGGGCCGCTTACTGATTCAATTCATACATGCTGTAAGTACCGTATTTATTCAAGTGTAAGTCGCACCCCCATATTTGACATGAAAAACAGGACAAAATTTTTTTTTAACATTATTCATTCATTACAATCAAATAACAAAAAATTAAAAACCATCGAAGTCATCACTGCTGTCACTGTCCTCAAATTCCCCGTTTACCTTTGGAACATCCTCATCAGCATCCAATGAAGGTGGTAAGTGATGCAACGTAACGTGATTTGTGCAGATAGGTGATGACTAAACGTAATAGACTGTGAAAAAAGACAACAGCATTAAAAGTGCAATGTTGCTCTCATGGAAGGCGATAAGTAATATGATCGAATGAAAGGCAGCAGCGTACAAATCGATCACAAGGAAATACTTCAGAAAAATTTTGTATGGCATACAATGCACTTCATGTGTTCGTGTATAAGTCGCACTTGACTTTTTGGGCGATATTTTGGTGCAAAAAAATGCGACTTATACTTGAATAAATACGGTAGAAACAAAGTTAACCACCTAAATCTTATACCTGTCAATCACACAAATATCTGTAATTGGATCTTTTCTATGGTCACCAAGTTTAAGATTTGTACTTGAAAATGATAAATCCTCATCTAGTGGCTGTGAAGTCTTTGTTAATCCAGCAACCACAAAATATTCTGCCACTCTTGGATACTCAACTGAAGCCATCGTCCACTAAGATATCAAATTTTATAGGAGTCAGTAATACAGAAGTCACTACAGCACACTCCTAACAATTATTAATATGAAACATAAACATCTTATCCATATCTGCAAATTCAACATGAATTATATATACAAAATCACAATTATTTTTCATAAGAATACAAGGCTCATTTAATTGCTAGCAAATAAGAACAAAACAATGCTAGTCTGTTAATAGGAAAATCAAATTTTGCAACAAAAGGACAGCATGTTACAAGCATTCAACTTTTATTCAAACTAGTCTAATTGTTTGCATATTCAAAAGTGATTTAATACTTACTAATGTACTTAGCAATTTTTTTGGAAAACTGAAGTGAATGCCCAAAAATTTATTTGGCTTTCAAAATCAAAAATGTTGCAGAAATTTTTGAAGTTTATGAACATCAAAATAGAGAAGCATTTACCCAGTTTTTTGCATTTTCTGTAGGCTCATTAGCCCATACACAAAACTTATACTGTCATAAGTAGTTGGTAAGCATACTAAATCAAAATAGTGGCTCAGCTACACTGAGTACCTTCCCTTCTGCTATTGAAAAGACTTTATTTAGCAGACAGGCAGAACTCATGTGCTATTGTAATCTAAACAATTTTGCAAAATCACAAGGATGTAATTTTAAGTCAAATATGAAATTATTTCCTTAATAGTATTGCATAAAACCACCAAGGAAACCACAAGGGTGCCAGAGATATCACACCTCCGAGTGGGGAAGTATAGTGATTCAAATGAAAAAGAAAAAACAATGTCGGCTGACAAGTATTATGATGATCACATCACAGGAATCACAAGTGAGCATCTGCAACCAGTTTCATCCTTGCTCAAGAGACTCATCAGGCAAATGATGAGTCCTTTGAGCAAGGACGAAACCGGTCGCATATGCTCATTTGTGATTCCTGTGATATTGTAATCGTCGATATACTTGTCAACCGACCACGTTTGTTCTTTTTCATTTTTTTATAGTATTGCCTAATAATTGGTAATGTCTATCAACTTTTGTTTGTTTATTTATTTTTTTGACATAGCTCTGAGCCAAAAGCTGCTGCTACAACATTACTGTACAGCCTACTACAGTATAGATAATAATATATATTGTCACAAAGAAGTCTGTGCCTAAGAACGTGCACGGATAAAACCCAAGATACAACAAAAAAAAACAACCACAGAGAAAATTATACTATCTATCTTTTAAGATATTACTTGAAAGCAAACAACATCAACTCTTCACAGTGTACCTTATGTTCAAAGTCAGTTAACACCATAGATCAAGAAAGACTAATTAAAGCAAGCAAATAACACAAGACAGAACAGAAATTTCAGCAAGCAAGTAACATATGACAAAAACAGCATTGCTAGCATAAAAAAAAAACATATGACCAATATTATGTCACCATGTGGTACCACACAACTAAGGTTTACCCAACCCAGCTACGAACTAACTCAACTATAGCAATAAGATTACCCTTCCTCTTCCTTCCCCCAAAATGTATGGTACCAAATAGCCTATTAACCACAAACAACTACAGACAATATAAAAGATCAAAACAAAAAGCAGCATTACATGATAAAAGACACAGCAGAGTGAGGGTAGGTTAACAATCAAAGATAATTTCCAATTACTGTATGTCACATGCAAAAACCTGAGTAAAAGACTCAGTTAACATTTTTTTTGAAAAAATGGCAACAAGAGAAATGTTGCAGTGAAAGAAGACCTATGCTGTAAATCCAAAAAAAGTTTTACAAGCAGTACACGAATGGAATTTCCATTACGAGGCTTTTATGAACCTACCTCGTCATAGGCATAGCCAAGGAGGGCAAGAGGCCTGCCCCCTTCTATTTGAAAAGTCACCAATGATAAAGATAAAAAGAACAAAGCTTTATATGTTGTCGGTTTCAGTATTTCAGGTGGCCTGGGCCCCTCAAATCAATTTTTACCATCCAATGTTAATGTATATCCAGGAAAAATTTAGGATTTTTGTCCTAAAAGTTGCAACCTGAAACCCTCATCTAATCATTTTGTGAACTTGATGCAATAACATGACTACTTAGGCACCATCTATTGCACCAGTATTAAATAACAAACCATCTCCACCTGGCCAGTTTTTACACGACAAAATATTTTTGACAAAAACAAAAAATTAGCAAGGGAAAATGCTTATTGAATAAATTATGGAATTTGAATTGAAGGGGCCTGGGCCCCTAGTTGTACATGCACTTCTAAAACTGGATATTTTTATGACAAAAAAAAATCTATAAAGCAAAAATTCAAGTGATTATTTGCTGCTAAAAATATTGTATGAGGCAATGTACTTTGCTTCTCCCACCTAAGCCAAGTCAATTACAAAATTTAACCCCAAAATTCAAGATTTTGAACATGTTTTGGACTTGATCTGAGCCATCTGAGCCAAGTCAATCACAAAATTTCACACCAAAATTCGAGATTTTAAACGTGTTTTGGACTTGATCAGAGAGTAACGAGAAGACTCACAAGTTTGATTTTTTCAATTGGCCTTCAAATCTAAAAATTTAGTTATTTCAAATGGCAATAAAAACAGGCGAAAAGGGATTGAAATGGCATTAAAATAGGTATTTTTTTCCAAAAAAATTGCTCCGCGGCCGGCCCCCAGATCCCCTTTTGTGGGATGTCATTAAGTATGAGCCATCGCTTTTTTTAGAAACTCTGCGCTCATGTATGAGCATGTGTGCGTTCTCCTTCTCTACGATCTAAGCTATTTCCCAAATCTAGCTCTAACCCTAATGAGTGTACGCATGAGAGCAGCCTGAGCATGCACATGCTCATACACAAGTTGCAGAGATTCCGAAAAAAGCGAATGGCTCATACCGGTACCTAACAACGTCCCTTCTGTGATAAGTTTGGGTTAAACTCTGAACTAGTTTGCTTACCACATCGCCAAATTTAGGCAATTTTGGAAATCTTTTTAACTTTTGGTTTAAGTCCTTTCCCTTTAGCAAAATCCAGGTTACATGCCAACCAAAGCCCCGTTTTCTGATTTTCCATTCTACGATTTCTTTGTCCCATAAATTTCAAAAGTGCCTTTTTTTGAATATTTTTGATGACGCCATTGCGTGTGATTTGCGGTTTGGCCCTCCTCCAATCAAAAATCCTGCCTATGCCTACATACCTACCTACCTTATCAATGTTTTTTTTACTTTAATCACAATTGATTTAAAAACAATCATTCCTAATCGTATTTGAATTGCGCTTGCGCAATTGCACTAAAAACTGCTCAAATACTTGCCGCGCAAGCGTCAGCGCAACTGTTTAAAAATAGTTGCCGCACAAACGCTATCGCAAGTAAAATAGTTGCGTATCAATTACTGCGGTGCAAGAGCCCATCTCTGATTATAGCCTGCTGTACATAGGCCTACAGCATGCAGCACAATAGGCAAATAGTCTAACAGTAACCCACCCACTTTTTGCATGTTCTCTCTACACTGTAAGACTTTAGGCCTGGGCATTACATAGGCCTAACAAGCATTATTAGATTAAGCAAGCCACTTCACTTTTGTTTTGTACTGTAAGTGTAAAGGCTCAAAGTACTTTTGAATTAGGAAGTGGCTATTTTCCCTCTAGAGGCAAAATAGTGTTTTTCCTCTGTTTGGGTTAGGGTTTGGGTTAAGGTTAGGGCTAGGGTTGGGATTAGGGTTAGAGTTTGGGTTAGGGTTGGCATTAGGCTTAGGGCTATTTTGGCACTTGCGGCAAAATAGTCGCTAGGACTATTTTGCCTCCAAATGACAAAATAACATGGGGCTATTTTGCCTCTAGAGGCAAAATAGCCACTGCCTAAAATATAGACCGGTTCGGTAATTGACTAGCCTACACAAAAACTGCCCGTACTGGTACTGTAACAAAACTAACAATAACAAATTAACATCTGGTGGTGAGGAGGTAGGCTACAGTACTTTGCTATTTTGCTGTGGCCACAGCCACAGTGCCAAAATAGCCCTAACCCTAACCTAAACTCCAAGTCCCGAAGAGGGAAAATACAAAAGGCAAATTAGCCACTTTCTAAAAAAACGTTCTCACTGTTCAAGTGGTGGAGGATCAGTGGTTCTATGCAGTACCGATACAGCCTATTTATTAAAAAATAACTGGCTAAATCTGAAAATAAAATGATCCAATAGCCTGTTTTACTCTTATTTATCTCCTGCCTAGGCTTATTTTTAAGTTAGACTTCCAAACATTTAGTTAATTTGGCGCTAAAAATCGCTAATAAATCTTTGGCGCGGCGCCAAGCTACCAAATATTTGCGACTCCATGATTAGAGAAGCTTTCAAATTTATAAAGTTTGTAAGGTCATTCAGGACGTTTTTGTTTTAAAACTTTTACTGTAAAATCATGGTGAAAGCATAGGCTCTTTATTCAGTGAACAAGAAGCAGACACAAGCATTGAAGAAAAAAAGTTTGCTCTTGTTGCGAAGTTTTTTGCAATCACGCATATTTGGCTGATTTGATTCAACATATTCAAAGAACAAGCAAATGCTTGACAAAACAAGTTAGCCTATATTGACTGGACGAACCGGCATATTTTAGAACAAGCAAACCGTGAACAAAAAATATAAAACTAAGTTAGTTTCTAGTCTTCTAATTTGATGCAAGGAGTTTGAGAATTTTTGTTTACAATTTTAATTCTCCAGCGATAAAATCATCGGATAATTGCAATTCTTTTTTCTCTTAAACAAGCGAGAAACGCATTCCGAACATTACCAAACAGAACAGAAGTGGGTCAAAACTCAAAACCGTTTCAAATAACAGACTACAACTGCGGTCGAGGCCGTGGCTTTGTAGGTAGTTGGTGTTGATTAATAATTACGTGCTATGACGTCATAGTGTGTATTACTGTCTGCACTGGACTGAGTGCCTCGCTGTGTTTCATTCAATTAAAATACTAATGTATGTTGCTCGCTGTTAGTGATCTTTGTAACCAGTACTAAAATTGTAGGGGGGACGCGGGGGGATGCGTCCCCCCATCGAGAGTTAGCATCCCCCCATCGAGATTTAGCGTCCCCCCATCGAGATTTAGGTGACCCTCCACCGAGATTTGAGCGCTGGATTATCAGACAAAAAAGACCTAATTCTTCACCTAATTTTGGCGAAAAAACACTTCAATTTCCGGCGAAGATCTTTTTGTTTTGGTGTTTATTCAATTTCGGCGACGGAATTACGTAATCTTCACTAAAGTATTTTCGCATGACAAATGCGTTTGGTCAACGCTGCAAAAGCGTCCCCCCATGCAAAATTTTACAATTTAAGTACTGTTTGTAACTGATATTGCGTATGTGTACTGTCCGAAACACAACATGGTGGCAGCGGTAATACTTTGAAACCTGCACTCCTGCCAGAAACGTATCTAATTGAAAAGATGCAAGATAGAAGCTTCGTTGATAATTTTGGTGAGTTTAATTGCATGTAATAGGCTACGGACTACGGTAGGCCTACTTGTAGCCAGTAGCGTACGCAGGATTTTGAAAAGGGGGGGGCAGAAACTTCTGAAAATTTGAGAAGAGCAAAGGTCTGAATCAAAAATTGTTCCGCCCAAAATTACTCCGTTTTTTCGACCAAAATTAGGTGAAAAGCAAAAAAAAAGGTCTTCATTCAAATTTGGTCCGAGTTTTCGCCCAAACTTAGGTGAAGCGCAAAAAAAAAGGTCTTCACTCAAATTTGGTCCGATTTTTCGCCCAAAGCCTAGAAGAAACGCACAGAACATACCCTTTGTGTGATCGAACCTTATGCCCAACTTGCAAAGGGGGGGGCCATGCCTCAATTTTGCTTGCTTTTCTATGCAATTTTGCAATCCTGGCGACCCAAAGGGGGGGCATGGCACAATGCCCCCATAAATACGCCCCTGCCTGTAGCAATAAGCAACATGGTAGATGTATCTTTACGAACATCGCCAATGCTAGATATATCTGCAACCAATTTGTTTGAGACTTTCAAACAGTGGCGGCAAAAAAAATCCGGAAAGCAATAATTTTGCACTGCGCTGGGCCTAGATTGATCGAATTATAGCATCACTTCACTTATGCTCAGTGTTGGGCAGTAACAAATTATTACTAAAGTACCGTAGCAAATTTCTGTAACGAATTACTTTTTTAGTAATTTTTACGGTAATGACATTACTTTTTCTAAAAAGTAATTTTAAGGTAATTTTATTACTTTTTTAGAGGTGTCAAAATTGCTAGTTACAAATTACTTTTTAAATGTTAGGTTACAGACAAGATGCAGAATTGAGATCACAAAAAGTGTTCGCAGTTGAAGCAACGCGCTGTGTATCAGTTTGCGTTTTTGCAACGTGTTTGTGATGGCGTCACAGTTCTGGCGCTATCGAGGAGTAACACTTGATTGGCTTGAGTAACACTTGTGAGATTTCCAACCAATCAAAACAGTTTGTGTCTGAGAATGATGAATAGTCGTGCCATTGGTTGCATATTATCTTTCTGCGCGTCAAAAAGACGATAAATATGACTGATCAGTTTAAATGTAAGCAGCACAAGTGCAATAGCATTAGAAAAATCTTGGTCAAGTTTTATAGTTTCGCAGTTATATTTTGTCGGGTTGCTTAAGAGTTATGTAAATAAGTAGTAAACTGGTTTTATATACGAAAGTTGTTTTTTTTTTTTTTTTTTAATTCGGACAGATTAATGGCTGTTAAACGTAGTAGTGCAGAAAAAAAAAGTCAGTCATGTTAATAATGGGTATCGATCTAGCGATCTCAATATCTAGACTTTCTAGAGCAGGCGGCCCAGCAAAGCCTTTATAGCGGTCGTCGCAATGATTTCATGTAATCTCAAGCATAATCTTTTTTAAGCACTTCATAATTGTCGTATCGAAATGTGATAGCCGATGCAATTGTGTGTATGTGCGCAACACTGGAATCTACGGCGTGAGGTTTTTTGACCAGCATTTTTGCTTTCAGTTTGTTTGTCAGCAAGCAGTTCGTTGTGTTACTTTTGTAGCATACCACAATGACTGAAAACAAGAATGGAAACATTTAAAAAGAGGGCAGAGTGTTCAACTCAAAATAGGCAAACAAACTGGGGCGCCGCCACGGGAGGGCGAAAGGGACAAGCCCCCCCCCCCCCCCAAATGCGATTTTGGCCAGTTTTCCTATTTTCCTTGAATCGCAGAGTTTTTTTAAGGGTGTGAGGGGGTGACGTCATTGCTTAAAGTGTTTGAACATGGTTTTTGTCTTTTGAATCGACCAAAAGATTTTGTCTGGTATAACATTTTCGATTGTATCATAGACGTACTATCATTTTTGTTGACTCCTTTAGCTCATTAATTTACGTTGACCACTTCCAGTATAATTTATGAAAACTAGAGCAATTTATGTTGTGTATCTCCAGCGGATGTTTATCGCTATCTCTAATGACGTCAAAGAACATGACGTCATTTGGCTCCTCAATGTTTTTTTCTTGCGGCGTCACTGCAAACAAATACTTGTTTACAGTTGTAAACTCAAAAGTACTGTGTTTAGTCTGACGAATCGTGGTTTCAGTTCAAGAGAATTAAGAATATAATCTCAGACGCAATTTTGAAGCCCAACATCCGAATCTCGCTGAATCAGATGCCAATGAAAAGAGACTTAAAGCATAAAGTTTAGGTAGAATCTTCGCTGCGAACAAAACTATTTTAAACCTTCGAGCAATGAAAGTGCTACTGCTACCAGAGTTACTGTAGCTACTGCTACCAAAATACAACAATTAGATGTTTTAGCATGCAGGTAAAGAGGTAAAGGCTGTTTTTTACTTTTCAATGATCACAAAACGTTTCGCCGTAACGGTGGTACTCGCAACAGCAAAACCACACGGCCGTCGTAAGTAGGTCTGGGTTGTTGTGGCACTTGTACGGCAGCGAGTAGTGCAGGCCTGTTCCTAGAATATTTCGAGTTAGCATTTATCTATGACAGCGTAGTGTCGCATTCCAAATTCGTGCGAAAAGATTAAGTTAGTTACTAAATAGCATTATATTGTTCAATTTCCGTGGCAAGAAGAAAAATTCTTGTCATTGCAACTAGCCAACTACTGTACAACAAAAAATTGAAAAACAATTTGTGTTATAATTACTATTCGAACAATATCTGCAAAGAAAAATCGGTAAATATTGCTTTGATTAAAATGTTCATTTATTTCTTCGAATTTTAATCCAAGCAAATCTCAAGTTCTTTACCACCAATCAACTTTTCAAATGGATAAATATGTAAAAAACGATTAGAATCTTATAACTACGTCTTTCTGACATTTTTTATAAACTTTTAATAATAGCATTATACTTCGTAACGAAAAGTCACAGCAATACTGGTAATCACTGTTAAAAAAATGAAAAGTGTAAAAAAAATTACGATGAGAAGATTATCGAAAACGTAATATTATTATTTACATTGTCACAAAAAAATGGATCAGTTTGTGTCTATAATGCGAGTAGGCCTAGACTCGAGATCAAGACCAATTGCTGAGAGCTGTAATGCTGCAATCGTTGTTGAAGAGGTTTCTTCGTATTTATCAACCAACCAAAATTGTTAAATTTTTATTGCTCGATTTTGCTTCGTAACGTTGGTGTTGAAGGTCTTGTTTTAGCGCACCAAAACCCACAATAGCCGAAGAGTTATGATTAGGGCAAGTTTTATAGATTCTATTTGAATAAGCGCTGTCATAGATTCTATTTGAATGAGACAGGTAAAAGAGGCTAAACGGTAGGCCTAGTGGTAGGCCTAGTGATAGTTGGTGATGGAATCTTTTAACTTTTGGTTCAAGCCTTCCCCCTCTTTGGTCAAATACTCAAATCCAACTTTTTCTTGAAGATTTTATTGCAGTGAAGCCAGATGGTGTTCAGCGGGGTTTAGTTGGCAAAATAATTTGCCGTTTTGAGGAGAAAGGTTTTAGGCTTTGTGCCATGAAAATGACGACTGCCAGTAAAGATTTGCTAGAAATGCACTTTGCAGATCTCAGTTCAAAACCATTTTTCCCAAAACTTGTTGAATTTATGTTGTCTGGGCCAGTTGTGGCAATGGTTTGGGAGGGTAAAGGAGCAGTTAAAACTGATCGTAAAATGTTTGGAGAGACTAAACCTGTTGATTCTCTTCCTGAAACAATTCGTGGAGATTATTGCATTGACATTGGGAAAAACATATGTCATGGATCTGACTCTGTGGAAACAGCAAAGAAAGAAATAGCTTTATGGTTTAAAGAAGGTGAACTTAACAATTATTGCTGTGCTAACAACTCTTGGGTGTATGAATAAGAAGGCTACTTCAACCTGACACTCAGCACTCTTTTGGTGTTTTGTGCCTACATAGCAGGATCTGACATTTGAAGTTTTGGTATTTTTGTGTACATAGTTTGGATCTGACTTTTTTTTTTCTGTACCTTTCTGTCTAAATTTATAATTACCAGTATATTAAAAGATACTTTTCACCTGTTTTCATTTTAAATTCAAAACAACTTTTTCTGCGTATTTTGTGGCTGATTCTAAATTTGCTATTTTGTCTAACTAGTGTAGAATCTTTCACTGGTTTGACTGCTTGATAATGCCAGTTAAATGTCCATGTGAAATATGTTTAAGACCTTGTAAAAGGAACCAGTGTGCTATTCAGTGTGATATGTGTGGTGGATGGATTCATCTCAAATGCACAGTCATTAGTACCCTTAAATTTCACACTCTTTGTTCTTCTACTGAACCATACCTCTGCCAAAATTGTTACAGTGAATTATTTCCTTTTCGAACCCTTGATGATAAGCAATTGTTAAATGAAATGAGAAATGATGACAAACTAAACTTTGATATTAATCACACAAATAATTCGTTTTTCCCAGCTAAATGCTTACAGGTAGACAACAAGATAAAAAGCTTACTAAATGATTTAAATTCTAGTTTGGTTGACTCAAAATACTGCTCACAGGCCGAAGCCAACATTATTAACAAAAAGTGTAAATTTTCTTTGCTTTGCATGAATATAAGAAGCTTAAATGCAAATTTTGATAAATTGAATGAACTTTTAACAAATTATGATATCTTACCTGATATCATTGCTATAAGTGAAACCAAACTTAAATTGTTACAGGTATACAATGCAAAATTAAGTGGGTACCATTTTTACCACAAAGGCACAACTACAAGATGGGGAGGAGTAGGATTTTTTATTAAGGAGTCTTTATCAATTTCAATTTGCAAGGAGTTTGATTTAAACGTTCCTAACTGTGAAGATATGTGGATTCAACTAGATTTAGGGAATAACATAAAATGTATAGTGGGAGTAATTTACAGACACCCTAAACAGAAATTATCAGAGTTTTGCAAGAGTTTTGAATCAACCATTGAAAAATTGAATAGTAGAAAATTGATGTATTATATCGGAGGAGACTTCAATGCAGATTTGTTGAAAAGTAACTCTGATATCAATATTAAAGATTTCATGAATTTAACATATATAGCTTAGGCTGCATTCCCTTAATTACACACCCGACAAGAATAACCACTACAAGCTCAACTCTTTTAGATCATGTTTATACAAACAATGTAGTGGGTGAACACAAAAGTTTTATTCTGGTGGAAGATGTAAGTGATCACCTGCCAGTATTGGTGTGTTCTAATTTAAGCCTGCCCAAGAGTGAAAAATCAACTGTCACCCTAATTCGTGATGCAAAAAATTTTGAAGTAGAAAAATTTCTAGACAAATTAACTGAAGGAATGAAGCTTTTAGGTGATATCAAAGAGGAATGCATTGACAACTACACTGAAAAGTTTATTGACATTTTTCATAAGACATTAAACATACATGCACCATTACGAAAACAAAGCAGAAAGGAAACAAAAAAAACAAACCATGGTTATCCAAAGGAATCCTTATATCAATCCAGCAAAAAAATTTATTGTACAAAAGAGCCCTTAAATTAAATGACAGTAGTACATGGGCACAATACAAAGTCTATAGAAATAAACTGACTCATATTAAGGAATATGCAAAACGACTTTACATTAAAAATTTAGTGAATGATAATAAGCATTACACCTCGTCGCTTTGGAAAATTATAAATAAAATTATTCACTTGAAAAATGTGAAGAAAAATAACATTCCTAATAACATGTATGCTTCCAAAAGTGAAAGTGCACAAGGTCCACAGGCCATCAGTAACTTGTTCAATAAATATTTCATAGAGATAGGAGTTAACCTTGCGTCTACAATCGAAACACCAGCTATAATTGATGGCAAATTTAATGCCACATCTTTGATTCAGAGTAGTTGCAATTCGTTTTTTCTAGAACCAATAGTTGAAGAAGAAGTAGTAAATTACATCAGAGCTATGAATCCATCAAAAAGTACAAGAAGACATGGAATTCCTGCAAAGTATATAAAAATGTCAGGCTCTGTTATAGCTCCAGTTCTAACTAACATTTTTAATGCATGCATATCAACAGGATATTTTCCAAAAGTGTTAAAAACCGCTGAAGTTGTTCCAATTTTCAAAAAAGGCGAAAGAGAGTTATGCAGTAATTATCGCCCTATTTCCATTTTAAATCCTTTTTCCCAAACTTTTTGAAAAGTGTCTGCTTGATCAACTAAGCAATTATTTTGTGTGCAATAATTTGATTAGTCCAAACCAGTATGGTTTTAAGAAAAATTGCTCAACAAATGAAGCTGTTTTAGATATTTACAATAAGTTACTTGACAATATGGATAAAAAGCTCATTACATGTTCTATTTTCTTAGATTTAAGAAAAGCATATGATACCATCAATCACACAATACTGATCAAGAAACTAGAAAAGTATGGAATCAGAGGATTACCATTACAGTTACTAGCAAGTTACCTGACTGACCGTCAACAGTATACAATTGTAAATCAATATAAATCCAAGTCAAGAGATGTTATTTGCGGTATTCCTCAGGGATCAACTCTAGGTTCGTTGTTATTTAATATTTATATCAATGATCTACCACTTGCCTCAAATTGCACAATTCATCTTTTTGCAGATGATACAAACCTTACTCTCTCTCATTCTAATGTTTCAACACTGCAACAAAATATTAATGATGAATTAGTCAATGTAAGCAATTGGTTTGAGGTGAATAAATTATCAATTAACTTTAATAAAACTGAGTTTATGGTAGTGACAACAAAACAAAATAAACCTGAACTCAAAGTATCAATAGATAATAATCCAATCAAGCAATCACATCACATAAAGTATCTAGGTGTTCTCATAGACGACAATCTAACCTGGAAACAACAAATCAAGGAACAATGTTCAAAGGTAGCAAGGGGATCTTGGGCCCTTGATCAATTAAAACACTTTGTAGATGAGCAAACCTTAAGATCTGTTTACCACTGCCTCATATACTCTCATCTACAATACTGCATAAGTAGTTGGGGGACTGCTTCAAAATCAACATTAGCACCTCTCTTTATTCTGCAAAAAAGAAGCATCAGATTGTTAACTGGAAGTGGATACCGTGAGCATACTAATCCTTTGTTCTATCGAGCTAAATGCTTAAAACTCAAGGATATTTACTCTCTGGAAACTGCAAAGCTAATGTACAAAATTCACAATAATGTATTATCTTTTGCAAATTCAGATAAGTTTAACCTAATAAAAAACTGCTATACACATAAGACAAGATTGAGCCACAAAAACAACTTCTTTCTTCCAAGAACTAGAACAAGATTAGGGCAAAAGTCTCTATCATTCGCAGGAATTAAAATTTGGAATGAAATTCCCAGCAGTATGAAAGAAGTTTCATTCTACAGATTTAAAAAAGCTGTTAAAGCTCATTTTTTATCAAACTATGACACCGATAAAAGCTAGAATAATAGCATTCTATCAGCAATGCAGTAGTAATTTCAGGAATCATAGTTGCATATTTATGCTTGAGTTCAACATTAACCTATTCTATTGCTTGAATAGCATGAGTTTGGTGCATTCATCTATCACACATTTATTACAATACGTCATCTCTCATTTTGATGTGCCCTTGAATTATTAGTAATTTTGCAATAACTGACTGAGGTTGATATATACTGGTATTGGAAATTGTACCAGTACTAATGACATATTGGCAAACAATACAAAACAAAGCAAGGAGGTTTTTTTTCACTCCAATTGCCCACTTTAAATTCTATAAAACATAAATAAGCATTATGAACTTCATTAATTTTATTTCTATCCAATCTGTAGTTACAGCATTTTTATTTTTTTATTTTTTAGTATGCTTAGAGTTAGAACGATTCTAATGTTGTCTTGCATTTTCTTTACATGTTGACTGTGAGTTTTGTGTATACACTGTACAAAATGTACATATCTTTGCAACACTTTGTTTTAATTCTGCGTAAAATTTTTTATCATAGAAAGTAGCAGACTGAGAAAATCTAGAAGCTGTTTTTTTTTTTTAACCTTAACTTGGTGAGGTGGCAGTAGACTTAGATGACCTTTCGGTCCTTCGCTGTCTCCTCACCAAGTGACTAAATATCGCTTTGACTCTGCAAGTTTGTGTGTTTGGTTTTAAAGGAATTGCATATTTCGATGCTTTGGTGATAGACCTAGAGGAAGTTGCAGTTTGTTTTTTTTTCTTGTGATATGACGTCACTTGGTAAATAAATAAATATGATGATGATGTGATGATGATGATGATGAGTTTTTGCAACTTTTGCGACTTTTTTTACAGCTTCCTAAATACTTAGAATTTATGTAGTGCAATGTTTTAGGCTGTGTTTAGGAATTTTAGATTGCAACTTTTTGTAAGTTTTTTTCTTTTTTACTTGCAACTTTTTACCGCAATTTTTATTAAGCACGGCGCAAGATGTTCGTGTGATTTAAAAACATGCAATAAAACTATAGCAGTATAGTTGTATTATCTTTGATTTGCATAACAAAGAGCTATGTGACGAATTACCTACGTCTCAATGTTATATAGGACGCAACAGTTGGCTTATAACTTCATGCACAGTGGAGCAAAGTTTTAGCATGCTAGGCAACCTGTAGGCAAAAGATCGCCATTTCTCCCCAAATAATGGTTGCAAATATTTGGCATAATATGTAAATAAATCGCTTGAGTTAATCACTGTCGTTTAAAATGTTTGTGCATAAATGCAACTTTTTACAACTTTCGTTAAAAATAAATGGATGGTTCCCCGCCCGGAGGTGCGATATCTCTGGTACCCTTGTGGTTCCCTTGGTGGTTTTTGTAGTTCTTGACAGTCTACTTGGGGTCCCTATAGCTTTGTTCTTTTGACAAGGAACACTCGCTTGGTGTGATGCCTATGCATGATATCGGCCGTCGCTGCATTGCTTAATTTGGTTTTCTCGTTGTTCGCCTGATGAGTCTCTTGAGCAAGGACGTAACCGGTCGCGGATGCTCACCTGTGCAATTCCTGTGATGTTGTGATCATCGACATGCTTGTTGATCGACATTGTTTTTTCCTTCTTCAAATGCAATTTTTTCAATTTTTTGGTGCAACAAAAACTTGCCCTAGTTATGATATAATCTTTGACGGCGGAAGCAAATAATCCGAAGTTCAAAACCTGCTTAGTTTTCAAACAATTCTGTGCTTACTCAGGTTAAATAAGTAAAATAATATTTTTCAACGCTGGACCGTGTCGAAGAGGTGGCATAACGAAAGCCATCATCTGATCATTGCTTGAATCGTACTGTAACCCATTCATGCCTACAGTACCCTATTAGGGTATCATTCTAAAATTGCATTATCTAATGATTTAACGCTTAAAAGTGCTACTTGTTTACATAGCAATGAAATTTAGATAGCTAAATCACTGCTTGCCACATGCTAGTTCGAAATTTTGCTCAGTTTTAGTTTTAGATACAGTTAACTTACAGAAGATGGAAAAATGAGTAGTAGCAACTCTAGAAAAGATAGATAAGTAATTATTTTAGTTAAATTTAAATTAAAAACATAATTTTTAGTTTAGTCATGTAGAATAATCATTGAAGATACTTAAGTAACGATAAAATAGTAAAAATTGGTTTAGCGAAAGTAAATATGGTAATATTGCTTTGATACCCTATTAGGGTATTGTAGGCACGAAAGCCTATGTTAACATTTTTGGTGTGGTATGTAATTTTGATAGTTGTTCTTACAGAAATGAGTTGATAAACTTAACTTTAATAATTGTTTGGTGTCATAACTACATTAAGGAATGCTCCAATACCATGTAATGGTGCGTTGTTGTGGAGGGTCTCGTAATGACGTCATAATCGCATGGAAGCTAACATAAAATATAACATTGTTTTTACAGAAATGGTTTGATAAAAGTTTCCGGTGTCACAATTGGATTAGAGAACGTTCCAATATCACAATTATGATGGGGTGTAGGAGGGCACCATAATGACATAGTTGTATAGGATGGGGTTAATTAAAAACGTCATGATACATGTCATAAAAGGATAAATGTTTAAAATTACTCAAAAACTTATAAGGTATTGGAATACTCCTTAATGTATCATTATTGATGTAAGATATTTGAAACCATTTTTGGAATTATTGCCTACAGTAATAGAGTTTAATTTCCATTATCAGATATTTCTAGATGCATCTTGATGAAAGATGCAGCATCAGCTGCTGATGATTTTTGGACTTCACTTATTCGATTGTTTTTTTTTTGCTAGATTTTCAAAGAGGCAAATATTTTTAACTGTGGTAGGTGACCATTTACATCCAAATAATTTGTTATCATTCGCATAATTATACGTTGCAAGCTTTCCAATTTTCGTTTTCCTGATAACAAACTAAAACTACATTGATGTTTTTCCCTTTCTGTACAAGAGCATGAGCTTTAGCAAAAGAAATAATTACTTACAATCAAAGAACTTTCCGAATTTTCTCAAAGGAGCAAAAATTGAGGTAAATTCTTATTATCTTAAGCCAGTGGCGGATCCAGAAAATTTTGGTGGGGGGGGATTTGAAGCACAAAACCTCAAAAATTCGGATGTCTTCACCAAAATTGAGACTGATTTTTCGGCCGAAATCGGAAATTCAAACGTTTTTTTCGCCCAAATTCAGGTGGTCTCCAAAAAAAAAAAAAAAAAAAAAAAAAAAAAAAAAGGTCTTCACCAAAATTGAGACTGATTTTTCGCCGGATTGGTTACGTTTAGGTCGGTGGGGGGGGATGCATCCCGAAATGGAGCCGATTTATTCGAAACAGAGGCTGATTTTTCGGCCAAAATCGTTACTTTTAGGCTGGTGGGGGGGGATGCATCCCCCCCATCCCCCCCCTAAATCCGCCACTGTCTTAAGCCATTGAGTAACTCCTGCTATCCAAAAATGTATAATTTTTCCATAATTGACGTTAAATGAAAAAAAAGTTCAAAAACTTACGCTTTTTATTGTGACGTCAAAAATTAAATTATGACGTCACATTATGATTTTTATCACTGCCCCCCCTATCAAAATTATTGCATACACCATCATAGTTTATGTGAATTCAGTTGTATTTTGACTATTTGAATTTCTTAATTGATAAAGTTTATATAGTGCCATTCGTGCCTACGTTACCCTAACAGGGTACCAACATATTTTTCAATAAACAAACAAAGATATACAACTTTTCAGATTTTTTTCATCTGTTATGTGTTCAGTAGGGCAAACTGAAATATTTTAGATGAAAAATATTCAAAAAGCAAAATTTGGGATTTAATGGGGTAAAGGAGATCCAACATTTTGCCTCATACAGCCTTATTAGAAACGTTGACGCAGACCATTGTCATTTTGGCTCAATGTTTTATTCAAAGTAATTTAAATGGATTACCGAAAATATTAATTACTTTTTCTTAGAAGTAACGACTACGGTAATTTCATTACTTTTTAAAATAATTTTTAGCGAAGTAATTTCGTTACTTTTGTCCAGTAATTTGCCAACCACTGTTTATGCTGATGATGTGGACAAAAACTCTCCCAACGTGCTACTTACGAAACTAAGCGAATTTTGCAATTCTAGAAAAAATGTTGTTATGGAGTCACATCGGTTTTGGAAGCTGTCGTGGAGTGAACCTTTTGATGGGTGTCTAAGGCAACTGCGTAATCGAGCTGACGTGCGAGTATCAAGACACAAATCGAATGATCGGAGAGACAAGCTTGTTTTCACCGCCCCTGGTAAGCTGCAAGAAATTTTCCTCTGAGAAACCAAACTCACCTAAAACAAAACTATAGACCTTTGCCGATTTTATGAAAGCTCCTCAAAACGAACGCAAGAAATGCAGGCCACCGCCAGCAATTGCAATGAGACGAGTTTTAGGCCTAGAAGCGCTATACAGACAATCAAACGTTCAACCAACAGGCCCAACACCAAACCGTTTAACCAGTGAGTGTCGCGAACATAGATTGTCATTTCTGATCAGAGTTGCGCTTGTGCAGATCAGACCTGTTTTTTGCAGCAAGTTTTGCTATCAATTAGAACATAAATTTCGGCTACGAGGTAAAATTTTCAAGCTAAATTTGCAACCAAGAAGTACTTTGTTGTTTTAGCTTTTAAAATATGTAGTCATCGACAAAAAAAGAAATTCATTGAATGCCGAATTTTGCAGTTTTTCATCAACTAAAACCAAATCAGAAATCAGCTGTCTTATCAAAAAACCAAGTCAGTAAAAAAACAAAGAACATTGTGTCATGATCTGGTTAATTTGCGATTCTTTGCCTTTCTACGCTCATGTTCATACCTGTTGTCCTAGCTATACTGACGAGGAATAAAAGACGAATGTCGATTCCAAAACAGTATGTCTTAGGCTGTTAATCAAAGGTTTGATTGTGCCTATAAGACTCTGTATACTGTCTATAGCTTATTATTAATTTTCTCAGTACATTGTTCTTAAAATAAGCAGTCAGTAAGTCCTTCAACTTCAGCTATGTTGTATTTATCACGTAACAAACTTTTGACAATGGGCAAAAGATATGCAAGTGATAAATATGCTAAGCCTGTACTGGCATCAGTTGACCAAAATGCCCCTTACAAATAGGTAAATGAGGCAATTAAAATTTGGAGGGCGGAGTATGAGTGTGAAATTGCTGCACTGAAAGTTGAAATCCAAGAAGTTAAAGAAAGCCAGCAGTTTATCTCTACTAAATATGACACACTCAAAACTGAGGATGATTCTCTGATGGCAGCCAATAAACAGCAAGCTGAAGAAAGTAAACGGCTAAATACCCTTTCAAACAACTTGAAAACTCGAGTACTTAAAGAAGCGAAAAAGTTGAATCATTAGAACAATACGGTAAAAAGTTATATCTAGAAATTACTGGAGTTCCCATGAAAGATGAGGAAAATACCAGTGACATTTTAGTGGAAATTGCTAAGCTTGTCAATGTGGATTGATCTCGAGACCAAATTTCGACTTCTCACCGACTGCCAATCAAACCCAAACGCCCTAGCGATAACGAGAATTATCCTCTAGCACCCCACCAATTATATTTCGCTTCATTAGTAGGAATGTACGGAATACTTCGTACGCCAACCGCCTAAATCTTTGACAAGCAGACTTCAAAACTTTTTTGTGGAAGGTACTAGTAGAGTTTATGTTAATGAAAATCTGACTCGTTACAGAAAAAAAAAACTATTTTGGAATGCTAAGCAAAAGGTGAAATCTAGGCGATTCAAGTACATCTGGACGGCTGACAGTAACATTTTTGTTAAAAAGTGTTATGAGTCCCAGTCGCTAATGATCAAAAGCAAAAAATATCTTGAATTGATTTATTGACTCGAACTGTTGTAAAAAAAACAGCATTGTCTGTCGCCTATTGGTATATACTGCTATTAGGCTAATTTGTTTTGTTTCTGTTGGTTATTATTGTTTTATACAAAGCTAAATGGTTGTAAAAAATAATACTTCTTCCAAAACTGATGCGCAACGAGACCGCGTTGGGGACTTAAGTGCACCTGTTACATCAGATGATGTCAGGAATTTTAGTTCTTTTGATTCGAGTGACTTTATTCATGTAAATTTATCCAGAAATATCAAACCATACGATTATTATGACTTGAACTTCCGATTTGATACTTTTTCAGACTGCAAAGATGAGAGAACATTTATCCTATATGCTAATATTCGTTCTTTGCATAAAAATTTTGATAGTTAGATCGATTTCTGAGAAAGTCTTTGTGCAAAGCCTGATGTAATATGTCTCACTGAAACTAAGTTAAAGGATATTCCTCATGCAAATATTAATATTCCAAATTACAATTTTTATCATTCTCCTTCGCCAACCAATGCTGGTGGAGTAGCTATGTACATATCTTCGCAAAATGTAGTACAAAACGTATACACACAATTTTTGAAAACTGATATGTGCGAAGATGTGTAGTGTTTGTAGAACTATGCAGTCAAGACGGCATCCGATATATTTGCGGGACAGTATATCGTCACCCAAAATGCAACTTCAAAACTTTTAACAAAAATCTAGAAACTCAAATTATGCAATTACACAAAGATAAAAAAATGTGCTACATTACAGCAGATTGTAATGTTAATATCGATAGGAATTTAACTTCCTATTAAACCTGCAATGATTTCTAATTAATGCGCTCATGCATGATCACCAAACCAACTCGAGTATCCTCTAATAGTAGCTCCTTAATTAATCATATTTTAACTAACGATATCAACAACACAATTCACCCTGGTGTAATTCAAACGAACCTGCTAAGCGACCATTATCCGGTTTTCGTATTTTGTCAAAACATGTGTGTTTTCTCAACCAAAAACTAGCTACTCTAAAGCCAACCTATCGCGATTATACAAATGTTACTCCAGAATCATTTTAGGTTGATCTGAACGACAAATTGATAAAGTTTATTGGAAACGACTATTCTACAGCTAACACCTTAGTTCTTGATGCTATGCATGACCAGTAATTAAGCAAACAATCGACGAACAGGCACCAATGAAAACTCCTTCGCGTAAGCGACAAAAATTGCTTGAACGACCTTGCATTACCCGGGGACTTTCAGTTTCTATCAAACGAAAACAAAAAATGTATCAGACTCATTTTTTGTCTAAAGATAAAAAATTAATTTCACTACACAGAACTTATGCAAACAAACTAAACAAAATAAAATACATTGCGAAAAAAACATACTTTAATAAGATGTTTGATAAACACAAATCCAATCTACAACAAACTTGGCAAATGATTAAATCTTTTTTTCCAAATGTTAAAGAATCTTTACCCACCATTAATAAAATTCTAGTCAATAAAACTGAAATTAATGTCACTGCCAGTATTGCGAACCACTTTAACACATATTTTTCTAATGTTGGTAAGAATCTCGCGATGAAATTTTCTGAAATGACATAGATCATCTTAAGTTTTTGGTACAATGGTATCAAACTCAATTTATCTTGAACCAACATCTCCACAAGAGGTTTTTAAAGAGATCAATTCATTGAATCTCAACAAATCGCCCGGACTAGATGGCATGTCTGCTTATTTTATAAGACTAGCCAGCGACATTATTGCAATTCCATTGTTTGTTTTGTGTAATTAGTCATTTTCAGAAGGTATTTCTTCATAATGCATGAAAAATGCTAAAGTTATTCCTATAGCTGGCAGTAAAAGTGAACCATCAAATTACAGGCCAATATCACTGCTATCGTGTCTGTCCAAAGTGATGGAAAAACTAATTTACTATATCCTTATAAATTATCTAAATAAAAATTTGATATTACATCATAATCGATATGGCTTCCGTAGTGACCTTTCAACCAGTCATGCCTTATTTGATGTGGTAACAACCAGAGTGGAGTCCACGAGGACGTCCTTGGCCTCGAGGTCGTCCTCGAGGACACATTTTGAAGTCCTTGGCCTTGGCCTCAAGTCCTCGAAAATTGCCTCAAGCCTCAAGTCCTCAGCTCTAGGACAGCATTATTTTTTGAACACTTGAAATTTTGTTGGAAAACGCCAGAAACCTCGCTGAAAATTTGCAAACACCTTTTTTGTTTTTTCAGTTGAAGCGTAAGCGTAGCCAAGGAGGAAGGGGGAGACCAGGGAACCCGCCCCCCCCCAATTGAAATTTCACCAATGATAAAAATGTGCCAAAAAAGCCTACTGTTTCTTCAGTTTCAGTTTCTTTTTAGCATTTTTCGCTTGCAACAGTAACTAACAACAATATAGAAGAACAGGGGCTCCGGGCTTTCCTCGATTCAATTTTTGCCAGCCAATTTAAACGTATAACCCGGAAGAAATAGAGAGTTTTTGTCCTAAAAGTTGCTATCTCAGACCCTCATATAACCTTTTTATGAACGTAATGCATTAGCCAGGGCCGGATTTACTGTAATATGGCGCAGTACCAGCTGGGGGCCCCGCGTTCAAATCGTAAAACGTTCTTTGGTCTTCCCCTATATTTGGCAGAAAGATGTTGCGAAAACCTCCAAAGTGCCAGGGGCCCAGCGCGATGTAAATCCAGCCCGGCAATAACATGGTTAGTAGGCGTAATCAACTATTGTCCCCTTTTTCAATGACAATTCAGTAATTCACCTCCATCCTCCCAGTTTTTGCGCACAAAATACTTTTAAAAAATTAGTCATGGAAGACGCTGATTGAACAAATCATTGACTTCAATTGAGGGGGCCTGGGCCCCATGGCGGAACATATACTCCTATAACTGGTTATTTTCATGACAAAACAAAAATGTCTAAGAAAAATTCTTCGAGTGGATTATTATTTACTGCTAAAATGTAGCCAGAGACAAAGCACCTTACTTCCCCCTATCGGGACCAAATCACTTACAATTAAAATCTAACTCAAAAATGCAAGATGTTAAACGTGTTTTGGACTTAAATTGCAAGTAAAAGGAGCATTAAACAATTTAATTTTTTCAATTGGCTTTCAAGTTTCAAAAATCTAGTGCTTTCAAATGGCTCTGAATACGTGCGAAATGTGATTCAATGGCATTAAAATAGCTTTTTTTTCCAAAAAATTACAAAAAATCGCCCAGCGGCTGGGGGCCCCACTCCCAGACCCCCGCCCAGTGATATGCTTGAGTTACACAAGCTTTTTCAACACGTCTCCAAAGTTAGATATTTGCACTTTTCAACTATTAGTTTAAGCTCTCTTTCTTTGCAAAATTCTGGTTAAGTGCCAATCTGCAACGATTTCAGATCTTCCATCCTACGATATCTTTGTACCACAAAAACTTCCTCTATGGAAAATTTTTTGATGACGTCATTGCTTGTGATTTGTGGTTTGAGCTCCCCCCAATCAAAAATTTTGGTTGCGCCTATGAATTGGAGATTGCCTGAAAAAATTTTTTGAAAACATTTTTTTCTTTTGGAGCACACTTGCGGCTGTGTCCTTAGTCCTTGGCCTCGAGCATTCCTGTCCTTGGCCTCGAGAGGTCTGTCCTCGGAAAGGCTGTCCTTGGCCTTAGCCTCGGATTTTTTTTGGTGTCCTTGGCCTCGAGCCTTGTGTCTTTGACTCCACCTCTGGTAAAAACTGCTTATAATAACATCAACAAAATGTAATACACTCTACTGATTTTCATTGATTACAAAAAGGCGTTTGGTACTGTTTGTCATAAAATTCTCCTTTCAAAACCAAAACATTATGAAATACGTTGCTCAGCTCTCAATCTAGTTTCATCTTACCTAAATCACAAAATTCAATGTATAAGCATTAATGGTCGTCTTTCTGCTCTTAGTCATATAGGCTATGGTGTACCACAAGGGTCAATACTGGGACCCCTTCTATTTTTACTATATTTCAATGAGATCATGAATATTGATCCTTATTCTTACGATAGCATAAAACCATAATTATGCTGATGACACTCGTCTCGTAGTTAATGAAGTCAATCTTGACAAACTGAAAGCTAAAGCGAATAAGTTTCTGTTTTGTACTGAACAACTGTCATCGGCTAATAAACTCACGATTAAATTTTCAAAATGCAAAGCCATGATTTTGCTCCTAAGCTTAGATCGCCTTCAAGGACTATTCCGATTTTAAGTAATGACATCCCTATACCAATAGTCGACTCCTTCCGATATCTTGGCGTAATATTGGACAATAAACTAACTTTTTTGACCACATTTCAAATGTAACGGAAAAAGTATTTCGGTCAGTTGGCATCACTTCTAAATTAAGATATTGTGCTTCTACCTCAATTTTGTTTAAACTATACTGTGCTACACTTCATCCTCACCTATTGTATGGTACAGTCAAACTTCGATACTATGCCACCTCGCTACTATGCCACCCTCGCTACTATACCACTTTTGATCGTCACCAACTAAATTCAATAGAAAATATATTTACTATGCCACCACTTACCCTCGCTACTATGCCACATGAGGTACAGTATTGCAGTGTATTAACGAAACAATAAACGCTACGAACAAAACAATTAAACGGCTGTGAAATGGTAAAAGTATACAGTATGTGCATGTAATATGTTCTCTCAAGTTATCTACTGTAGCTCAGCCCAAAACTCTGAGGAATCGTCAGCTGGCGCATGTTCTTTCTGCGGATTTCATGCACTTCGTCGTCTAGCCGATCGCTTGCTTGCATCACACTGGCCTTCCCGAAACTACTGCACTGTACTGTACATTATACTGAAATACATGTAAATTATAATCGTACAATACAACGTGGCATTACATTGTTACATCACAAGGCTGTTTTTACAAATCCTTGTTACTATGCCACCCTCGCTACTATGCCACTTTCTCTCGGTCCCAAAGGGTGGCATAGTATCGAAGTTTGACTGTATTATAGTATGAGGATCAACCTATAAATCATACTTGCAAAGACTTGTATCTTTACAAAATAAAGCTTTAAGATTAATTACTAATAATTTCACATTCCATCCACCCTTCGTAAGTGTGCCTTCATTATACAAGCAAAATAAAATACTTAAATTATCAGATATCTATACTTATGAAGTCGCAATAATCATGCAAAAATTTTACCATAAGAAACTTCCAATTACTTTTTCAGAGTACTTTTGTAAAACGGATGCTGTACACAAATTAAGAACGAGGCAAAATTTAGCTTGTAAGTTTGCTGTTTCGCGATGCAACACATCTCGATTGCAACGTTCCATAAAATATGGTGGAATTAAGATCTGGGATTCTATTTCGTCTGAAATTAGAAATAGTTCCTTTAAAGTTTTCAAGAAGAAGTACAAACAATGTTTACTTGAGTTTTATAAAAGATTACTTTTACACAATAAGAATTCCAAATTTACAGCTATTAGTGTTTTTTTTTCGGGTTAAACTATTTTCTCTTTTAAGTCAATATAGCTTGCCTTAGAATTTGCAATATGTTTTTTGCCTATAATAGTACGCTGATATTACATTTTTGCAAAATAGTATTCTTTTTTTTCTTTACAAGTTTACTGCTTTGCCTAGTGGTGCTCTGATATTTGTACTTTATTGTTTTGCGTAAACCTTCACTTTTAGGGTGACTGCTAGACTTGAAGACCCTAAATCGGTCACTTCGCAGCATTCTTGTAGTCTTTTTGAATATTGTACTTGGTGTGTTTTATTGATTACTGAAGAGAGCAACAAAACTAATAAATCGTTCGTTTGTTTTGTGACAAGAATCACAAATACGGCTGAAATTTTTGTCCAGCTTATGGCAAAGACTGTGCCCGTTGTCATGGACGAAATCATTTTACGCCGACAAATCCATCAAGCGCATGATAAAGACTATGGTCAAACTGATCTCGAAAACGAGGTAGGCCTTAAAGCAAATGCATCTTTCGCAACGCCGATCATACATGAGCCAAACTATACGCTGCATGCTGTAGCCAAATCTCAGTTAACAGCTCTGCTCCGCATAAATAGCACTAACGTACGATTCCAGCTGGACACAGGCACGGACATTAACACTATTAATAAACGTTTTTGTGAGGTCTGAACAAATTAACCCAACGCAAAAATGCAAACAATGTGGAACAAAACTAAACTAAAACCTGAAGGCGAAACAATCCTCAACGTTACGAATTCTAAAAACTCTATGACACACTCGGTAAAATTTGTGATTGTTAATGATTCGCCTAATTGTTTACTAGGTCTAGAAACAGTACAAATGATAAAACTTAATAAGTATAAATGCCGAATAGTTTATTGCGAAAATTGCCGCAAATGATGATCTGGACAAATTAGGTGTTGTTTCTTTGCATATTAGACCTAAAGTGTTGCCAAGTAGAAATACACCAATTGCTCTTCGCCAAACAGTCAAAGCTAAACTCGATGAATTAGCGCACCGTAAATTCATCTCACCAGTTCATGAGCCCACTGACTGGGTTAGGCAAATGGCCATAGTGAAAAAACCAAATGGTGATAGTCGCATAAGCATTGATCCTCAGCCCTTCAATACTGCACTTAAACAAGAATACTACAAATTGCCCGTTCTAATAACATTCTGCCCAAGCCCGGCGCCACGGGGGCATTCCGGGGCCGTGCTCCCCCAAACGAGAATTGTGCCCCTCCTAGCGAGGATTGTGCCCCAAAGAAAGTAACAGGCTCGGTGTCACTGGAGTGCAGTTCGAGGCCTGAGACTCCCATAATACTGGTTGTAACTCCAGAATTCGTGAGCAAGAACTGTTTTGGTCGCGCTTTTGTTATTTTGGTCTTCGCCCCAGACTCGGTGGTAATTCGCGCAGTTTTTGACTAGAAGACTTTCCTTTTTGTCTCAGAATTCGTGGAAATTTGCTCATATTTTGAAATGAAGATCTTTTTTTTTGGTCTTCACCCCAGAATTTGTGAAAATTCGCTATGAAGGCCTATGTTTTTTGGTCCACACTCTCGAATTCGAAGTATTGAAGTTTTTGTGCCTCCCAAAATTTGTTTATGCCTTCCAGTCTCGCTATCCTGGCGCCGGGCCTGATTCTGCCCGCCCTGGGCCATGCAAAATTTTTTTCAAAACAGGATGTGCAAGAAGCATGCTGGCATGTCGCACTTGATGAGGCTTCCAGTAACTTGACTACGATTATTACGCCGTTTGAGCGATACAAATGGAACTGCCTACCTTTCGGGTTAAAAGTGAGTTGCGAGATATTTCAAAAAAGCTAGTTGCGGCTCTCGCTGGGCTGAAAGGCGTGTTTGCTATTGCAAATGATGTAATAGTTATCGGCTGTGGAAAAACAGAGAAAGAGGCCATGGAGAATCATGAAACGAACTAAACAATTCTAGAAGAACGATGTCGAGAACAAGAAATCCGACTGAATGAGAAAAAGGCTGCTCTCAGGAAAATAAGCATCTCATTTATGGGCGACTTAATTACCAATAAGGGCATTGAGGCAGACCCCCAAAAAGTAACTGCGATCACGAAGATGCACATGCCAATACCAAACGATGTTTCCGGAGTAAAAAGATTGTGTGGTATGGAACAATATCTCGCAAAATTTAGGCCAATATAGCAATTCATTTGGAGCCATTGACAAATCTCAACCACAAAAATGTGCCGTGGATTTGGTCAAAAGACTGTGACAATGCTGTTTTGACCAATAAGAGAAAGATTTCTACCCCTTCTCTCCAAGTTTATTTTGACGAGACCAAGCCTTTGATGCTTCAGTTGGACAGTAGTAAGAGTGGCTTAGAGCGAAGTTGCTACAAGATGGAAAGCCTGTAGAATACGCGTCCAAAGCGCTTACCTCTCCTGAACAGAACTAGGCGCAGACTGAGAAAGAGACTCTGTCAATGGTATATGGATTGGAAAGATTTGATCGGTAAACATTCGGAAGAAAGGTAGTCATTTGCAACGAACACAAACCAATGCACATGATTTTTTAAAAATCATTAAGTCAAGCTTCTAAAAGACTTCAAGCGCTGATCAAGCGCTTAAACCGGTACGATATCGAGTTTCAGTATGTTCCCGAAGCTGAATTGGTATTAGCAGATATCTTGACCAGAGCAGTCCCAAACCAGGATTTTCCTTTCGAGCACACACGAGTTATGCAGCTCGATGCGTTTGAAATGATTGCCTATGAAAGATCGAAGCAAATCAAAAAAGCCATTGCAACTGACACCAAATTGTAAAGCTTACTGCTTCATTCAGAACGGGTGGCCTTACCACAAAAATTAGTTGCCTAAAAACCTTAAACCTTATTTTGCTCTACGAGGTACACTAAGCTGTGAAGCAGGCATTGTACTAAAAGGGAAACGAGTAGTTATTCTCCAATCTCAACGAAACACTATTTTGCACCAACTCCATGCGGCTCATTTAGGTGCCGAGAGTACGATACGCAGAGCGCGAGCCACTGTTTTTTGGTTGGGCCTAAACCAGAGATTGACAAAGTAGTCGAAAAATCTACTTAAGTAGA
Organism: Trididemnum nubilum; assembly: GCA_963965965.1. Lineage (NCBI taxonomy): Eukaryota > Metazoa > Chordata > Ascidiacea > Aplousobranchia > Didemnidae > Trididemnum > Trididemnum nubilum. Next base: position 39,616,283 of record OZ014489.1, read on the forward strand.
AGTATTGTTACTTACTCAAAAATGCCTTTCAAGTAAAAGTAGAAGTATGGCGAAGCATTTCCACTTAAGTAAAAGTAGGAAAGTAGTCAAAATTAATTCTACTTAAGTAATGAAAGTAGAAAGTAATTTCGAATTTCGCGTGTTTGTTTATTCTTCGAAGGTTTGCTGTTGTGACGCTTACGATCAGTGTTCAAGCAAAGCCATACTTACGGTAGCATATCAAAAAATCAAAGTTTTATTAAATAATTCTCTTGAAATTACACCGAAGCGTGTTACGAATACGATTTAGTAGGGACTCTGGGCTCATCTCCGCGCCTGGACAACACAGCTTGAGAAGAAATGTCGCAGCGATTGCGAGTCGTTAGCAACACTGTTCGTTAACCGGCTAGGGAATTGAACCCCAGACGGGCCGCAGCAAACGCAACGCCGTTAACCGCTAATCTTTTTCGTATGAACCAGGAGTAATGCGCATGTCTAGTTTGTCTACTGTACCATGCTAATCAGGGTTCGGTATGTTTTTTTTTTTTTTAGTGAGACTGAGTCAACACCTGGTATTTGATGCAACGCAAAAACACACTACCCTAGATGACCTGTAAATGAATCGGCGTAACTATTCAATAAGTTTCGTAGTACTGTACAGTAAAACAAACTCGATACGTACTTATTGCACACGTTGTGAGGTGGAATAATGTTTACTTCGTTATTGTACACGTTGTGAGGTGGAATAATGGCTAGGTGTTTACTTCTACTTTACATAAAAGTCATTACTACTCAAGTAGCGTTACTTCGAGAGGATTTTACTTGAAATAAAAGTAGAAGTATCAGAAATGAAAAATACTTAAGTAAGTCGCTCGTTACCGAAAATACTACTTAAGTAGTCTACTTAAGTAGAACTACTTCGTTACTGACCACCTCTGGCCTAAACAAAGATCTCAAACAAAAGGCGAATAATTGTCATATTTGCCAAGAGCATAAGCCCAGTAACCACCGCGAGCCACTAATACAACATAATGATAGTCATTACCCCTGAGAGAAATGTGAGGTAGATTTATGCGAATGCAATGGTAAAATGTACTTGATTTGTGTCGACTTTTACTCTAATTTAATCGAAATCAATGTTATTATTCCACTACAGCTCAAAACATTGTTTACGCATTAAAGAAAAATTTTGCTCGTTTCGGCATCCCCAAAATGGTGGTGTCTGATTGCTGTTCGCAATTTACATCGGATTGCTTTCAAAGCTTTTGCAAAAGTTGGTGTATCAAACATGTTACCTCATCTCCTGGCCATCAACGAGAAAACGGCAGAGTCGAAGCTGCTGTCAAAAGTGTTGAATACATGCTAAGGAAAACGGCATCAGAGAATACCGACCAGTAGCTAGCACCGTTGGAGATGAGAGAAACACCCCACGTCAGGACGTAAACTGCAGTCGTGCAGAATTAGTTTTTGGTCATTATGTCCGATCCATCATCCCTGCTCGAACAAAACCACACGGTGTGCTGAACACAAATAAGAAGCATTATGATCAGTTGATCACTGATCAGCATGCCAAACCTTTGGCTGAGCTAAAACCCATAGATATAGTGTTTTTTCAAAACCCGCATAAGGAAGGATGGGAACAAGGCGTAGTGACAAAGCGGTTGCGCTCATGAACCTATATAGTCAGAAAATTGCAAGCCACGACCTTTAGGCGGAATCGAGTCCACATATGGAAACCAAGAGATTACAAGGAGAGGGACATGGTATGAAATGGAATGGAAGACGATTTTTCCATATTCCATACTGGCAATTTTCTTCCATTCCATTTCCATTCCATACCAAAAATCTTCCATTCCATATTCCATTCCATACTAAAATTTTCTTCCATATTCCATTCCATACTTCCATACCAAAGAAATTTTAGACTGGAAGCAATGCAACGTATATTTTGCTGCTTTGTATTTTTGCAATGTTGTAAGCAACCGATGTGAAAGCGCGTCAGCAATTCTAAGAAGCAACAACTAATATCTGGTATGCATATTGCACATGGTTTAATGCATAGGCGTAGCCAGGATTTTGGATGGGGGGGGCTAAACCGTAAATCACATGCCATGACGTCATAAGAAATTTTCAAAAAAAGAAACTTTGCATGGGACAAAGAATGAAGATCAAAAGCTGGGGGTCTGATTTAGCACGTGACCAGGATTCGCTAAAGGCCCGCAAGTTAGAAAGTTTTATTAACATATTAAAATTGGGAGACGTATGGTGAGCAAATTAATGCAACTCAAACATGTCACAGACGGGGCCTGGGGCGGAGCCACCAGGCACCGGAGGCTATGGGAGTCTGGGGGCGAAGCACCCAGCCGTGGGTAATAATTTTTTGTAAGTTTTGGTAAAAAAATGGCTATTTTATTGCCATTTGGATCACATTTAGCACTTTTTCGTAGCCATTTTAAAATTTTTGAGATTTGAAAGCTAATTAAACAAATCCCTCGTTTTACTTCAGATCAAGTCCAAAACACGTTTAAAATCTCGCATTTTAGGGTTAAATTTTGTGACTTTGGCTAGGGGAATCAAGTTACATTGTTTTCTGCAACATTTTTAGCATTAAATCATTTACTCGAAGATTTGGCTTTGAAGATTTTTGTTTTGTCATGAAAATAACCAGTTTTAGGAATATGTACGACCAGGAGCCCAGTCACCCTCGATTCAAATTCAATAGTTTGTTCAATAAGCATTTCCCCTAACCAGGTTTTTTTCAAAAGCATTTTGTAGCGTGAAAACTGACGAGATGGTGGTGGATTGTTATTTAAGGTTGGTAGGTGGTGAAGGTGGAATTTAAAGTTATTTGAAGTTGGTATATAGGATGCAATGAATGGTTACTAATCATGTTATTGCAGTATAAAAGTTAGATGAGGGCCTGAGATTGCACCTTTCTGAACAAAAACACTGAATTTTTCCCGGCTCGGACATTTTATTTGGTTGGCAAAAATTTAAATTGAAAAGGCCCGGGGCTCCTGGTCGTCAATATTTATTTATTGCTAATTGCTGTAGTACGCATGTACTGTTGCACTCGAAAACTGCTGAAAGAAACTGAATAAATAGGCTTTGTGCTATTATTTTTATCATTGGTAGCATTTCAGTAGGGGGGGAGGCAGAGGGCCCGGGCCCCCTGGTTACATCTATGGTTTAATGATTACTGTACACGTTTGCTCTCACATCAACTATAAAATTTGTCATAACCAAACTGCTAAAGAACATTTACCGTAATAGACAGAGGTGGAGTCGAGGACACAAGGCTCGAGGCCAAGGCCAAGGACACAAAAAAAATCCGAGGCCAAGGCCAAGGACAGCCTTTCCGAGGACAGACACTCTCGAGGCCAAGGCCAAGGACCAAGGACACACAGCGCAAGTGCTCTCCAAAAAAAAAAAAAAAGGTCTTCACAAAAATTTTTCAGGCGATCTCCAAAAAAAAAAAAAAAAAAAAGGTCTTCACAAAAGTTTTTCAGGCGATCTCCAAAATAAAAAAAAAAAAAAAAAAAAGGTCTTCACAAAAATTTTTCAAGCGATCTCCACGAAAAAACGCTTTCCAAAAAATTTTTCAACCGCTCCACAAAATTTTAACTTTCCAAAAGATAGTGCTGTCCTCGAGCCGAGGACAGGCCAATTTTCGAGGACTTCAGGCCTCGAGGCCAAGGCCAAGGACTTGACCTTCGAGGCCAAGGCCAAGGACTTCAAAATCTGTCCTCGAGGACTCCACCTCTGGTAATAGAAATACCAAGCTTTTACACCAAAAAGAATTATTATAAGCTTAAAAACTAAAATTAAGCTGAAACGGGAATGAAATAGCAAATGCGAGTTTTCGTTACGATGTAAGCGAACAAAATTTAGTACTTGGCAACTTGTCAATCTCAAAAAAAACAAAAAACAAGTCAAACCTGTCAAAGTCGTCAACTATAACATCAATGCTGCAAATGGCAATGTACTTACAATGATGCAATACGTACACTGTTTGCGCAATATAAATAACCAAAGTACAGCGATTTGTCGACAAATGATACGCGTAGATATTGAAGTTGAATACTTCTGTGACAATGTTATTTATTACTACCCCACATCGGTATGAATTTTTCTGCAAAAAAATGCACGAAATCTAGTATGGAATTGGTATGGAAGTATGGAAGATTGTCTTCCATTCCATTCTTGAAATCTTCCATTCCATTCTGGCATCTTCCATATTCCATACCGAAATTTCAATTCCATTCCATTTTCCATACCATGCCCTGACAAGGAGCCTGATATTCACAACCCGGCAATCTGGCTTCCATCATTAGGATCGAGTACTGCTGGAGCTTTTACCTACTCCACTGCATCAGAAGCGAACCCCAGTCCAAGGCCCGAAATCCCCTCATTGTCGAATAGACCCAGCAGAGAGCATAAAATGCCGGCACGGTTTGAAAACTTTGTTATGTATTGATTAATGGCAAAGTATGTGCTGTGTAGAATTAAACTGTTTGTGTTTGCGAATTTCGTTGGTGTTCCTTTTAATTTCGTTGTGAGTATAAACCCTTTTAAAAAAACAGTAGGATGTTGATTAACAATTATGTGCAATGGCGTCACAGTGTGTATTACTGTCCGCACTGGATTGAGTGCCTCGCTGTATTTCATTCAATTAAAATACCAGTGTACGTTGCTTGCTGTTAGTGATCTTTGTAACTGATATTGCGTATGTGTATTATCCGAAATACAACAGTAGGTACCTGACAACCGCCAATACCCACGATTTTTTATTGGGAGGCCCAATCCGCAAATCACATGCAATAACGTCATCACAAATTTTCAGAAAGAGGGACTTTTTTGGGACAAAGATACTGTAAAATGGAAGATCAGAAACCGGGGTCTGGCTTGGTACGTATAGCCTGGATTTTAAACCAAAAGCTAAAAAGTTTTCCGATGACGTCTAGACTGGGAGGCTTGGTGAAGAAATTAGTGTAACTCAAACTTACCACAGACGGGAGTCTGGAGGCTTCAGCCGCTGGGTAATTTTTTGTAATTTTAGGGAAAAATAAGTATTTTCATGCCAAGTGGATCGCATTTCGCACCTTTTTTTGAGCCTTTTGAAAGAACTACATTTTTAAGATTTGAAAGTCAATTGAAAAAAATTAAACTGTTGACTATTAAGTCTTGCTTTACTTGCAGGTCAAATCCAAAATACATTTTAAATCTTGCATTTTTGGTTAAATTTTGTAAGTGACTTGGCCCAGGTGGTGAGAAGCGAGATAGGCTACATTGCCTCCTGCAACACCTTGAGAAGGAAATATTAATTCACTCGAAGATTTGCCTTTGGAGATTTTTGTTTTGTCATGAAAATATTCAGTTTTAGGAGTGAATGTACGACCAGGGTACCCAGGTCCCATCAATTCAAATTCAATAATTTGTTCAAACAACATTTACCCTAGATTTTTTCAGAAGTGTTTCGTCGCGTTAAAACTGGCGAGATGAAGGTGGAAAGTTGGTACAAACAGGTGGTTACTGATCGTCTTGTCGCATTACGTTAATAAAAAGGTTAGATGAGGCCTGAGGTTGCAACTTTGAGGACAAAAAATCCTGAATTTCTCCCCTGAGTTATATATTTAAATTGGTTGGTAGAAATTGGAATTGGGGGGGACCCGGGCTCCCTTGTCATCAATATTGATGCTGCTGTTAAGTACTATTGTACGCGTGTATTGTTGTATGCGAAACTCCTAAAAGAAACTGAAATTCAGGAAACAATAGGTTTTTTGTCATCATGTTTATCATTGGTGATACTGCAATTGGGGAGCGCCGACCCCCTGGCTAAGCCTATGGTACCTGCTAATAACCGCAGCCAGAGATGGGTACTTTAGACAGTATCGCGATTGAAGTATCGACGATACGTATCGCGCGATACTTTTGTTTCGATATGGGTGTCGATAAGCATTGATCAGATGTATTGCGTATCGGTATCAAATAATTGATTTTTCAGCATATCGGCCATGCAAAAGTATCGGCGATATTTTTCTCTAAACTCAATAAGCAGCAGATCATTGCAACCAGTCTGCTATGGGTACCTTGCTCAAAACCAGTCTGCTATGGGTACCTTGCTCAAAACACAAGGGTGTGGCTTTCATGAGACTGAAAAAGAGGTTAAATTTGGTAATTATTTCATTCACCAAAAATTTGTCTGAAGCGTGAGCTACTGCAGAACACCGTAAATTGTGGCTTATACTTGGAATTTATTCAATCGACAATGATAGTTTCAGTCAGGGGTGCAAATCTTTGTTGAGCATTGGGGGGGATGAACCTCGACCACGATTTTTTTCAAATAAAAATAAAATTTAATCTTTCACTATACTCGCTGGATTACGCCGAAGCGTGTAACGAGTTGGCGAGGCACATCTCCGCGTCATTGCGCCTGGGCAACTCAGCTCTTTTCGAAGAAATGTCGAAGCGGTGGCGAGCCGTTGGCAGCACTGTGTCCGATTTGACCGGCCCGAGATTTGAACCTCAGACCTCCCGCTCCAGAAACGAACGCGTTACCGCTCGACCAACTGGCCGGTACGATTTTTTATAGGTGAGCAAATTAAGTGAAGACCAAAAAAAAAAAAGATTTTCACCAAAAATGAAACACTTTTTTCCCCAAATTCAGGTTAAGACCAAAATTAAGAAAAAAAGGGTGTTTACCAAAAATGGAATCCTTTTTTTCCTCGAACTCAAGTGGAGACCTGTGCTCAGATGCACATCAGAGTCAAATTATTGGAAGGGATGTAGATGTGGACCACACTCAAATTATTTGGAGGATTCAGTCAAATTATTGGGGGGGATATATCCCCCCATCCCTCCCGGGTTTCGACCCCCCCCTGGTTTCAGTGATGAAACGGTGAAGACAGCGGTTGAATTTGTTGTGCCGTCTCGCAGTTTATCAGTTGGTCTCTCGGTAACGCGTTCGTCTCTGGAACAGGGAACTCCAGGGTTCAAGTCTCGGGCCGTTCAAATAGGGCAAAGTGTTGCCCACGGCTAAACAACAGCATTGCAAATTTTGTTTTCTTGGAAAGGACTCGACTTACAGGGCACAATCACGTGGAAATGGGTCTCGCTAACTTGTCACACACTCCGGCGCATCCCAGCAAATATGACAAAAATTTAATTTTGATCTTAAAAAATTGGCTTTCACAGAGGTGGAGTCCTCGATGACGTCCTTGGCCGCGAAGCTCAAGTCAAAATGTGTTTGAAATTCTTAGCCTTAGCCTCGAAGCTCAAGTCCTCGGCCTTGAAACCTACAAGTCCTCCAAAATGTCCTGTCATCGGTTCGAGGACAGCATTATTTTTTGATTGGTTAACAAGGAAAATAACCGAAGAAAAGACAACATAACCACGAGTTTGTTAGTCCGTTGTTTCTCTTCCTCATTTGAAAAATAATACGATTTGGTAGCCAACTAAGCCAAGTCACACTAAAACTTATTTTAAATGGCGTTGTGTCGAAGCTGCAATCGGAAAATATGGGGGCAAAAAGGATTCTACAAAATTGTTATTTTTATTTTTGCTAATACTTCCGGTGAGGGCGGTACAATGTGCAGAGCACTGAACCATCCAGAAACATAACAATGATTGTGGGGTCCAAACACAAACAATTTTGGACTGCTAATGCAAAAACATGACCAAGCCTATTCTGCGAGTGAATTTAGAAGAAAGTATGTGTGTGATAATGACATGCACTGTAGTACAGTATTACCTGGGAAGGCATATTGATATTATACTGCAGTAAATGTGTTAGTATATCTCCATATAACTAACAAAACGTACCTTGAGAACACCAACTTGTTCTGAAACTACGCGAGTGCGAAGAGTTAGTTTTGAAATAAGAACGAACCACTCTAATCACTGGTCGTTTAGGGGGAAAACCGCATCCACTGACTAATTTGTTGGAGATCGCCGCTAAGAATCCAAACAACAAACTATTGAATCACAAAAAACGCTGCGAGCCGTAAAGAATCACTAAAAAATTAAGCGTGAAGTTAAATACAACTATATTTGTTCGAATGCCTGGAATTTTTCACACCACGTCATTAAAATAAAGATGCAAAGCTTCCGCAAAAAATTTGGGCATTTGTAGAAAAAATTAATGGTTTATCATTTTTCCGTTTCTGCAGTAATTGTATACCCTTTAAAGGAGGGCCGGGTGCAAATGTCTTCAATGCCTTCCTTTTTAATACGATCCTGCTGGGATCCTCATGTTTTTCTTCCTTACTAAATACCTTATCGTAAATTTAACAAAGTGTCTTTTGGCGGCCGAAACGTTAGCACTCATTCTTTGATAGGCATTAAATGTGAGGAAAACATCACACACACTCAATAGCGTAGCCACGGGGGGAGGGGGGCTACTGTCCCCTCACCATTGGTCTGCCGACGAAAAATCGGAATACCACGTTTTTGGCACTTCTGCGACTGTTTTCTTTTTGCAGTGAAATAGAATCAAAAATAATTTAAAGCATATTTTGAAATGTGTGTTTAGGAGGAGGGGGGGATAATTTGTCAAAAATAAAACTCATAAATTAGAAAAAAAACTTTAAAAAATGGCCTAAAATTGGTAATTAAATTTGATCGCTCACACAAAAATGCTTAACATACGTTTCATCAAAAATATACATAAGCTTAGGAATAGGGAAGCTATTCCGTAATAGTTAATTACCAATCACTTCTCTCAAATTTCCTTCCATTAGCCCCCCAATTATATCTTTCTCTATAAAATATAGACGAAATAGATTGCTCTTTGAGAGTTTAATTGAACCATTGGTGTAGGATTTTATGATTTATCAGCTTGTAAACAAGCGAATTGAAATTCTAGCAATAATTACCTCCCACATAGCCCATTTATGAAACTAGTATAATGATTTTTTTGCACTGCTAATTTTTTTCCACCTTTTAATAGCATTTTTATCACAATTGGCTTAATATTAAGTTATTTTTGCCAAAAAAATACAAAATTTTCGAGCGCTGGGGGGCTCCGCCCCCTGGCCCCTCAATTGCACTCGGCAGCTGAGGGCTCCACCCCAAGACCCCCGTAAGAGCCCCCCAGGTGCAGATTTCTGGCTACACGCCTTCACACAGTGGCATAAAAAGAAAAAATTGGCTGAAAAGTAGAGTTGAGAAATTGAGGAAAAATAAACTTTTTCTAATAATTATTTAGCATTTGCGGGCGGTATTTTTTTTCCAATTGCTTTGAAAATCCGAATGCTTTGAAAATCAAATTGCTTTGATAATCTTCTTTGAAGTCATAAAACTTGTTATTTTTTCCAAAAAAATCACTAAAATTATTTGACGGGGGCATGGCGACTTTGCTCCTGTCGCATAACGCGTATTTTTTCAATGCCAAAAACTTAATAGCTGACAAATATACTTGGAACGGTACCTTAATATTCATTTTAAAAACATAAATTCACAGTATTTTGAGATATTTTTGGACAATAACTTTTTTAAATTTCATGAAAAGAAAAAAGTGGGGATCTATAGTCAGTGGAAGTTTGCATAGGGCACTAACTGATGAAATTAACGCCTTGAAATTGCCATTTCTACGTTTATAATTGAGCTGTATTCGAATCAGGGGTGCCAAAACCCGAGGGGTATGGGGGGGATATATCCCCCCAATATTTTGACTGCATCCCCCCCAATAATTTGACTATGGTCTGCATCCTCATCTATCCCAGTAATTTCACTATGATCCGCATCTTAGCGCTGAATAATCTTTGGACTTTTTCTTTGGTTTTTACTTTATTTCGAATTTCGGGGACAAAAACTCTTCAATTTTAGATGAAGACCTTTTTTTTGGTTTTCACTTGATTTGCTTCCGCGAAAAAAATTGTGGTCAAGCTTCATCCCCCCAGTGTTGAAAATAGGGCAAAATTAGGGTAAAATTGCAAATTATCCCCTCCAATGCTCAACATAAATCGACACCATTGATTCCCATTCTCGGATTATGGCATTGTTTCACTTCCACGATACCGTTACGGTACGTAATCAACATCAGCTGCTAACGAGTAAAATTTCAAAATGGCATTCTTATTATTTTAAAAAACTACTTTTTTGGAATTATCATCAAAAACTTATCGAAATGCAATATCTTAAGCACTTTCGCGTTTAAAAATTATTGAAAGTTGGCCGACCATAATTTAGAAAAATTGTGTCCTCTGTCCTTGGCCTCGAACAAACGTAAATAGTGTCAAAACGTTGTCTTGTTATCGATATCCCTAGGTGCATCCACGGTAGCTGGGTAGCCTGCGCACTAGCAAACGTAGTTTCGTGTCAATGATTTGATATTGAAATTATAGAGCGGAAAGTTAGAAAACGGTATCATTTTAGGTTTTACTTGACACCAAAAATGATAGCCATTTTTTTCTTTGTGTGTCATTCTCTTGATTGTTCTTTGATGCGGATAGAGAGACTGACTGCCTTAGCAAAATTCTGGTTGCACTCCTGGATATAATGTAAACAATGTTTTAGAATGTAATGTTGTGTATAACCGACGCATACAGGGTAATGAATCTACCGCAAGAACTACTTGCTTCAAAATACGTCGATTATTGCTGTCCTTGTGATTTTTTTTTTTTTTTTACTAGCATTTATTGTCCATTGGTACAGTTTCTCAAGCACGCACATACTTCTGTGCATACAATTTCGTTCGTTGCATCAATGACATAAAACCAGTTTTATGTCATTGGTTGCATCATTGCAATATTTCTTGCACCCGCATTCAAGTAGGATACGACAAGCTTTTAAAGCTTACGACAGGTCCAAACAGGAGAATATCCCGAATTTGTTTCTTGCCGATTCCATTGACTAGGGTCAGCTAAACTTGAAGATGGATTTATTATCAAACACTGCCTCCTTTTAAAGACTTGAAAAGCTGATCGTTTAATGTGCAGTTTCAAAATACCCAACATTGGTGGTATATTTTCTACGGTTCTTACTCCTTTAGCAAACAGAATTCTTCCAACAACGTTGACTTCGCGTGCGTAAATAATAGAAATGCACAGGCTCAGCAACAAACTGTTCCAGTGCCTGAAAATCAGACTCAGATATTGGTGAAGGACAGTTGATAGAACATACTTATCAAAAGTAGGCGTTATCTCTGAACAAAAAGTAAAAAGTCGTTTATTGAAACCTGGCAAAATTCTCCAGAGATAACGCCAACTTTTGCTAAACTACCTTCCATTAAGTATCCTTCACAAATATCTGAGTTTGATTTTCAGGTACTGGAACAGTTTGTTGTGAGCCTGTGCACAGTTCTACTATCAAAGCATGCAAGATCAATGCCGTAAAAGAATTCTGTTTGCTTAAGGAGAAAGAACCAGAAAAAATATACCACCAATGTTGGATGCTTTGAAACAGCACATTAAACGATCAGCTTTCCAAGTCTTTAAATGGAGGCATTGTTTGATAACAAATCCATCTTTAAGTATAGTTGATTCTAGTCAATGGGATTGGCAAGAAACAGATTCGGGATATTTTCCTATTTGGACTACCTTGCCGGCAGCTCCAAAAGCTTGTCGTATCCTATTTAAATGCGGGTGCAAGAAATATTGCAATGGTGCAACGAACGAAATTGTACTATGCACAGAAGTACTGCATGTGCTTGCTTTACATTCATTACCCCGTAAGCTTTGGTAATACACATTACATTTTAGGACATTGTTTGCATTATAATATCCAGGGGTACAAGCAGAATTTTGCTAAGGAAGTCTCAATATCCGTATCAAAGAACGCAGAAGCGTAGCTAAGGGGGGGGGCAAATGGTGCTATAGCCCCCATTGGCCTGAAAAGTATGCAAAATAGCATGTTTTTAGCAGTTTTGAGGCTGATTTTTGCTCTAAAAACGAAAATAGCCCCCCCCAAAAAAATTGTGGTAAGACTAGGAGAAGATCCTGAGATGAGGTCGACATGTAGAAGTGAGGCTCACTTGGACAGAAAAACGCTCTTAATTTCGGCGAAGACTTTTTTTTTTTGGAGATTACCTGATTTTGGTCAGAAAAACGTCTCAATCTGATTTGAGACTGATGAAAATTTGAGTCAATTTGTTCACTATTGTTTCAAGCTTAAAAAAAAGCCCCCCCTTTGCGAAATCCTGGCTACGCCACCGAAAGAACGGTCAAAAAAATGACACACACAAAAAATGGCTATCATTTTCGTCGTCAGATCATAGACTCTTTATTTAGCAGACTAAAAACAAACGCGCGAAAAAAAAAGAAAAGAGCATTGAATGAAAAAAGTTTGCTCTTGTTGCAAACGCTTTTTGCAGTCACGTGCATTCAATTGATTTGATTGGGCGTGATCGTAGAACAAGTAAACCGCGAAGAAGAAAGTAACGCCGATAAGATGAATCGGCACATTTTAGAAGAAGTGAATTGTGAAAAAGGCAAACCTGTCAGTTTCCAGTCTGCTAATAAAGATCGAGTCTATGGTCAGATTTGACTTAAGTGATACCGTTTTCCAACTTTTATCTCTATAATTTCAATTTGAAACATCAACTCGAAACCACGTTTGCTAGGGCGCAGGCTACCTAGCAATCGTGGATGCACCTTGGCGTATAAATAACAAGACGGCGTTTTGACAATTTATGTTTGGTCTTAATTTAATAATTAGGTATGCCAACGTTCTTTCATTGCTCCTCGACAAAGCATATTTTGTTTTTTTTTGTAATTTTGAAGCAAAGGACAAAACACTGCAATATGACGTCACAAAATGACATCATCTGCTATAACTATTACGCTGATTGCAAAATGTTGTCATTAAACTAATATATTTTCAACAATCAATTTATTGCTCTTGCTTTGTTGGAATTTTAGGCAAACATGACGTCAAAATGACGTCGTCTGCTCTAAGCAGTAATTGCAAAGGTGGGCACAAGTCCGTTAATCCGTTAATAACGAAGCTAACTTTTTCATTAACTCGTTTATCCGTTAAAAAGTTTTTTCATGTTAACGGACTAAATTAACTTCCGTTAAGTTCGGTTAAATTCCGTTAAGGTTTTGTCGTTATTATCTTGCACCATTTATTCATCGTCAGTCGTACCGGTACAAACCAGCTTGCACTGGTAACACTTGTTGCGTATTAGCACGAGTTTTATAGAAGAAAGCGAAAAAAGGAGTTCTTTTTTGAGGAAAATAATAAGCTGCAGCCTCATAGTAGGTCTAATAATCATCGTTTTTTAAAATTTCCAAAGATTTTTCGATCGCAGCTTCGTTAGTGCATTTCAACCTATTTTTATCTTGAAATTAGATTAGACTATAAAATGTAACTTCCAAAACACAAAAAGACCACCACAGCAATAAATATTTCCTTACAATGAGCTCATCAGCGTCAATACATGTTCTAGAAGTGAGTGCACACCCGGCGCCACGAGGGGCATACCGGGGCCGTGCCCCCCCAAACGAAAGTTGTGCCCCCCAGCCGAGGACTGTGCCCCAAAGAATTTAACAGGCTCGGGGCTACTGGAGTGCAAATCGAGGCCCAAATTGGTGTCTTTTGTGGACTGAGACTGGATTTCATGACGTTTTTGGGATGAAGACCGTTTTTTTTGTTGGAGATCACCTGTTTTCGGTCGAAAAAAGCGCTTGAATTTCCGATTTTGGCGGGAAAATCCATTGCACTTTCAGTAAAGATCTTTTTTTTTTGGAGATCACCATTTTTCGGCCGGAAAAACCGCTTGAATTTCCAATTTCGGCCGGAAAATTCCTTTGAATCCTTGCTCCTCACCTTGTTCATTTGCTCCAGACTGGAATAAATTTCTCGTGCCCCCGTGCCCCTCTCGAATTCACACACAAAATAAACTTCTCGTGCCCCCCAAATTTCTTTCTGCCCCCCCCCCCCCCAGTCACGCAATCCTGGCGCCGGGCCTGAGTGAGTGAATAAAAAAAATGTAAATTACACGCAAAATATTAACGAATTAGCGGACTTTATTAACTTCCGTTAATTAAAGCTGAAAATAACGGATTAACGTTAACGGAGGTATGAAGTTTGTTAACGGACTAGTGGTTAACGAAGCCAACGTTTTGCATTAACTTGCCCACCTATGAGTAATTGTATCTTGAACTAATACACTGCATGCAAAATTTCGTCATCAAAGTAATATTTTTAATTAGCAATTAATTGCTGTAGTTTTGTTGGAATTTTTTCGCAAACTTGACGTCATAATTACGTCGCAAAGTGACGTAATTTAACCTACGCAAGATGTTTTTGTAATAATTGAAACAATTAACAGAGTTTGATATTAATGAGAGACTCCACCAATTGGAGCAATATCTTGCTTGCCATCATACATTTTTAGCAAGAATGACGTCATATCTACGTCATCTGTGACGTCATAGCATGCTAAAATATTCTAGTTTGCAAAAACAATAAAGTCATAAAATCATCAGTTGGTCCTATAACCTTGTTTACAACGAAATTTTGTTTAACCACAAGATAGAGCTAGAGCATATCTTTAGAGACCGATTGCAGGAGCTGCCCAAGCCGAATTTTTGGCTCCCCTTTGGAAATTATCCCAATCCTGGGAAAGGTTTGTGCCAAATTTCACACTTTATTCCGGAAGTGAACGATGTTACCCAAATCCTGGCTTTAGCTCCTCTACTATATAGGACCGTAGACTCAGCAGTTACTAGTTCAGAAACAGACGCGCGGAAAAAAAGAAGAGCATTGAAGAGAAAAAAGTTTGCTCTTGTTGCGGAGTTTTTCTCAGCGTCACGCGTATTCGACTGATTTGATTGGACATATTCAAAGAACGAGTGAAACGTGAAGAAAAAAGTCACGCTGATTGGACGAATCAGCATATTTTAGAACAAATGAACCGTGAAAAAAAAAAACTGTTAGTTTCCGGTCTACTAATAGTCTATGGTAGGACAGTAAAGGTGCATTTAGACTGGAGGCGAAGCGACCAAAATTTGACGTCATCGACAGCTCGCGAAAGGTTGCAACCGGTCGCAAGCAGTTGCGCATCATCGCTTGCTTGCAGGCTGTAGTAAGATGACCTACTAAATCACTGATCGGATTTTTACGATCGCAGTCATACCTGTCAACTCTCCCGATTTCGTTGGGAGACTCCCGATTTTGAGGATTTCTCCCGATCACCCGATCTCAACAAAAAATCTCCCGATATTTAGCTCAAGATTTTTTTAATTTAAAAATTAATCAGTTTTTTGAAAAACTCATCAATTTTTTTCGCGAATCTTTTTTTTCTAAAAGGGAAAGAATCAGTAGTGGCCTTAGGAATGTGCAAAGTGTGCAAATGCACAGGGGCCCCCCCACTTCTGGGGGCCCCCCCATTTGACCTATCGCACGCAGAAAAAATTTGATTATGAAAAACTATAGCAAATTATGATAAAAAGTTTATACATTTGTTTTAAGTGTCATTACATATGTACCCCTCCCTCAAGATGCACTTGTTCCAAATGTTATTACACATACCCCCCCTTTCCAAGACAATATTAGTTTTAATTTTTAAGTCAGATTTAGTAAACAGATAATAAAAATTTACTGGTAAAGTCAACTTACTACTCTTTTTTTTTTTGCTTGCTACTGTTAGGCTACTCAGGTCATATGCGTAACCAGTGGGGGGCCAGGGGCTCCCCAATTGAAATGCTGCCCATGATAAAAATGTCACAAAAAAGACTGTTGTTTCTTAAGCTTCAGTTTCTTTTAGCATCTTCGCATACCACAGTACACTCGAACAGCAGTAATTAACAATTGTATTGAGCCAGGGGGCCCGGGTCCTCTCAATTTAATTTTTACCAACCAATTTAAATGGGCCCCCTACAATAATAATTAAATGGGCCCCCAACAACAATATTGATCCAGGGGGCCAGGGTCCCTTAATTTAATTTTTGCCAACCAATTTAAATGGGCCCCCTACAAGAATATTTATATAGCCCTCTAATTTAAATGGGCCCCCAACAACAATACTGCTTCAGGGGGCCAGGGCTCCTTCAATTTAATGTTGCCAACCAATTTAAACGTATAACCCGAGTGAAATTAAGCGTTTCTATCCTAAAAATTGCTAACAGGTTCTCATCTAAGCTTTTTATGAATGTAATGCAATAACCAGGGACGGATTTAACACATGGCACAGTGCCGGGGGCCCCGCGTTCAGATAAGACTTTTTTTGGTCTTCACCTTTATTTTGCACGAAAATATTGCAAAAATCTCAAAGTGCCAGGGGCCCAACTCAATGTAAATCCGGTTCGAGCAATAACATGGTTTGTAGGCATAACTATCTATTGTACATTTTTCAATTACAATTCACCTCCACCTCGCCAGTTTTTATGCAACAACATACTTTTGAAAAAAATTAGCTGCAGTAAAGGAAATGCTCATTAAACAAAGTTTTTAATTGAGAGAGCCTGGGCCCCTGGCCGTATATGTACTCCTATAACTGGTTGCTTTCAAGACAAAACAATAATCTATAAAGAAAATAATCGACTGAATTGTTATTTACTGCTAAAATATTGCTGGAGGGTTTGTACTTTACTTCCCCCTACCTCGGCGAAATCATTAATAAAATTTAACCACAAAATGCAAGATTTTAATCGTGTTTTGGACTTAAATTGAAAGCAAAAGGAGGACTGAACAACTTAATTTTTTCAATTGGCTTTCAAATGTTAAAAATCTAGTACTTTCAAAAGGCTCTGAAAATGTGAAAAATGTGATCCAATGGTATTAAAACTACTTTTTTTTCCAAAATATAACGAAAAATCGTCCAGCGGCTGGAGGTTCCGCCCCCAGACCCCCGCCTGTGATACGTTTGAATTACAGTATACCTCTTTACTTAAACACGTCTCCCAATTCACACATTTTCGCATTTTAACTAGGCTATTGGTTTAAGCTCTCTCCTTGAACGAGTTCCTAGTTACATGCCAACACCAGGCCACGACTTCTGATCTTCCATTCTACGATATCTGTGCCCCACCAAAAAATTCCTCTTTCGAAGTTTCTGATGACGCTATTGCATGTGATTTGTGGTTTGAGCCCCCCCCCAATCAAAAATCCTGGCTACGCCTATGACTCAAGTAGTCGTTTTTTCACTTGTTTTTTTTTCAACTGCTTTCAGCAACTGGCAGTGATAGGTTTTTGACTAACGTAAGCAGTATATCATATACTAAGCAGTATAAAGCATTCAAACATTATTGCTAAGTACTCAGACATATCCTGTAATAACACTAGCATACTGAAAGCAATTGCTGAAAGTTTACGTTAATTTACTGCAATTAATTGAGTTGATAATCTAGAGGAGAGGAACTTACGAACAAAGACTTGATTTAATTAGGGCTGCAATAGCATTGGTCTTTCTGGTCTTGTTATTTGTGAAATGCATTGTTGCGCTTAATTGCAAGTGCAGATAAATCATGGTAAAGTGGTGTGTAAAGAAAAGGGCCCCCCATTTAATTTGCACAGGGGCCCCCCCTTTCCTAAGGCCACCACTGGAAAGAATACACTTCGACTGATTTTATATTTTTCATGAGTTTTGATTTGAAGATTAATGTGTGATCTTGATTTCACATAACGGATAACATCAATTCGAATTGTTAAGAATTGATGATGTAACAAATAACAATGGCATGCACAAACTGCATGTAGTCTCTGCTACCGGTCATTGCAACTGGCAAGAGCTGAGCACTTTTAATGGCTTCTGTCGGAGATCGTTTTCGCAACATCTTTCTGCCAAATATAGGTGAAGACTAGAATAAGTCTTACCGTTTGGGCGCTGGGCCCCTAGTTGGTACTGTGCCATAATGGTAAATCCGGCCCTGGTAGGCTACTAGCATTACGTTCATAAACAGACTAGATGAGGGCCTATGACGGTAATTTTTAGGACGAAAACTCACAATTTCTTCCGGGTTATACGTTTAAATTGGCTGGCAAAAATTGAATTGAGAGGATCCCAGGTCGTCATCAGTATTGTTGTTAAAGGCGGTGAATCATCCAGCCAATTCCGGTGGTTTACAATAGCTAAAATTGAACTATAATTTTTGATATTTTTTGCTTTGATTTTGGGACTGCAGTTGCAAAGATATTCAACAAATACAAAAAGATGTCCCCCCGAAAAAAGTTTTGGAAACTCTGAGTTTTGTTCTTCCCGCCAAAACCACAGTAGGCCTAATGGTTTAGAGAACTGTGGTAGGCCAAATAGTTTAGAGATAGTTTATTTCTAAATAGTTTATTTCTACATAGTTTAGGCCTAATTAGGCCTAACTATCTCTAAACTATTAGGCCTAATAGTTTAGAGATAGTTAAGCCTAATAGTTTAATAAGATTACAGTAGGCCTAATAGTATAGAGAACTGTGGTTTTGGCGGGAAGATCAAAACTCAGAGTTTCCAAAAACTTTTTTCAGGGGGACATCTTTTTGTGTTTGTTGAATATCTTTGCAAACGCAGCCCCAAAATCAAAGCAAAAAATATCAAAAATTATAGTTCAATTTTAGCTATTGTAAACCACCGGAATTGGCTGGATGATTCACCGCCTTTAATATAATAGCGCTTCAATAATAAAGAACACAACGTTTTCTGCTCATTTAATACATTTAAAAAGCAGATCAGTAAGGTTTGTCTTTGAAGCGAACAGTCGCAAAGATCAGCAATTATTTGGAAAGGTTGCTAACTTTCGCTTCGCGTCCAGTCTAAACGAACCTTTATAAGCCTTACAGCAAGGGTGCTCACAAAATTATTCATTGCCGGGCCACTTCTGAGGGCTTCGCGGGTCGCATGTGGCCTGCGAAACCCTCAGAAGTGGCCTGGCAATAAATATTAAAATCAGTTGACAGTTGCACTCTTTTGATTGTAAACGAAAATCGAGGTCTGACGGAGGTTAATAAATAAGAAGTTTTGTAATATTAGTTTGATTTGCAATTTTTTTGCTTTTGAAAGGGCATTCTAGACAAGTTTTTCACTGTTGACCAAAACGTTGCCGTTTTCAAAATATTGCAGTTCAAATTTAACAATTTTCCTCTTACTTCAGTGTTGCCATTTTGTCTGTAACTTACTTTAGTGTTGCTAAATACTAAGATGGGGACCTGGGGGCGAAGACCCCAGTCACTTGGCAATTCTTGCAATTTTTCAGAAAAGCCATTTTAACGCCATTTGGAAGAAGTTTTGAACGTTTTTAGATCAATCAGAAAAAGCTAAATTACTAAGATTGGGAAGCAGAGGTGGAGTCCTCGAGGACGTCCTTGGCCTCCAGGACGTCCTCGAGGACACATTTTGAAGTCCTTGGCCTCGAGTCCTCGAAAATTGGCCTGTCCTCGGCTCGAGGACAGCACTAATTTTTGAATTGTTAAAATTTTGTGGAGTGCTTGAAAAATTTTTTGGAAAACGTATTTTTTGTGGAGATCGCCTGAAAAATTTTTGTGAAGACCTTTTTTTTTTTTGGAGAGCACTTGCGCTTGTGTCCTTGGTCCTTGGCCTCGAGAGTATCTGTCCTCGGAAAGGCTGTCCTTGGCCTCGGATTTTTTTTGTGTCCTTGGCCTTGGCCTCGAGCCTTGTGTCCTCGACTCCACTTCTGTTGAGAAGAGTTCGAAAGAATTTATTTTGTTCAGTCCAATCAGCCACCGCACAGTTACTGCTCAAGTCCAAAATATGTTTAAATGCTGAAAGATCGGAAATTTGGCCTAGATTTTTTAAATCAATACGTTTTTACATTCAAAAAGCTTGTTAGTGGCACAGAATTTCAAAGTAGTTTTCATTAACGTCGGAGCTATAATTTCCACTCTTTGAGTAATGGGTAGTTTTGAAAAAGGCTGTTTTAGAGTGAACGTTTCCATCCAGCTCCCTTCATGAATCTATGCTGAAATGAAGAAAAACAAAAATGCGATGGTATAAATACAGGTTGATTATACTGAAATAGACAATGTGTCGTTATTATAACGTATGATGCTGCAAAATCACTTAAAATACTATAAGGTTAATGCAAATACATAGAAAAAATCATTTGGAAATGTTATATTGTTATAGCTCTGACGCAATTAAAAGCTGCATTTAAATTCCTGAATACGTTTGCAGAACAAAAACCTCGACGCTTGAAGGTAATTTTGTTGTGGTTTTCGTCTTAAAACAGCGGATTTGTTTGCTTTTTTTTTTTGCAAAAGTGCATTTGGCTTAGTAGGTTTTTTTTACACGAGGGCAACTTTTTTCACTAAATGGCATCTGTCTCTTTTTAGTGTTATGCTCTGTTTTGCTCAGAAGTTTATAATTGGGTATAATATTACCATTATTCATTCAATGGCTTTAACAAATACACATAGTCACACAATATATCCGTCTTGTAGTTGAAACACTGTAGAAGTAATATTGTGGTTAAAACAAATGCAAAAATCTCAGTTGCATTGTAGATACCTTGCAGGATCAAATAACTGCCCTAAAACAACAGCTTAAGCGGTTATTTAGTGAAAAGTAAATACGGCAAAGTGCTACAAACTGCGTTATGTCAATAAAATTATGTTGTTTTTCGAGTTCCAAAAGGGGGGGGGTTCGACCAGGCGCGTAGCCTGGATTGGAAAAGGGGGGGGGCTATTTTGAAAGAGTGAGAAGAGTGCAAACAACCTTGACTCGAATTTTCATTGATCTTGAATCAGTTTCAGACGGTTTGTCCGAAACTTGAGGCGAAATGTCTCGGAAAGCTCGGAAATTCAAAGCTTTTTTCCGCCCAAAGTTGGGTGATCTCCAAAAAAAAAAAAAAAAGGTCTTCGCCAAAATTCAGAGCGATTTTTCGGCCGAAATCCAAAATTCAAAGGTTTTTTCTGCCCAAAATTAGGTGATCTCCAAAAAAAAAAAAAAAAAAAAAAAAGGTCTTCACCAAAATTTAGTGGTATTTCGTCCAATTTCGCAAATTCAGACGTTTGAGGGGGGGCTGTTTTCGAATGGGGGGGGCTATTTTCCATTTTTCACATCAAATCGGCCTCAAAAGCACAAAAAGCATGCGATTTTGCACACTTCACTTCCCCCCCTGGCTACGCTACTGGGTTCGACCCCGACCCCCCCCCTGGGTACGCCACTGGCAACCTCAAACATATCCACTTCTCAGTTTAATCATGTTTTTGCCATAGGTGGGGAAGTTAATGCAAAACGTTAGCTTCGTTAACCACTAGTCTGTTAACAAACTTCTTACCTCCGTTAAAGTTAATTCGTAACTTTCAGCTTTTAATTAACGGAGGTTAATAAAGTCCGCTAATTCGTTAACATTTTGAATGTAATTCGAATTTCTTTTTATTCACTCACTTCTAGAACACGCAATGACACCGTTGAGCTAATTGCAAGGATAAATTTATTGCTATGGTGGTCTTTTTATGTTTTGGAAGTTGCATTTTAGTCTACTCCAATTTTAAGATAAAAATAGGTTCAAATGAACTAACGAAGCTGCGATCGGAAAATCTCTGGAAATTGCGAACAGCGATAATCAATAGCCCTGAGTGGATGCAGCTTATTATTTGCCAAAAAAAGCTCCTTTCTTCGCTTTTTCTTCCATAAAACTCGTACTAATACGCAAAGTACTAACACCAGTGCAAACTTGTTTGTACTTGGGTTGGATTGCATTTGAATCCGATCACGAGTTATTAATAAATTTGAATTCGACTTTTGCAAAGTCAATGAATTTGAATGTCTTAATTAATCATTCGAAGAATTTGATTTTCTCGAATCAAAACTTACATTGTGAAAGTAGCGATTTATAATCTGGTCAAAAAGACTCAGAATCAAATTAGAACACAACTAATTGACTTGTTCAAAACTTGTTCATGTACTTTTATTGTATCTTTTTTTCGTTTATTTACTTATTTTTTCTGATAAAAATTATGAGTTTGTACATGTGGTACTATCTTATATGGTGAGTTAGGCCAACCTAATTTTACAGATTCCCCGAGTAAAATCACAACTTGCAAGAACTACTCGAAAATCTTAAGTTTTTTCTAATCCTACATTCCAATCTAAGTTAGTTTCTCTATATTCTAATTTGTCAAATACAGGGTAAGTTTGAATTATTGAATTTTATGAATTTAGAAGTCGTAAGTACAGAATTTAACTTAAATTTTACATCAGTCCAATTAAAGTAAAAATACATTTGAAATCTGCTTTTGTAAAGTCAATAATGAATTTGAATATGAATTTAGTTTTTTCGAAATCAATGAATTTGAATTTAAATTTAGTTTTTTTAAAGTCAGTGAATTTGAATTTAAAAATTAAAAACAAAATGAATGGGTTCAACGATGGTTTGTACCGGTACGATGAATAAATGTTGCAAGAAATTAACGATGAAAACCTTAACGTTAAGTTAACGAAACTTAACGGAAATTGATTTAGTCCGTTAACACAAAAAACCTTTAACGAATTAACGAGTTAATGAAAAAGTTAGCTTCGTTATTATCAGATTAACGAATTTATGCCCATCTATGATTTTTGCGCAGCTAATTTTTATGACACATTTCAAAAGCATTAATTTTTTTTATCAAAATTATAAGCCTAAAATTAAGTATTTTTTTTGCAAAAAAATTTTTAGAGCTGGAGGCTCAGCCCCCAGAAACACCCCTACATTGCAGATATCAGGCTACGCGCCTGAATTTAATTATGTTTTTGCACTGCTAGTTTTCATGCCACTAGTTCTTTCAGGTGCCACGTTTTAAAAGCATTAATTTTTATCAAAATAAGCCTAAAACTAAGTTATTTTTGCAAAAATTTTTATGAGCGCTGAGGGCTCCGCCCCCAGACCCCTAATGGCCTCCGGCGGATAGGGGCGGAGCTTCGATACCCCCGAAACAGTCTCTCCTTCAATCCAGATTTCTGGTTTCGAGCCTGGCATTAAACGTGTACTTGCACATACTTTCAAGTTTTAGAATCTTACAATGTAAAGTTTTTGAGCTAACCTAATAGCAATTGCTATCTACAGTACGGTAATGAAGTTGTACCGCTATCTTTCAAATATAACCATTTACAGACTACTACAGTATACATTATAAAGGGTGACACCACAAAATTGCGCCCCGGATGTAACCATCTTTTGCGACGCGAGTGCATGCGGAGGCTTTTTGATATTTTGCTTCCAATTGGCAACCTGGTAAAATTTCTCAAGGGTAAATCTAATCATGTTATTTCTCAGGAACGAGAACCGGAAGGTAGTCTTTAGATCAATGTTTTTTCTTTTTTGAGAAAAAAATGAGCAAAAAACCTATAACCTGAATGCCTTTTTATAGGATTGAGCTAAATGAGCAGAACAAAATCGAAAAAGTGCTGAAATTAATTGCTTCATCAACTAAGATCGAATTTTGTTCAGAATGCAGTTATGCATATCCACTGGTATCCAGCGACGCAACCAGAGAAGCCAAAGCATTTCCTTAGCTGAACCCTCCCGCTCTTGTCCAAGTCATTCGAAAAATTTAATCCAAAATTTGCAAACTTTCATGCATGGTTTGGATGTGACCAGCACTTAAACTGTAAAATATTGGATGGAGGGGACGCTTCAACAACCGCAACAGGACGCATCCTGAAATAAACACTTTTCAGGGCGATAAAACAAAAATATTCACGCTTATCTGTTTATTTACTTATTTGGGTCATGCGCAGAAAGGGCTCATAAAAAACGAAAAAACATTTCCATACCATAGGCGTAGCCAGGATTTTTGATTAGGGGGGGCCCATACCAGTGGCGGATCTAGAAAATTTTGGTGGGGGGGGGGGATTTTAAGCACAAATCCTCAAAAATTCGGATGTCTTCATCGAAATTGAGAGTGATTTTTGGGCCGGAATCGGAAATTCGAACGTTTTTTCCGCCCAAAATCAGGTGGTCTCCAAAAAAAAAAGGTCTTCACCGAAATTGAGAGTGATTTTTGGGCCGAAATCGGAAATTCGAACGTTTTTTCCGCCCAAAATCAGGTGGTCTCCAAAAAAAAAAGGTCTTCACCGAAATTGAGAGTGATTTTTGGGCCGGAATCGGAAATTCGAACGTTTTTTCCGCCCAAAATCAGGTGGTCTCCAAAAAAAAAAGGTCTTCACCGAAATTGAGAGTGATTTTTGGGCCGAAATCGGAAATTCGAACGTTTTTTCCGCCCAAAATCAGGTGGTCTCCAAAAAAAAAAAAAAAAAAAAAAGGTCTTCACCGAAATTGAGAGTGATTTTTCGGCCGAAACCGTTAGCTTT
Organism: Trididemnum nubilum; assembly: GCA_963965965.1. Classification (NCBI taxonomy): domain Eukaryota; kingdom Metazoa; phylum Chordata; class Ascidiacea; order Aplousobranchia; family Didemnidae; genus Trididemnum; species Trididemnum nubilum. The sequence continues at coordinate 39,640,443 of OZ014489.1, forward strand.
ACTGTTACTTTACTGTTTAATTACTGTTATGTGCGTAATTACTGAAAAAAAACTGCAACTAAATATCGTCAGGCTATGTTGTCATAACTTTTTGTCGTTAGTGGAATTTGGATTGGGGGGGGCCCGGGCCCCCCCCCTGGCTACGCCTATGTTCCATACACGCAAAAAATAAAAGGTTAACATGCATTACTGGTTCTAGAGCAAGAAACGAGCAGTAAGCTTCTCCCAAACCATTAAGCGATAAATTAAAACCAAACCATTCACAGTAAGCAAACCAATAAAGCGATCACCATATTTCGCACTACGAAGTCTCCAAGAGTGAACAAACACATTGGTAGACTAATGACAACGATTCATAAAACGGAATAAAAGTTTGCGAAGAAGGGTATTAAAATTATCGACATTAGCCTCTACTTGATATTGGCAGACGATGCAACAACGAGGAATATCATGAATATTACGGTAAAAATCATTGCAAGACACTCGAAGACGTCTATAGCTTTCATAGGCATAAGACTAACACAGTTGACAAGCATACAATGTATAAGCAGTAAAAAAGATCTTCGCATTCGAATCAAACAGGACGCTTTCTTTCTGAGGGGAACACAAAATTTCAGTGGGGTAAAGCTAATTCTCGACAGGGAGACGTGTCCCCCGCGTTTCCCCTACAAGTTAAGTACCGTAAAATGAGGTTAATAGGCGCAAAAACTAAAAGAGTTTTTCAAGTCTCCTGGCACCAGTCTTTGATGAGTTACGGTCAATGTTACTGGTGATTTTTATTGTCAGTAATATACCAGTTGTGAAGACAACATGCATGTTAAGGTTCTTTGTTGCCAGAGTAACGAAACAAAAATTTTCAGTTTTTGCCCTAAAAAAAAAGTGGGTTCAACACTTTTTTCCCCGGGTTCCCCAAAAATACTGACGGTGTTCTGTTTTATATATTTTGATACCTTTTTGATTCGTATACTAGAACCAGTAACATTGGTGTTCATTTCAAGTTTGTAAATAGGTTTGATTCACATTTTTCAGAAGCGACATGAAAATTAGAAAAATTTGGAGTGAAAAGGTGCAATTGTAGAAACATGCCAAGGAATTACACACCAAAACCTGGTGGGAAAAGATACATAACTTCATTTGTTCTGGCGACGGCATTGGTTGTGAGTCGCAACACCCTAAGCGTAAGCAATATGTAGACAATTCACGCCAGTATACTATCTAAATTTGCATCGAATAGACCCAAGGACACAAACTACATGCGATCAACTGACTAATGCTTCTGTACAGCACGTACTTTAAAACTGGATTCATTTATATATATCTTTTTTTTTTTTTTTTTTAACTAAAACTATTTTCGAGGACTCTTCCAACATGGCATCCCAAAATTTTGTGAGAGCTTCATTTTTTTTTTTATTTCTACCTATTTTGAAAATTTTATTGGTCTTTGCTCATACAATTTAAAACTTCCAATTTTGTCAGGCCCGTTTATAGGGTAACCATCACGCGGCACCTCCAACATCAGGCGGACGTCTTGTAGGTATCCATAATAATTGATCGAAGTTTGAAGTTTCAAAGTTAGTCACTTTTTGCCGTTCTATTGTGTAACATAACAAAGTCACGTGACAGGCGCCCAAAACTTGGTATTCATGAATTTTTTTTTATGTTCCTATGCCTTATTTCAGTTTTCTGCAACCAACCGCTTAGAAAATTTCGGTGCTACTGTAACTGTAAAATTTTGATTGATGTTTATTGATCAATTTTTTTAAGTTAGACATTTAAATAATGAAATGTGACAACCACAAACCTGTTAAAAGTTCGTGTAACATGACAAAATTGGAAAGCGATGTATCTGACCATCAACAACTATACACTTCAAACCTGCTTTTAAAACCCAATTTGGACAATATTTTCAAGTTCAGTTAAGTTGGGGACTGTCGCATTTAAGTGCTTAATTTTCAGTGCTGGGCACCGCAAGTTTTTTTTTAAGTCCGCAGTCCGCAAATCCGCAACCGAATTTCAATCTTCTTAATCCGCAACCGCAAGTCCGCAATTGGACGTTTAAAAGCTTAGTCCGCAACCGCAAGTCCGCAACGACTTTTCAGGATTCTTGAATCCGCAACCGCAAGTCCGCAACTTCCTAATTCTTGAAGTCCGCAACCGCAAGTTCGCAACTTTGTAATTCTTGAAGTCCGCAACCGCAAGTCCGCAACTTCGTAATATTTGAAGTCCGCACCGCAAGTCCGCAACTTTTTATGAACCGAGTAGAAGAGTTTTGCTATCAACCATGTCCCGGAGTGATCTGTGCAGAGTTGATTGGCAAAAATAAGTCAAAAGTTGTGACATGTGGGAAGTATAGCAAACGTATGGTGAATACATTCCACGCAATAGAAGAAATTACTCACAATCGTTGATTGTAGTAAATGTACCACAGCATGACTTGTTTTTGAGCTGCTTTTTCAGATGGAAAACTTAAGAATAGCCCAGCCCCTCTTACTTTCAGGTCCAACTCAAAACAGATTCAAACCCTTGTAATTTTGGTTAAAGTTTTTAAGTGACTTGGCTAAGGGTTTTTAGCCCCCAGCCCTCCTGGTTGCGCTTCTGCTTATACGGTAGGTGCCTAAACTGCGTGGAAGCATAATGCACAACCCACCAGCGAACCCTTAAAAATGCTACAATGAAACTAGGGATTTGGAAATTAAAAGCCATCAGATTACAGTGAGAAGCCATCAAATAGCAAAGCACAATCCGCATTTCCGCTTGCAACAATATATTCTAAGAAAACAATTTTTTTCGAGGCAGGAAAAGGCAAAGGCAGTAGAAGGCAAAAAAACATATCAATAATTATTATCATATTACTAAATTTTTAGTCCCTAGTTTCAATAAATACTCTAGGAATGAGATAAATAAGCACACGCCACCAGCAGTGCCGTCGCCAGACCAAACGAAGTGAGAGGGCCCTAACCGAAAGTTGGGGGGGGCACAATAAAATGGAATAAACTTTTGCACATAAAAACTGATATTTTAAAGCTACAATTTTGTATTCATCTTTGGCAAAAGATACATACAAGCCCGGCAGCGTTTATTAGCTCGTTTTGCATGCGGCCGGTATAACCGCTTGAAAAATATGTCTACAGGAGTGAATGCGACCAGAAGCGCAACTAGGGTTTTGTTAAGAGAGAGTGGGCTCGCACCAAAAGTAAATGTTTTTTGCACAAAAATTGTCTAATTTAGGTTCCGTGCTGAACAAACCGTTGCTACTCAAGCGTGTTACAGAAAGGGCTTAGCTGCTGGGTGATTTTTGCAATTTTGCGGCAAAAATAGCGATTTTAACGCCATTTGAATCAGATTTCGCACGTTTTAAAACCATATCAATAATTACAGTAAATTGCTAAAATTCAGAAGTCATTGAGCGATTTAAATTATCTAGCCTCTTGAGCCCCCATATACATTAGGTCAAGTCCAAAACACGTTTAAACGCTTATTCTTTTTTTGGTTATATTTTCTAAATGACTTGGTTAAAGGGGGTTGATGACCCCTTAGCCCCTTCTCCCTAATTGTGCCTCTGACTGCGAACTAAAATAAATCTTGAGCGTGCTCTAAAAAAAAACAGCTGGTCTTTTAAAAACATGTTTTCACGTATTGTTTCAGGTCATAATCACGAACGAAATACCGGTAACGCTTCTGTAGGCATACATCCCTATTCCGCGACACATCCGTAAAGGCGTGTTAATAAGACGGATTATTGGGTCACATTTGTGTAAAGCAGATGGTGGCCAGCAATTTTGCAAACAATTGAGAAAACTTCATACGAGAGTCATGTTTGAAAATGATTATTCCTTTTTCCATTATTGCCTGTTGTCTTGTCGTTACGCGATGCTCCAAAAAAGCATTCTGAATGAACCAAAATGGGGGGGCACAAGCAGTCGTTAGGGGGGGGACGGCGCCCCTGGCCCCACCGTAGCGACGGCACTGGCTACCAGTACAAAAAATGATACCTCAGTGGCAAATTTTGTAAACTCACGGTAAAAAAACAACAAAGCCATAATTTGAACCAGGGCTGCAAATTCGAACTTAAACCCAAAAAAGTCGGTTGTTTTGCCGAACTCGAGAAAACAGTGTTGACTCCAATTTGAATCAGGTTAGAACCTTTTGTAATAGCCTGTCTCGCCGCTCGCCGTATTCTTCATATTTCTGCAGTCCTACCACACTTTGGATATAAATATCAAATCAAATCTTTCATTATACTCGCTGTAATACGCCGAAGCGTGTAACGAGTTGGCGGGGCCCATCTCCGCGTCATTGCGCCCGGGCAACACAGCTCCTTTCGAAGAAATATCGCAGCGGTGACGAGCCGTTGGCAACACTGTGTCCGATTTGACCGGCCCGAGATTTGAACCTCAGACCTCCCGCTCCAGAGACGAACGCGTTACCGCTCGACCAACTTGCCGGTCTTATTCCTGGATATAAATATAACAATGTTATTCCTCACAGAACACCAACAATTTGATTCATCCAAAGGAACACGGCAAAACAAGAAGTCAATTATCAGCTAGCCAAATCAATATCAATTAACTAAAATTTACAGGACCAAAATTTACGCTATTGATTATACTAACACTATGCTAGACTTTACTAGACTATGCTATTAAACAACTGCTTCGAGGTCGCACTATAGAAATAGAAACATCAGCAACCAACTTACTACACAGCTAACTTGATACACTAAACTACGAAAATTTGAAACACCATATCACTCGTACTGTCGAAGGCTATCTTATTTGAGCACTAGTTGCAGACTTAAAGATTATGAGATTAAAGGTCTAAAGACAATACAGTTAAAATAACCACAAAGATAGTTCTAGAAGATTCTTAAAACAAGCTCAAAAGGAGCTTCTAAAATGTTCTAAAAAATCAACCAAATATTTGCATAAAAGATGAGAACGCGGCATTTATTCGTTTCTCACGTTACCAAACAACATGTCAACAAAAAGAAAGCGATTCAGTCGAAAAGCAGACTTAGTATTTACGTCAGCCTGAACTCGAAAAACTTGATATTTTTGCCGAACTTGAACTCGAAAAAATTAAATTGATTTCTCATGTTTGACTGGGTAAAAACATGAGTATTTTACGAAAATAATAAGAAATTTTAATATTTGTAATAAACTTGCGGAATTGCGGACTAAAATTAAAAATAGTCCGCAACCGCAAGTCCGCAATTTAAACTGCCAAAGTCCGCAAGTCCGCATGTCCGCAACTTTTTTCGTTAGTCCGCAATTGCGGATTTGCGGACTTGCGGACTAACTTGCGGACTTGCCCAGCTCTGTTAATTTTGTTAGATTGCTTTAACAAACGTGCTACCTCAGCAAGGAGAGATGTTTTCATTTGTTCCTACAGCAAACACTATCCGAGAGAAAGCGGCTGAAAGTCTCGATGTAATTTATATGGACATCGTCATTCCGAATGAAGGAAATCTTTGGTCTGACAGAAAATATGGCTGCTTTAATAGAAACAAGCTATTTCACTTTACGGTCAGACGATTTTCCACCATTGTCCGCAGACAATTACCGTCCACATGAAAAACAAACTCCAAACGTCAAAAACAGAAAGGTAATTTTTATAACGTAACGTTTAGAATTGGCATCAAAATATGCCTGGCAGCAACTGGTAAACCAGTGCGGGTTATGACATTGCTCATTGGCGATGCTTTTTTTGCTTTCATGGCTCACATTGCGGTAGGCTTATACTAGTACAGTGACATTTTTAGATCGCTCAGTACTGGGTCGGTATAAAGATCCTAAACTGCTAGTCTCCCGTCTTTAGACTAAAACCAATGTGATCCAACTCCGCGCAGAGTTTAAATAATACAGTATAATTTTATCCTGTAACTACAGTATCAAACAACACATTCATATCCTTACAGAAGAAGTATCAAAGAACCTTTCATTCTTTTTACACCAAGGTGCCTAAGGGACTTTTGTGCATCTAGAAAAATGGAACCGAGGAAACTTGAAATCATTTAACGTGAAACCAAATAAAAATCCTGTGAGCACTTTTTTAGAATTTTTGTGCACAATTAATGTTACAGCGGTGGCAAGCAGTTGGCAACACCGTACTGACAGGAGGTGCAAAAGGGCTTTTAGCTCCTCTCCCTTCCGTCAACTTAAAACTTTAACCAAAAATGAAAGCGTTTAAACGTGCTTTGGACTGACCTGTAAATGAAGCGGGGCCTAAATGGGCTGGGCAATTTAATTCTTCTACTGGCTTTCAAACCTTAGCAATTTAGCTCGTTTTAAAGGCTCTAAAAATGTGCGAAATGTGATCCAAATCGCGTTAAAATGGCTAATTTTCCCCCAGAGTGACAAAAATCCCCGGCAGCTGAGTGGCTCCGTCCCCAGACTCCCGTCCGTGGTATGCTTGAGTTAAACCAGTTTGCTCAAAAAACGATCACTGGAGCCGTTTTTTAGACGAAAAAATTTAAAACAAGCTTATACTTTTGGTATAAGCCCCACCCCCACCCTCTTGTTTTAAAGGAATTCCTGGTATAGCGCGCCTAATCGTAATTATTTTCTTTGGAAATAACTTTTTGACAGGAAAGTCCAGCGTCACCTCGTACGAATATCACAAATCGAGCGCAAAGAAATTTGGAAAGAAAATGCAGTAACGAGTCAAATACCCCATCGGGAACTGAAAAGAGCAGAGTATCTAGAAAGGCGATTTTGCTTTTGGGTGTAATCAGTGTACAGTATATCAAAGAACAATAAAAGATGCGTCGAGTGCAAAAACAAGTCGCCAAACTCACGCACAAATTGATCGTTATGTTGGCAAAAACCTTACTACAATTTGCCAATTTCGTTATTACTATCGGATTGTCTGTTATTGTTTTTGTTTTTTTTAGGTTAATGACCGCAAATCCAAGCAAGTGCCAAATGGCAGCTTGACTCGAAGACCAAAAAGGTCCCTTTGCTGTCTCCTGACCAAAGCAACTTGGAAAATAAAACGAAATTATTATTTTTTTAAAGCAGGTTGATCATCTTAGATGATTTCTAGTAGACTACCGAAACATGAAAATCTTTTCTTCCGCTTCAGCAAGGCTGAGGCCTTTTGCCTAAATACCAATTTACAACAGCATTATTTCCACAAATAATTTTTGGACAGGAAAATCCAGCATCACTTTGGAGAAAGGTTACAAACAGTAACCGATCGCAGAGAAAATCGAAAACACAAAGCAGCATAGCAAAGATTCCCCTCTGAGACAAGTTGGAGCGGAAGTGAAGTGAGTACTGGACAGACGATTTCTTTTTTGGTTTCTGAACCTAGTGCGGAAGAACTGTCTCGTAAAAGCTTGGCGGACATATTTATGCAGTGCTCCAAGGTTTCATGTCCAAGTGCCCCTAATGTACGTCCAACAAGTACTTTTTACGCGATCCCTATTTCTAACCGATTTAGGTGTCTGAAAGACTATGGCGCTTCAAGTGTGGTAAGCGAGACGCAAATACGGCCGGTTATGGATGCAAGCTTGGTATGCACGGGAGGTGGAAAAGTTGAAAAGGATGGTGTAAATGTTGCAATTGCAAAAAAAATTGCAGAGTATTTCAAAAAGTACAACATTTCTAATTTTTCAAAACGTCATCAAAATTTATTTTTGGAAAGCACTGATATTTGGGCAAAACATTCTAAAAAGCAAAGACGCGTTCATTTAAAACGCTTTACAAAACTCATCGAGAAACTATATTATCTCAAACTTCACTACAGTTCGAGCAACTAAAAAGCGATGCCATGAACTTAGCTTCAGCGCTCCACAAATGCAAATTAGTCAAAAACACTTTTAATGTATTGCCTAAGGCTTGCGTACGCACATTACAAAGAAGGACTCACAGAAGTGTAATAACTTCAAAAAACAAAACTCGTAATTTCGCTAGACAGTGGGCTCAACATGGTGCATTTCGGCAATTAGTGATAAAATGCTATCGAGATTTAAAAATGAAATCCACTGAAATAAAACAACCAAGCCAAACTTTCTTCACTGTTAATCTGACTTACGATAAAAGTATTGACGAAGAACAAAATCAATCCTTGGAACCAAATTTCGAAAGTAGTCATTCAAACATTTTCACCTCAATCCACAAGCAAAAGCTGCCTAAAGACACTGATCACGCCGCCAACAATAGCCATGCGAATAGCCCCACGCAAAGTGCATATATGAAGATATTTGCCTAAAGCAAGATAGATCCACAAACATTAAACGTTTCTCTAAAAAAGATGTCGATGTGTTCAAACCAAATTCACCCGAAGACTGTAGTCCAGAAAAACAAATGGATAATTTCGAAAAACAAAATACATCTAAAGATAGCAGTTCCGAAAAAGATCTAAATGTTTGTAAAAAACAACATTCATCTCAAAACAAAATTTCTGAAAAAGTTGCACATAATTTAAAGGAGCAAAATGCATCCATAGGCAATAGTCCGAAAATAGATCCACTGCAAAATTTATCCCCCCAAAAAGCTGAACAATATGTTTCAGAGCAAAGTTTGTCCAGAGAATGTAGTGCACTGAAAAGTTTTGACTTTGGCTCGGAGCAAAACTTTCCTGCAGAATCTCTTCCCTCAAAAACTACGGATATATTTTAGAATCGAAACTCGTCTGAGCAACGGAGCCAAGAAATAGGGAAAAAAAGTAACATGACTTTTTGTGCTTGTGAGCAGTCAGACGATGGAAAACTTTACGTAGAATGTGAGTCTTGTTCTACGTGGCTGCATCCAAGATGCGCATTTAATAAATTTCATTTGGGAATGTCATTATCGGAAGATCAATGGAGTAAGTGCCGCTTGTTTTGCCATCCAAATAACCCTGTAAAAAACGAAATTGCAATTTTATATCATGACTGCAATAACGAACTACAAAAAACTGGTATCGTTGAAGCAGAAAAAAATGAAAATTTACCATTAAATTTTGACGAAAATAAATATAATCCGTTTGATTCTCGAAATGATTACGATGCATGTGATGGCAATGAAACAACCTACGAAAGCCGCTCTACGCAAACCGAAACTTTTGTTTCTAGTCAAAACACAATTAATTTGAGCGACGGTGAATGTTACTCTTTTAATTGTACCAATCAAACCACAGACCCAAACAGTATTATCATTAGTAACATTGCAAATGCTCAGTCATTATGAAGAAAACATTGCAGAAAAATCGTTACGCAGAAGTCAATATAACTCAATCGATTAATATTTCGCTGGAAGAATGGAAAAAAATGGTTATTAACCGTCTACCAAATCGGTTTTCGTCAAATTACTATGGTGATGTCCTTTTACTAAAATTACGAAACTTGTATGGCAGTTGTGTACCGTGCGTAAAAAATCATTATCTGAGAAAACCTAAGGATGTTATTAGCATAGTTCCCGCGACGATCGTTATTACGAAGGTCATGTCAATCTATATTGTGCGCATTCGTTCTGCCTCAATTGCAAATGCGTTGTAGCTATCAAAATCAAATTGTACTCTTGCATTGATCAAGTTGAGGCTCAAGTTCATATTTCGGGAAAACGATCTCATGATATCACATGTGTGAGGCAACGACCTGTTTCTTGGATGAGGCATAGTTCTTTAATCGAAAAATTGCAAAACAAACGACCACTTTCAGTTTTTCGCGATTTACAGCATTCTTTGTTAGAAAATGAAAAATTTTATGAAGGGCATACATACGCGCCTTCGCAGGCAGTGCTACGTAATCTTAATAAGTCTAAAGGAAAATTATGCAACCGATACAGCGACAACTGGGTTAGCAATTTACAAACAATGTTGGAAAAATATAAGCTATTTAAAAGAGATTTTTCCGTTATAAATCCATGGGTAATTTTGTTCACTGACGCTCAACTACTTGCTTACAGCGAAATTTGTCAAACAGATATCGTTTACTTTGATGCTACCTGTAGTGTATTGCAAAACTCTTCTGATGGCAAGCTATATCAAATATATAATTTTGTGATTAGAAATACGTACGTTGATGAGTCTTCATTGCCTGTAGCAATTTTTATCAGTTCTCGCCACGATGCAGACACTATTCGCTATTTTAAAGAAAGTGATTGAAAACTGTGGTCCCAAAAAAAGGCCTCTTTTGCTAATGATAGATGGTTCAATGGCTATGTGGAACTCAGTATTAGGAGCGTTTTGCAAAGAAAATAGAGTCCAGTATTACGAGCGGTGCTGAAAAATTGTTAATGGAAAAGGTAGTGAACGCGAACTACGAGCCACCATGGTGCACAATTGCTTGAGCCATGCAATGCCAAAAACTTGGTCCTCAATTACTACAAACGAAGGGATAAAACAGTAACAATCTTCTGAATAACTTAGCTTTTTTCTTGCGATACTTTAACTGAATTGAACCACGTAATGGAAAGTATAATCGTTGTTACTAAGTGTGAAAGGTTATCGCCGTACGTTAAGCAACATTTTGAGCTGCAACACAATCGCGCTACAAAGCACAAAAATATCAAGGAGCAAACTGCTGATTTATTTGAAGACGACATTATAAGCGATGATTGTTTGTTTTGTTCAAAAGCTATGGATGATAAACAAGAATAGAATTCTTCGTTCTACTAGCACTTTAAAAAAAAGCTTAAAAGCTTTAGACAGTAAGTGGATTTCGCCAAGCATCAATTTTCTCAAGGTCATGCTGAAGATGGGGCTGCTACCCCAAATTCATGCGAAGGGAAAGAGTTTTGTCAAAAATTGATCAGAGTAATAGTTAGCCGCATCAGCACGACTTCACAACTTGTGTTAGGAGATTTATCGAAGCATCTCATCAAAAGTGCAGATGTAACAAATGACCAGCAAACAATCGTTTACAGGCAATACCATAACAGGCATAAGCAATTTGCATATTCCCAGTTTAAATCCGTCTGTGGTAATAATTTGACCCAAGAAGTAATTAAACAACATTTTTCAAATTTGAAATAGGTGTTTTTGCAAAACAATAAAGCTGTTAGGTTAGATGATTTTGTTGAAACATTGCACAAGCAGTTTCACATAGCAGAAGAGCATTACGTTGATTGTGTTCTACATAAAGGATATATTGCAAAAGTAACTCAAGCTCACACTACTTCGTGCGACTCCGGTCAGATAGTGCAGAAAAAAGCAACGGAGAAATTAATTCTTGATAAAGCGCCAAAACGGCGCACTTTTGTAGTGGAATTAAAATTTAAAAAACGAAAAAAAAATCGTTATCGGGGATATTATTCTTCAGCAATAGCTCAGCAAAACACTAAATTTGTTGGTGAAATAAAGAAAAACACTTTTCGCCAAGAAACAAGCAATATAACAGCAAATTCAATTATGGTAAATTCTGTGGAAGGGGCATTAAACAGTTCCAAAAAAGAAACAGTAATTTTTGTCACGGAAAATGAGGTCAGTACTTCCACTGAAGGTTCGTTAATTTGTGTCAATAGGTTAAGTAGTTCCATGGAAGAGACGTTAAATAATAATTTCCAAGATGAGACGTTAAGCGATAGTTCAAAAAAAGTGACAATAGCTGATAATCCTTTAGACTTAATGATTGTCCCCGACCATAACATTACAGTTTGGGACTTAGATTCTCCAGAAAGCGAATTGTTTAAAAGTTTTTCTTCGTCTTTGTTAACTTTAAGTTTGCCAACAAAAGAAAATTTGACTTCAGTTAGGGGAAAGTTGTGTAATTTGGACCATTGTGTAATATGAACCATCGTTGTATTTCTTTTCAAAATCAAAATAAAATTGAACGAACAGCTTGAATTAAAACAATTAACCGTAAAAGAATAGTTTTTGTTGTTTTTTCGTTTCGGTGAAGGCAGTTAATGAAATTATAGGCGATTGAAATTTTACAAGGTGTTTGATCTAATTTTTTGTGCTGACGACTTAAAGTCTCGTTTTTAGTACAAAACTGTATAAGCCAACTCTATATTTTATACTGTATAAGCCAACTCTGAACTTAACCTAAGCTAAGAGACTTATATGTGCATTTTCATCATGTCAACACGTGCTTCTAGAAAGTCCAAGGGGTTGCGAGCAACATGGAAGAAGGAGTCAATGAGTTTGGCCTTAGCTGCATTGAAGAACAACACTATGGGTGTTAATCAAGCTGCCAAAAACTTCAAAGTTCCCAAGGCAACTTTACTTAGAAGATTTCGAAATAAGAACAAATATGCAAATGAAAGTAAAATTCAGCTTGGCAGACCATCTGATCTTGCAGTGCAAGTTGAAAATGAACTTGCTGAGCATTGTTTGAAACTGGAATCAATGTTTTATGGTCTTATACAAAAAAATCTGAGAGAACTGGCATATCAGGCTGCAAGTGTTTACAATATTGCCACACGATTCTAAAGTAAAAATGAAATAGCAGGAAAAGATTGGTTGAATGGTTTTCTAAAGTGACATCCTGAACTGGCTGTTCGTATGCCAGAGCCAACTTCACTTTCGAGAGCATCTGGATTCAACAGAGACCAGGTCACAAGATTTTTTAATCTTCTGGATGAGATTATGGCAAACAATGACATTCCACCAAGCAGAATATTTAACATGGATGAATCAGGCAAATCTGTAGTGCAAAATCATGTCTCCAAAGTTATTGGCAAAAAAGGAAAACGACAAATTGGACCTATAACCAGCACAGAACGGGGTCAAAATGTCACTGCTATCCGTTGCATGAGTGCATCAGGTCATTATGTACCTCCTGGTATTATTTTTCCCAGAATAAGGATGAAAGAAGAATTGAAAAATGGAGCTCCTCCTGGATCAACTTTCTTTTGCCGAGTAAAAGAAAAGTAGTGCATGAAATAATAGGTATTGGTACCTGTACCAGACTCAATGCTTGTTTCGCAAAAAGTTAATGCAACAAAAAATAAAAGGACAATTGTTGTGTTGGAAATTTGTAACAATTTTTAATCTAAATCATGATCTTTTATCATGTGCACTGCATAGTTTTGGTTTTGGTTCAACAAAAATGTTTGTTGGTATTGAAGGTAGATTTTTATAAAATTATGATGCCATGGTTGTTATTGTATGGATGGCTGCTGAAAATTGTTGCAAAACGATTTCTAAAAAAATTGGTTGATTAGCTTAAAAATGTTCAAGCAAACAATCAGAGGAAAGAATGAATTGTCAAAATTTCTTTATTAGACTAGCTCAGTTTATATTGAATCACAGTCATGTGGTTTACTCATTGTGTATTTTGACTACTCAAAACAAGAACTTTTAGTTGCATAGCATTTGCACATAGTCTCATAGCCTATTTTAGATTTTGAAGATTGGTAAAAATTGATTGTTTTTTTCGGTAAATCTTACATTTTTAGAAAAAAGGCTGGATCAACATGGATATATTTGCTGATTGGATGGACCATTTTATCAATAACGTGAAGCCAAATGAATCTTCCAAAGTGTTGTTGATTCTTGATGAACTAAAGAGTCACACACATAATCTAAAGGCATTGGAGAAAGCTAAGAAAAGTGGAGTGATAATGTTATCGCTGCCTCCTCATACAAGTCATCGTACACAACCCTTGGATATCAGTTTTTTCAAGCCTTTGAAAACTTATTACTACCAGCATATTGAACAATGGATAAGAGCCAATCCAGGAAGAGCTTTAACAATGTTCCAGATTTCAGAACTTTTTGGATTAGCTTATGGTAAAGCTGCAACTGTAAGAAATGCAATAAGTGGCTTTACTGCCACAGGAATTTGGCCGTTGAACCCATTAGTGTTTACTGATGAAGATTCTGGTCCTTCTGAAGTTACTGACAATCCTCTTCCTGCAAACGGTGATGTAAATAATGTGGAACCTCAACAAGCTGCTGCTTCAACTAGCATCACTACAATTTCGTCTAAGTCTGTTGAGTGTGATGAATCTGGCATGGAAAACAGCTTTGAAGAAAGGCAAACACATTTGCAAGATTTGACTGAAACTGTTGCATCCGAAGAATCCCTAACTGAAGTATGCAACGATGAAGCAGAAGTGAGCTGTCTTTCAACAGCAAGTTCTGAGGATAATATCCCAACTGAAAACCTTGAAGAAATTGCTCAATATGTTTCGGTAGAGTCCATTAGTCCTCTTCCAAAACTCACCAGACCTGCTGGCATGAAACGTTGAGCTGCATCCAAATCTACAGTATTGACCAGTTCACCACATAAACGCAGCATTGGAGAACAGGTGCCAACAAAGAACCAAGTCACAAATAGCGCCCGAAAACCCAGAGCTCGGAAAATTGGTACCAATAGCGCCAACAAGAATCGGAAAATTAGGCAGACTGTGACTCGAAATACTAACAACCACAGCAGCAGCAACAGCACTGATTACTACTGCATCGTTTGTGGCGAATCTAATGATGAAGATTGGATTCAGTGTTGTCGTTGCTGCGAATGGGTGCATGAAGCTTGTGCTGATGTTACCAATGAAAAGTACTACTATTGTGACAAGTGCTTGTAATATATTGGTGAATACATTTAACATTTGAGTGTGTGCTGAGTATTGCAAGCTGTTTTTGTATATAAGAGTATAGAGTATCCCATGTTAATCTTTGAACTAAATGCCCAGTTTGTATTGCCATACTATTACCTGGCCTCATACGTTGGTTTTAGTCATTCAGTCATATAAACTCTGGAAGCTTAAGTTCGGTATTTATTTTGTCTAAATTGCGCATTTTGGCAACTTTTTAAGGTGGTTCATATTACACATAGCGAAGGTCCATATTACACATGGGGTGTGAAATATGGACCATTTTTCAAAAAATATTTGAACTGTTGCAAGAGCAGTGGTAATGATATTCTGGAAATACTTTATCACAATGATTGTATGTCCCTGCTGTTGTCGTTTGTATGTTTGGTTGCTAAATAAACACAACAGCTAATTTGCAAAATAGTTTCAAAATTAAGTGGTCCATAATACACGACTTTCCCCTACGTTGATTACAAAATCAAACCATAAACTCACATGGTCAGATTTAGAAACTGTAAATATTTCACCATCAAATGAAGTTTTTAAAGCAGTGCAGTATTACTCGGGTAAAACTGAACCAGGCTGGTTGACAAAATTTTTAGTTGATGCTTATGTTGGTGTTGTCGTCGCAAGAGGAAACAGAGTGAATGCTTCAGAGACGTTTGGTTTTTTAAACGTAGACAATGCGATGAGTGTTGTTGAAGAAAGTGGTACAGGAAACATTTACAAATTTAGTATCTCCATTCGTAACAGTAAGCAACAAACTTTGCGTAATCACATTTTTGTTCTACTGCTAATAAACCAGCATTTTGTTTTTTATCGGTTTGATAAGAAAGCAAAATTACTGACTCTCATTGATTCAATATCTCAAGACAAATCACACATAATTTCTTTGTCTTTGGAATCCATACGAAAATTTCTTTCCAATTTTGATGTATGTTACAGTCAGATAAAATTACAAGAATTAGAAATCATACTTCAACCTGACTCGCAGAGCTGCGGTATTTGTTTGTGCATGGCGGTAGATAAAATATGTTTAAACTACAGTTCATCAAAGGTTGAAAAGAAATTTGATGGTATTTGAGTGGAAGACATAATACCAAGGTTTCGTTCGTGGATGCCTTATGCTTTTTAATTATGCAGCATCTGTCATGTGCAGTCCTAAGTTCAAACTAGCTGGAGAAATGGTTGTAGTCAATAATACCTTAGGGCTCGCAGATTTAAAAAACAATTGCTGGTTTAATGCTCTTGTCCAAGCTATAGCGTTTGTAATGAAAAGTTTTTCAGTTTCTTTTGAATTTGTAAATTTAAACGAATACTCTAAAAAGTACTCAAATCTTAGCTTTATTTTGGCAACCATCATTGATTGCCCTTGCAAGGAAATAGATAGCGAATATTTTACCAACATTATTGAGGAGGAATGTAAAAAGTGCTGCTTTGTATTTGGTCAACAGCAAGATCCCAAAGAATATTTTGCTTTATCAAATCTACCATACTTACTCTCTTCTTTTAACATCTCATGTTTGATGAAATGTACTGAAGTATATTGCCACAGCTGCTGTGGGCATATTGCTGTCCGCAGTTCTTTGCAATCATCTGATCTACAGCTGCCATTGTTTACTAGCAATAAAGATTTAGGTGCGGTGAAGTTTCTTAAACTTGGATGCTTGGAAAGTTTAACTGAAATACTCGACAAGCCATTAACTTGTGGTGCGTGTCAAAAATCTAGCAATTAAAAAAAAATTGATGGGCTTTGCCACATAATGGTTCTATGTTTGAATAAAAATAAATTTTGAATTAATGTTTGAATAAAAATATTGGCAACCCCAAAGATTCAAAAATTGTTTTGGCAAATAAAATGCTCTCAATGAAAAACGAAACCGAAAGCCTAATGGTTGGTTATGAGCTAAAAGCGGTAATTGTTCATTTGGGAAATAATGCGGCCAATGGTCATTTTGTTTGTTACATTTTTTACAATGAAACCTCAGTTTTAAAAATTGATGATAAGAGAAAAGAGTTAGTCGACAACCAATAAGAAAACCACATCATTGAAACTTGCGGTTATATGTTCTTTTACATAAAAAAAGGCGATCGTTGTTTGGTCAGCAACAGATTAGACGAGAGTAGTAAAAGTGGTGGCGATGTTAAGCAAAAGATAGGCAAAAAGAAGAAGGTGCTAAAACGTCGCCACATACCTCTTGATTGTAATTTAAAAAATAGTATAGAATATAGAGAATGAATACAGGTTAGCCTTCAGACCATGTATTTTTCAAGGAACAAATGTGGACCAGACTGGCTAACAAAAAATCAAGACAAGTTAGATGCTGTTATTGATAGTCTAAGTAAATCAGTCAAAATGTCAGTTACAGAATGTAAATGTAACTGTTAGTCCATTTCAGTTTTTTTTTTTGCGACCTTTGTGTCCTTGCCGAGTCCAGAACTACGATTGTTAGTAATGCCAATTCGGTGACCAGCCATTGCATCATAAAGCGCATACTTTTTTGATTTGATCCGATGCTCTGTTTAGTTTCTGTGTGACGTGCTACTAATTAGCATTTTAGATTTACCGCAGTGCAGATGAATTTTTGTGTTTACAACTTTACATGTCGGCAAAATTATTTAACAGAATTACGATTTCAGAAACCGTTTATCAGTACTCCGTTTTCACCGCTTCGGTTATCATCGTTTAATTCCAACTTCGATTTATGATCGTTTCGTTATCATAAATCGAAGTTGGAATTAAAATTTGAATCTGGTTAAACGCGTCGTTATTGATTGAGGAGCAGATGCAATTAAAACCAATCAATTAACAGTAACGTTCAACTCTTTAGACACAGCTTATTCTTAAACGCAAGTCACTTGAACCTAGAAAGGATGACTTATAAAACACAAGTCGAAAATCGCTACAATTTTGCATTTGATTTGGAATCATACATCATTGAAAAACTTTGTAGGGAAAAAGCAGTACTAAGAAAAATCAACAACATAGTAGTAGATGGTCCAAAGCTAGTACGAACATTCGAATTCAAAAAATCAATTATCGACGAAAATTGCCCACTCACCCACTACTTAGACTAAGGTAGGACACCCCTGCAAAAACAAGAAATTTTAAAAAATTATCAATTTTTCGCTGTAGCGATTTTTTGTGGGTTTGTTCTTACTAGAACAGTTTTGGTTAGGTTTTAGGTGGAAGTTGAGCTCCTTTGTGGGAGTAAAAGCGATTTAGAAGATGGTACCCCCTTAGCAACGGTAGTGCTGCAGTAGCTAGTGCTCTTCAACCTGCTAATTAGTTAGAAGTTGAGTGTATTTTTAGTCTTTAGCCTAATTTCTGTTCTTTGTAGAGTCTTACACTATAAGTGTAGCCTAATATTTCTGCTAAATTAATAAAGTTTTTTGCAATAATGGGAGACAAAAAAACAAAAAGAGGCAAAAGAAGAATCAATTACGGGGTGTTGCCAAACAACAAAAATTGGCAAAAATGGTGGAGGCTCAAAGTAGGCCTATAATATTGGATGAGCCTTGCACAAGCACACATCAAGCTGAACTGGATAATTGCTTATTACATGCTGATAAAATGGAGACAAACGACCACCAGCATACTCCTCTGTCATCATCCGAAAAGAAAATTGGGGGTAATTTGGATTCTTGCTACAATCCAGAACTTGCTAAAGATCAAAATGCTTTCATTTTGGTGGACTCAAGGCTATTGTGTTCATTTTTGAGTTCTACTGTCAAGTGTGAAGTTTGTTCTGCTCATCTACAAACTAGAATTTCCGAAGAGGATATTGCTTTGATGTTATGGGTCATTGCAAAAGTTGTGCAACTGATAGCTTGTTGTTTACAACTTCAACCAGGTGTGAAAAGAAAGGAGTATTTAAATCCAATCCTAGGCAAACTCCTTTTGTAGTAAATACAAGAATGTTGGCATTTGCAAGAGAACTTGGATTGGGTCTGGCTGCTTTGCAAACATTCTCAAAATGCTTGAACTCTCCACCTCCAATGACCCAGAATTCCTATGATGCTCTTTTCACTAAATACTTGGAAGTGTCTAAAACAGTAGCTGAAGAAAGCATGAAACAAGCTGCCACAGAAGTTGTTGATGAACAAAATGGTAACCATGATACTATGGTGTCAGTAGATGGGTCATGGCAGCGACGTGGACATAGCAGCCATAATGGAGTTGTTAGCGCCATTAGTGTTACAACTGGTAAAGTTTTGGATGTTGAGCAATTACTGTAAAGGGTGCTCGCAATGGAATCAAGAACAGCGACTTACATCTGAGTATTTGACATGGAAGGCTACACATGTTTGCAATTAGAATCATAATGGTAGTGCTGGACCAATGGAACCAAAGGGTGCAGTTCAGATTTTTGCCAGGTCCGAAACTGAGCGTGACTTACGTTATATCTAGTATCTTGGAGATGGTGATAGCTCTTCCTTTCTTCGAGTAAAAGAAAGCAAACCATATGGAGAAGATTTGGTAACAAAAAGTGAATGCATAGGGCACATTCAAAAAAGAGTAGGCACTAGACTAAGAAAAATGTGCAATCAATTCAAAGGGAAAAAACTGTCGAATGGAAAACCACAAACAGGAAAAAGTAGATTAACTATGAAGACAATTGACACTCTTCAAAATTACTATGGGTTGGCTATTAGAGAAAACACACATTCTTTGGTTGACATGGTGAATGCAGTTCTGGCAGCATTCTATCATGTAGCCTGCACTGATGAAAAACCTATGCATACACTGTGTCCAGTTGGTGAAGATTCATGGTGTGGCTGGCAAAGGGATTCAACAACATACAAGCACAAACATGGTTTGCCAGAAGCCATAGTTGAGCTGTTGGAACCAATTTTTGAAGAACTAAGTAAACCTGATCTTTTACCAAGATGCCTTCATGGCAAAACACAGAATCCCAATGAGTGCCTCAATAAAGTGATATGGTCGCGTTGCCCAAAAGAGATACGGGCTAGTTACAGAACAATCCAACAATCAGTATATACAGCTGTAGCCCATTACAATGATGGAAATGTAGCCTACATTAAAACAATGCAACAACTTGGTATCAATCCTGGACACTTCTGCTTAGCCATTTGCCAAAAACTGGACATGGGCCGCATAGCCAAATCAAAGCGAAGAAGTTCTGTTGCTGCTAAACAAAGAAGGAAAACACTCAGAGCCATTAAAAAGGGCTTCCAAGATCAAAAGAAAACTGAAGAAGGAACCACATATGCCAAGGGAGCATTTTAGATGAACAATTCTAACAATTTTTTGAGAAAACATTTCACAGTTTGTTTAAAAGTGTTGTTTCAAACGTTTTTTGTGTTTTTTGCAAAATGAGAAATTTTAGCTTTTGTGAATTTTCAAACGCAGATATCTCAGCCATTTGTCAACCAATCTCTGTCAAATTTTCAATGGTACGAGCTTATGCATTCACTTAGAGTTCCTAGTCACGATTTTTAAAAATTTTGTTTACTTCGCTCTCCCCGGCATTACGGCTAATGATGGCGATGTCAAAAATTTCAAAAAAATACAAAAATATTTTTTTAAAAACTGAGAATATTGAAATATCCTCACTCAAAACTTTGCTTTAGATGCTTAAAAACATTGTGTGAAAATTTCATTGAAATTGAGAGAGAGATTAGTGAGATATCTGTGTTTAAAATATGTATGTTTTTCACCACTAGGTGGCAATTTTTGAGTAATTGCAGTCATCTGAAAAAATTTTTTTTCCATTTTTTGATTATTTGCTCTCTATGCATCATTTTAGGAACAAAATTACACTTTAAAGTTGATAAATGCACTGTTTGATTTTTGCATGGGTGTCCTACCTTAAGTATGCAAGTGCGTATAATTTTTATATTAGCAAAGTTTTATCAGTAGAAGGTCTCATACGTTTTTTTATGTTAAGTAAGGACACCGATTACTTAAGTGCATCTAAATTTTTGAACATACCAATTCCAACTGCTTATAAACCAAAACCAGTAACCCCAATAAAAAAAAATTAAATCAAAATAAAACCAAAACATTCACCAAACAATTCGAAGAAAACCTCCTTGAGCAGCTGGAATGCGACGATTGCACGCAAAATCTGAAGGACTTTGCAACAGTATCCAATTTTGGCTGAAATTATCTTTTAAAATAGTGACCCTACTACGTATTACGAGTTAGTAAGTACAGGGTCATAAATACTTAGTTTAAAAATGTAAATGTGTTCGTGACAGAATTTAACAACTTTCATGGTTATTCGAGCTTTGCAAATTTATGTACCCAGAAAGGTCATCAAAATAATGAAATAACCTTAACTTAAAACTCAACTCTCAAACTCAGCATTTTTTACGAGTTAGTACTGCAAATTGCAATTCCACATAATTATTAAATTTATTGTTTCGCATTGAAAATTTGTTAATTAAATTGTGGCAACGTGGCGCTCCCAAGTTTTGCCAACGTGGAGCTCTCAAATTTTGTCTTGTTTAATCTTTCAAATAGATATATATGTAAACATCTTTAAAATGCTGCATTTTTAGCTAAAACGGTTGAAAATTTTTTGTTTTGGTAGGCCCATTTAGAGGGAACCCACAACGTGGCACCCCAAAATTTTGACATGTTTAACCTTTCTTGCATATTTATTCATCCTGAATTAATTTTTTTCGCTGAAACGTTTAAAAAATTTCTATTTTGGGGAAGGCCATTTGGGTAGGGACCCCAGCGGGGAACCCCGAGTTAATGCGGGTACTAGTCCTTCATGATATCTACAATCGCTCAAAGTTAAGATTTTTTTACGTTAGGACGTTTAACATACAGTGATAAAGTGGCAGATTAAAAAAAATGTTTTTTACGATTTTTGTTTCTTGCATTATGATCGCGTGACCTTGCATCCCCAAAACCTGCATACATGAACCTTTCATGTATATACATGCTGTGTCCGAATTTCAACTTTCTAATTTTAACCGTTTTTTTTACTTATAAAAATTTCCATCCTCATCTGCACTGAGTAAGACCATGGTAGTACCGCTGCACAAAGTCTCAATAATGATACTATGTCTGTTTTCTCTTTGGGGACTGAGGGAAACTTGCCACAAGGAAAACTCAATCCTATTTGTTTTAAAGACGAAGGACGTTTGTAATGGATATTTCAATTGCGAATTTTCAAAATGTAAACAAAATTGCAAAACAATTTGCAGCTTGCTAAAGCTTATAACAAAATTTCATTGCTATATATTTAAAAACTTCTCCAGTACATACTTCTAAAAAAATTTCATTTTACTATTAGTATTCTAAAGGTTCTATACAAAGCAAGTTGCCCTCAGTTTCTTATAGTTTCTGGATGTCTTCTGAATTTTACCTCTTACTAATCTGCTACTTATCCATACATTAACTAACGGTGAATAATTAGAACAGAAAACTTTTTGCTGCTGTGGGTTTGTTTTACAGAGATCGTCGATGAGAATTCCATTTCACAACAAATCCCGCTTCAGCAAAACTATAACATCTGAGTTGTAGTTTCTAACTACAACATCTAAGTTGACCAACTCACTTGCACTCTGCAAGACACTGTCCGGTAATTCTCATGGCAACAACACTCACCAGTATCTTTTAAACCTGACTGTGTCATTGTTGGAAGAGTATTGGTCATCTGAAGAAGAAACTCAAATTCTTGGTAGCAGTGTGGTTTCTCTAGTGAAATTTGTAATCGAACAGATTTAATTGGTCCAAATTCCCAAGAATGGCAGGCGATATTCTGCCAATTTGCTAACCACTGCATTTTTGTGGCAGTTGACAAGCACTTCATTGCACAAAAAAATTGAAAAATTTGTTTTTGGTGCCCTCAATAAGTCATCTTCGACAGCTCTCAAGCGGTATGACAGTTGAAGGAGGAGTACTTGATATGGATTATCTAAAACTGCAAACAGCAGATTTAAGTAAACAGGAACGAATCGTGGCTTTGATCATAGATGAGGTTTATACAGCTCAACGAATTGAATATAGCTATGGTTCATTCATTGGTCTGACTGAGGATGGTGCTTAAGCTAAGACAGTGCTAGGTTTTACCATGATGGGAAAATATAGGAATGTCGTATGTCTTGTTCCAGTTAACAAACTAGACACAAGCCTTTTGAAGACTTACTTTGACCGCGTCATGCTTGCACTAAATGAGTTGTTTCTAGTAGTTGCTGTCTGCACAGACAATCATGTATGCAACAAGTGAGTCTTCTTTGTAAGTTTTGCAAAAATATAGGCATAAAACAAGTTTTTAACATATATAACAGGCCATGAGTAAGCAAGGAATCATCGGGCCTTATTGGTTCGAAGATGATGACGGCCGATCTCAGACAGTCAACAAGGAGAGCTACATGGCTGTTCTGAATAAGTACTGGGCGTCGCTGGAACGCCGTAGAGGGGTTCTGAGAGCTTCACAACGGTTTCAGCAAGACGAGGTCACACCTCATACTGCTAATGAAACCCTTGCTTGGTTGAGGCAGAGGTTCGAAGAGAGACTCATAAGCAGAAGATGCGATGTGGAATGGGCCCCGCACTCACCAGATCTTAACCCCCCAGATTTTTATCTGTGGGGTTTCCTCAAAGACAATGTTTACCAGGGAAATCCACAAACAATTGAGGAACTGAAAACTGCCATCACAGCAAAAATAAGAGCCATCCCGAAAGAGGAGTGTGTAAAAGTGATTGACAACTTTGCCAGAGGAGTACAGGTTTGCTTGCAATAAAATGGTGGACATATGGAACACATATTGGGAAAGCCATAAGTTTACTAAAAATTGACAGAAATAGCTGAAACTCTGGTGAATGGTCTTCATTAAACTGAATAATGTGCGGTTGTAATTTGAAATAAATAGCTTTTTAATCAAAGTCACAATTGAATTTTTTATGGGTACGCATCTTTTTGGGTCACCCTGTAAATGACCCTGCTGAACGTTGTGTGAAATTTAGAAGTGATTTTACTGATGTGATCACAAATGATGAAAACAGGAGATAGAATATCTTGCAACAAGTGGAAGCTACTTGCCGTACATATCCAACAGCCACAAAGAAAAGCTTTTTTAGCAAAAAAGATGTCTAACAACATAAACACGCAGTTATTGTATATTTCTATCCTAAAAATCATTCATGCATGACCAGTATTGCATCGAATCTTATGTTCTTTTTGTGTAGATTTTAGTGTCATTTTTGAATTCCTCGCCTCTTAAAACCTCACAGTAGTGATTTTCATTGTTTTCTTACCATCACGTGATAAGCCATTACAAAAAATCATTCATGCGTGATGCAACTTTAAACTAACATAACTCCAGAATCGCAAGTTGTTTGAACAAAGTTATTTGTTTGGAATTGTGTAGCTGAAAGAGTACTTTCATAAAACGAAGACATCAAAAAACTAGTTCAAAGAGAAAAGGTTATTATTAACAGCTTTTATGTTTTAAAGCAAAAGTGGTTGCTAAGCAATCACAAATAACTCCCAAACCGCAGATCAAGAAAAATTTTTATGAGTATTTTTGAAATCTGCACAAAAAACGCAAGCAGAGAAGTCACAATACAGAAATAATTTCAATGAATTCCTGGGATTGAGGAGGTCTACTGTTCAGAGATACCCCTTTAGAAACAGTCTTACCGTAGAATATAGGGTTTTTAACGCTGGGCAGTTTTAAAGAAGTAAAGTTCTACCAAATCCAGTACTATGAGTAGGCCTACTAATAATTGAGAAGCCAAAGACTTTGAAGAAAAATTGAAAAGAAGAGAACCGATTTTGTTTTGTTACACTGGCAAATCCAATGTATGGAATGATATTGCAATTGTGGCAGAACCAGAAAAAAAAACGCTGGACCTGAGAATGCAACTCCTGAAACGAAATTAAATTTCGTAGCAAGCAAAAAGTGTCTTAAATGCTTAAGTATAAGTCCCACAAAATTGGAACATCCCATTTAAGCCGACATGTTGAACATTGCACTGGTACAAGCTCTAAGGTTTCTGGAACGCAACTTAAGTTGCCATTTCAAAATCTTGGTGTTGTTTGTCAGGCAAAATCCAATGCATTTAATGCTGCTGAAGCCGTAGTTGTAAAAGATTTTAGACCATTTTCTGTATTTGAAGGTGAAGGAATGAAAGAATTTGCTCAAACACTGATCGATATTGGGGCCAAGTATGGAAAGGTAACAGTTAAGGGCGTGCTACGTGTCAAAATTCCATTGCAAAAAAGCTAATTTAACAGCACTTGCTCAAAACAACAACCTTTTTGCTTCGCTTAAATTGGCTATCCAAGTTCAAGTTTATTTATTTTTGCCACAAAATTCATATAATATAAACAAACGATTAAAGTTAAAGAATTAATTTGGCAAGGGAGACTGCGAGTTGACCTCTCGGTCTTCAAAGTCTGCAGCCACCCCGATTACCAGTTGAAATGATATAAGTAAATCAAAAACATATCGTTATCATGAAGCAAGTGACGAATTTCACCCAAATTGCAATGCTAATGTTTTATGCTGTATATTAAAGTTTCTGTAATACATACTAGTACATATTCAATAGATAATTTTTGTATGATACTTTAAAGCTTTTAAAAGATTGTTTGGTTTTAATGCTTGTTGGAATTTTCTTCCATATTTTAACACCTTGGTACCTGATGCTTTTTTGAAGTCTGGTTTTTTGTAAAGAGGAATGTATAAGGTAGGATTGTTGGCAGTGCTTGATGAACTCTGGTTTTGGTGTTACAAGACAACTCTGGTTTTGGTGTTACCTCCGATCTATGGACAGATGACTATAAAAAACACTTATTTGTAACGCACAGAACATTGGTTAGAAGATGGAAAAAGGAAAAACAGTAGAATTTTTTGTAAATAGTTTCAAGCTGAAAAAAAAGTGAGAATATACATCGTGAACTTGTGGCCAACATGGGTGAAATTATAGACTTGAAGAATCCATGCTGAAAAATTTTACGTTTGTGACTGACTGAGGAGCAAACATAAAAAAGCATTAGGATGCTTTTTATGATTACCCTGTTGCTGCCATGTGCTGAATGTAATATTATATCACACTTTCAAAATGCAGCCTGAAAGTGTAGCTCCAGCTTTAATGGTGGTCGACGCACATTTGGATTTTGATGACCTTATTGTGGACAAGGACACTGAAATGACTCAAGGAAGCAAATTGTTGAATCTTGTGGCTTACCTTACGCACAGCGGATTGGCATTAAAACTTTTCAGTGCAGTGATCCAAGACGTCACGACTCGTTGGAACCCAAAGTTGGCTATGTTAGATAGTGTAAACAAAATTTTTGGAGATTAAAGTCACGTTCAAAGAACCCCAAGATCACACATTGCAATTCATTGATGTTCCCTTAATCAAGATAATTCAGTTGTTAACGCCATTTAAGTCTATCATATTGCCATGGAAAGCGACAAGTATCCTACATCGCGTAATGTACTACGATGGAAAAAAAGCTATTGGTTCACTGCAAGAGAGTTTACAGTGAATCACCTGTAATTCAGCGCTTAAAGTCCTACTTAACTTCGTTAATTGATCAAAAACGGCTAGATTTGGATCTATACATAGTTGCATTATTTTGCTTTCCAAAATTCAAAAATTTTCTTTTTTACTTATTGTCATTGAACAACGTCATTGAACATGTAAAAAGTATGCTGACCCAAGTTTGGTGATAGTAACATCGTGGCAGCAATCAGTGCTGATGATAAATTGATCATTGGGTGGAGTAAAAATAGAATAATGTTTCAGATTTTGATTTAAGGCGTGAAACGAGTTGTCTTCGAGTTTAAAAATCAACTTGAAAGTGACTATGGCTCACCTCTCCTAAAAATGATCTGCCTACTTAAGGTCAAAGGTTATAAAAGATCGAATTTTTGAATATCCATTTCTACTGGCGCTAGGAGGCTGGTTGATGGCTTAAAAGAACGAGAAGACCCATGTTTCTATCTGCTCTAGGAGAATTTTTTCTTCTGTGTCTGATAAAACTTGAGTTATTAAAAAAAAGATTTTAGTGACAAACATAGTCTGTGCTATGAGTTTGCAACATAACGTCCATCAATGATCAAATTTTTGTGTGTTAAGAATTGAAATTTTCTCACCAAAGTCTTTGATTCTCAACTCATGAATGAAAATGGTAGCCAACTTGCAGAAACGACTCCTTTCAGCGACACAACAAAGACTACAAGGCTTTGTTAAATCATAGTGAAACGGACATAGATTTAACTTAATCAAAAGGTTTCCATCAAACAAATTAAGTGTTGAGTATGAAGTCAAGAAAACTGAAAACAGTAATTGAATCGAGGCCATCGTTGATCAGGCTTACTTGTTGGTGCTACACTTTGCTATATTGCTTATAGAAAATTAACACAAGGTCAAACTCTACTTTTCAGAATGTTTAAACTATGCAACTATTATTTTTAGAAAGTTTTTATTCAATATCTTCATTTTTAGACTTTAGTATTTTAAGTAACGAAATTTTATCAAAGGGTAGTTGTTTAATTATGCTGCTGATGACCAATGCACCATGTGGACAAGAGCAACTGCTATTACGAGGAACTTTGGTTTGGAACCCTGGTACTAATTCAAAAGCAGTGATCAATTTCCAGCTGGTCTTCTTCCCACAAAAAAAGATGTTTTGGAGCAAAGATGCAGTCCAAATAGCGTCAAAAGAGCTTTTCAAAGTATGGATTGATGCAAATGTTTACCTAATTTCACAACAAGCAATAGCTCAAAAAATGTTCAAGCTGGTAAATGAATTTAAAGGAATTGAGCATTACCCTAACTCCAAAAGAGGAAGTGCATTTCAGAAAAGAGTAAAAAATTTACAGAAAATATTGACATGTTAATAGATGTTTTTAACCAAGATGAGCAACAAAGAAAAACGATGGTAAAGAACCCCAACTTGCGAAAGAATGAAGCTGACTGGAATTATTACTACAATCAATGTGGTCAACAAATCGGTAAATGTTACTTGAGATATGAGGGTTACAGTCAGTCTGATTTGAGGTAGGTATTGAGAATAAATCAAGAAATTCAGAGCAATGATGAAAGAAACCAGCCATGTATGTCAATGTCAGATGAAGCAATTGAAGTGGATCGCTACAGTGAATCAGCTTCAAACTCCTCTGCATTTTCTCCTCCCCCTGCCAAACAACCGAGCATACCAAATAGACAAAATTTAACTAATCTTGCACTAATGTGCGAACGTTTTGATGCACCTGACCGAGCAGGCGCTGCCATTGCATCAGCAGTTTTAAAAGATTTTGGAGTAATTGATGATAGTGCTTTGGAAAATGTTGTAGACCAAAGCAAGCTGAAACGAGAGCATCAAAAATGCAGGCAAAAACTCAGAGATGAAAAATGCAATTTTGGAATTGTAAATGCAATCTCTGCTGATGGTCGAAAAGATGCTACTTTAACTACTATTGAAACCAGTGATTGGAAAGTTTATCGTAAAACTGAAATTGAAGAGCATTATGTAATTGTGGGAAAACTGGGAGAATTGTATTGGACTAATTTCAGTGTTGAAGACGGCAAAGAAGTTATAGTTGGT
The DNA here is from genome assembly GCA_963965965.1 of Trididemnum nubilum. NCBI lineage: Eukaryota > Metazoa > Chordata > Ascidiacea > Aplousobranchia > Didemnidae > Trididemnum > Trididemnum nubilum. The sequence goes on from OZ014489.1 coordinate 39,668,455, forward strand.
AAAGCTTTCTACAAAGAAATGGAAAACACTGATCTGCAAAATAGCTTGTCAATTGTAGGATCAAATCGAACTGAAATTATGACAGGAAACACCATGGCAGCATTGCCACTTTAAAACAGTTGCTTCAAAGACCTTTGCAATGGGTTATATGTCTCCTGCATACACACCAACGAATTACCTTTCAGGCATATCTTTAAGGAATTAGATGGTGTATCTCTCAGTCCTGACTCATTTTCAGGCCCAATTGGCAAAAAGTTAAATGGTTTAGTGTCTGATTGGCAAGTTGTAAATTTTAAGCCATTTTCGTATCCTGAATTTCCTCAATTGCCAAAAGAAGTCATTGAAAATTTAAGCTCTGATCAATTTTAGGCATACCAAATTTGCTGGGCTCTTATATCAGGAAACTATGATAATGACCTGGCTCAGCTTGAAGTAGGTGGTTTGTCACATGCAAGATGGTTGACTCTTGCATGTCGTATTTTAAGATACTAAACCTCCTAAGCAAACTCCAGCAAAACTTTGAGAGTTTCGGTTGAATTTTGCTTACAAGTCTATTTCCCAAGTTGGTTCGATATCAAACCTAACTCGAAGATCACACAAGCAGCTGTCAACTATTTTCGCATGCTGTAGCAGATTGACCAGTTTCCCCACAAGCATGCAAGCAGCTGCCAACTATTTTCGCATGCTGAAGGGATCGACCAGTTTCCCCACAAGCATGCAAAAGATATTGTCTTAAGGGAACAATACTAGTCATTTTAGTTTTTTCGGAGTAGTGCTAAAAATTGTTGCAAAAGTCATCCTATTCCAATCAAAACCCCATCAATCTATATATCTACAGAATCTGCATGAAATCAGCTATTCAAATATACTCATAGTTTTATTATAAGTTCACTCAAATAAGAAAAAAGCAGCATCAAACAGCACAAAAAAACAAATAAAAAAATTTCACCCGCAGAAAAATTCAAAAAACTTTTTAGCATTAAGACCCATGCACATCAAAGTTACTAATAATAAAGAACTATCCTAGGACTGCAAAATAATGGGAGGATTTTTTCCACAGATGTCTACTCATTGAAATATACAATTTTTAAAATGTTTAATTTTGTACAAGAAATTTTGATGAGAATATGTTGAATTATTCCCAAGCCACTTGGAATTTAAAAAAAAACTTACATTATTTTATTCTACACCTAACTGACATCAAATGTTCCAATTTTTATGCAATTTTGACCAGAAATGTAGGAGTAGTTACAAATTTTGTGCCAAAAAATGATGTTTTGAGAAAATCGCTGTTAAAGTTTTACTTGCCAATTCACTTCACTTATGCTTGATTCTCAAATTTTCTACTCAAAGCTAAGTAGTCAAATTCAGCTTTACAACTGTCCAGGTTGGTAATCAATGCTAAAAACTTTTTAGCAGCAGCTTCTTTTCCTGCAGTTAGTGTTTTATTCAGACTGTTGCTGAAGTCTGGTTGCGGTGACTGTTGCCGAAGTCTGGTTTCTGCCTCCACCAACTCATCATGCATGAACTTCATGGCAGTACCATGGATGCTATTGCTATGCAATGCCAGCTACTGTCTAGTGGTGGAGGTGACATTTCCAAAATAATGCAAAAGTCTTCACTGACACCACATTATCTGTTTCCACAAAGACGGAAGGTTGAATATTGGATTCACTGATAATTGGCATGAGCTTATCATCAACTAGACTTTGAGAAGAAAAAGCAGCTGAACTACTGGTACCAGCAGCTTCTTCAGTGGGAACTAAAGTTTGTTTTTTTTTCTAGAGGAAAGAGAGACCTCTAAATTTATGCTTTTTAGTTGGCTTCAGCATTTGGCAATACTAAACTAAATTCAAGAGTAAACAGTAAAATAATTTCATGAATATTCAATATCAACAATATAAAATGGAATAATTCCAATTTCTAATTGATATGGCAATGATAGTAGGCTAACCTAAAAACAGTTTACTGTAATGTCATCTGTCATTGCTAGGCTAAGTAACTGGCTAAAACTGTTACCACATCATACAGTCAATCAAATAAACTTATACAGAACAGAGATAAGTTTATTCATTATCAGTTACTGTTCATCCAGCAACTCTTAGAATTGTACTCTCTACTCAACACCTGAATTGATTTCTTACTGATTCTAACAGTTTCTCTAAAATCAGCTAAATAAACTTCTTGTAATAACAGCTACATTTAACAAATATTTCATTTTATATTTTAAAAGGAATCAAGAAGTGGATCCTAACAAGACAAACTCAATTTAGAGCTATAATTATAGCAAGATAAAGGTGCTTCTTGACAAATCGATGCATTCATTTCATCAATTAGGTCTAGGTATGGTCAGTAAAATAAAAATTTACCTAAGAAGGAGTTGGAATTCAGTAAAAACTTAAACATTTTTGAAATCCTAAGAAAATTTCCTATCTTATGGATGAAAAAAACTTTTTTTCAAAAAAAATTTTTTTTTACTAGTATGGTCCCCTTAAGCACATTAATTCGCAATGGCTTCTCAGCCCACCCTGAGAATTTTATTCTTGCAATGCTTGCTGATGATGATGAAATTATTTGTTCCCAAGCAGTTGAAATTGTGCTCTCAATACGCAAATCTAGAGCAGGTGAACTGATCTAAGATAATGCAATTCAATGGCAACATCTGTTCGTAATTTATCATACCAAAGATCAATGTCGAGGCTAACTTCTACCAAAACATTGTAGAATATTGACAGGATTGAAGTCACAGAACCTCCTGCAACCAAAATGCTGTATGTCACAGAAACTTCTACCAAAACATTGTAGAATATTGACAGGATTGAAGTCACAGAACCTCCTGCAACCAAAATGCTGTATGATGAAACACTGAAAAATTTCAAAACCGACAAACCTGAACTAGCTCATCCTTGCCACAATCAAACTGTTGAGCATCATGTGAAGGGGTACACGACTTTTCAGCATGACCTTTTTGGGGCCAATATTTGGTGCTTTTGTACTAACCCTAACCCAAAGCCCTAACCCTAAATAAGTGAACTGTCAAAGAGCACCGAATTGGCGTCGAAACAATCAGTGCAGAAAACGTCTGGCAACGAAATAGGTGGCGCCGAAAAGACGTGATCCCCATGTGAAGCCACTGAGAGAAGCTTCCATGCATGTGGCTGGGTTTGAAAGACGGGATGGCATCATCAGACAAAAAATCAAATCACGAAAGTTGATGCCATCTTTCAACACCAAAATGCCATTTAACTGTTGAATACAATGACTTGTCTTTATTTGCCTAGTATGGTAACACCAACTGTAACTACATGTGACATTTAGGCACAAGTAGGCCTAACAAAAGTTAGCGATGCAAGGTGCTTTTTATAGTGCTACAACATTTCAAGTGCGTTTTAAATCGTTTTGAAATAATTACCAAAATTCTGTACCGTATTTTCTGATTTTCATGCATTTCATAGCATAAATAGCAACACAAACTGTTTAGTCAAATTCTAGCAGCCATAGAATAAAAATTTCTCTTAGAGCAGATAGAAACATGGGTCTTCTCTTTCTTTTAAGCCATCAACCAGCCTCCTACAGCAGTAGAGGTGGAGATACGAAAAATTCGACCTTTTATGACCTTTGGTCTTAATAAGGCAAATCATTTTTAGGAGAGGTGAGCCATAATCACTTTCAAGTTGATATTTAGGCCCGAAGACAACTCGTTTCACACCTTAAATCAAAATCTGAAACATTATTCTATTTTCACTCCACCCTATTGATCATCACTATGAAAAAGCATAATGCAGAAAGACTGATTATTATGCAATGGACTTACTTTGGGGATTTTTGCAGATAAACCAAATGATGAAGAGACCAGTGATGAGATAACAAAGTATCTTTATGCCGATTTTTCAGAAGACTTTGGCTCTGAGAGACTGTAGGAAACCTACATGATCTTATAGTAGGTATACTCACTATCTCATCTAGTGTTCTTTTTGTAATATTAATCTCATCACAAGATGTCGCAACACAGTCAACATATTTTTGACAACAACTAATTTCCTTTATTTACGAATTCTTTCAACGTATAAAATCGATGTCCTTTTTGATATTTAAATCAGTTTCATCTAAATTGCTACTGAATCAACTTGAGGAAGGTTAATTCTAAGTTAACTTGAATCGATGATGCAAAGTTTAGTTAATCTTTCAACCTAATTCGAGCTTATTTTAATTCAACAATACAACAATCTTTTGTCGATAAACAAATTTAATTCAAGAAAAATTATCTGAGTTCTTGCAGCAAGTCTTGAGAAAGAAGCAAAGAAGCAAGTTAAGAGGAATTTGGTCCTCACCAGGCCAGACAGCCTACAAGACACATTGGCAACTTTGATGTGTTGAAATTTTGGAAGAAGAAAACGTTGCAATATCCTAAACTTGTAAAGCCAACAAGATATGAACTCTCTATTCCATGTTCTTCTGCAGCTTTGGAGCGCATATTTTCTTGTGCTAGTCAAGTCTATGAAGAATCGAGTTACTTCCACAGCACTTTGATTCAGTTGTTTTTTTGAACAGTTACTGGGAAGTAATTTAACTTTTTATGTACTGGTACCAGTAAACAATCTACAGCATATATTTCATTTTGGGAGTAATTTTTGACTGTAGTAGCCTATTACAGTGAGTTTGAGGTTAAGTTTTTAAGTTATTTGTATATACTGTTGGATATTGGATAGTGCTGGGTTTAAGTAAGTAGGTACGTAAGTAAAACTTTTGCTTATTACTTTCTTAAGCAATGATTGCTATGACTTAAGTAATGATTGTGAAGGCTTAATAATTTTAAGTAACTTTTTAATTGTGATAAAATAAAACCTATTGTGCTAGAACGTATTGTGACAACACAGTTTCAAGATAAGGATAGAAATTTGTGGCCTTGTGAAGTATCTAGAGAATCCAGACAGTTATGAGCAGATAGTTGAATTTTCACTTTTGAGTTATTAAAAAAAACGAGAGCTTGCAAAAGTGACAAGAGATGTTTTTCACAACTTTTTTTCCTGCGACCTCATTGACGCGAGTGCTGAAAATCTTGAAAATGATATCACTAAAGTACCCTTTACAAAAAAAGTCTAAAACAGAAGAACTTAATGACATTTTGTATCAGCCACGAAATCAACATTTAGATCATATTCAAGAAAACGTATTGACACGCATCAAGAACGCAATGACATTTTACAAAGCAGCAATGGAATGTCTTAAAGTCTTGGCAATGATAAAGTCTCATCTAAGCTCACTTCCACCCTCTTCTGTCAAAGCTGAAAGACGTTTCAGTGCTGCTGGACTGTTTGTTTCAAAATTAAGATCATCTATGAATGATGAAATGATTGATTGCTTGATCTTTGCATGCAGCTACTTAGCACGCAAATAAATAAATCTTCTTTGTGAATGAGAATGTGTAATACTGAAAATAAAGTGATTTAATTAATAATAGTGTAGTGTCTCTAATTAGCCTTTTTTTAAAATTACTTAAATAATATTTCGAAAATTACTTGTTACTTTAAGTAATTTCTTAAAGCTTACTTGAACCCAGCACCAGTATTGGATTTTTGGTTCTCTGCCTGTACTTGTACTTGCTTATTGTTGTTTTGTGCACCTATTTGGCTTAATCATGTTCTTTTGTTCTGATTTTATTTCACATAGGCTTTTGCATTGGCTAGGCAAGTTTTATAGCCATAGAATATGTACTGATAACTGTAAAATTATGAAATCAATGAAGCTCTATTTCAGATTGTGGCTGAAAGAAACCTGAAATAGATCTTGATGGCTGAAAGAAACCTGAGTCCGTATTTGAAACCGACAGAGATAACCTGACTTACTTGAAATGACAAAAAGTACAAAGGAGATAGTTAACATTTCACAAAGCAAGAGCTGATTTGATATGCAGGTAGAAACCTTGAAGTCAAGAAAGGTGAGCAGTGAGATGTTGCAAGTTAATTCATAAATCACACGACCGAAGTTTGCATTTTTTTTCCTATTATTGTACATTTTATTAAGCAAATATATCTTTCAATCTTTCAGTTTAAGCCTCCCTCAGTGTTGTCAGATAAATGGTAGTGTTGAATGCATTGATCATAAGGAATAGAGAATGGAATTTGATGCTATTATTACCATTCCCTTAGACTAACTGAGTCATCCTAATTGCAATGAACCGTGAAATAATTACCAAAAGCGGGTGGTTTCAGACGAACAGTAAAAGAGAGCCATTATCAGATTATGGTTACTTCACATTGCACAAACAAATTTTTTAATTCTTGCAATATCATTTTTGTTCTCATTTTAAAAATATTTTGTTGCCATGCGGTGCACTTGCAAATATTTAGCAGTGCAGTGCAGTGTGCGCGACAGAACCTAGGCCATGCAGTAAAAGCATACCTGCGACATCTCTACAATAGACTATATCACAAATGACAAGTTCTAGAAAGCTGGCAAGACAAGGCGATTTGAGACTGGCTGGCTGAAGCAAAAACTGTGATGTTAGGTCAAAGTATCAATGAACTAAGTTCATACACTAGAACTTCTTAGGCTAATGAAAAAAGTAGCTAGATTGTTCCAAAAAACGAAACCTGTTTGAAGTGGAAGACATAAAAATCTGTGAAAATTTTGAATGAATTACAGCAATATAAGCAAGCATTTCCATATAGTGTAATATTTAACAAATATAGTCAGTTGGGGCAAAAAAAAGCACTTTTCTAAAACTTTGCAATTACTCCAAACTCTCAAGTCAAAAATCTTCAGTCAAAGTTTTGTTAGAAGCACTCTGGCAAGTACTAATATAAACAGTACACTTTTGTTTTCACCATGCTCTTGCTAGGATTTTTGATAAAAAATGTGAATGCTTTTTTTCCCCACGAAAAGGGAAAAAAATCACCCATAGGGGTAAAAAAAATCAGCCTGTCATAACTTTGTTTTTGAGTTTCGGTAAAGGTGGATAGTCAAGTCATCACTAATTTTTGACAAGAACTTGCTTTTTCCTCAATTAGGAAGCAAGGATATGTGCTATCTAACATGTCAAAATAATCATCATTGGTCGTGGGTGCAGATTTAATAAGAAAATTGTGTTCACACATCTTCAAAAAGACTGCTAACTGATTATTCTAATAAGGTAGTACACTGAAGTCTTAAGGCTTGTGTTACGGCCAGTTTTACTTGGAATGGCTTGTTTTCTCCATTTCCGTGCGGAATCGATTTTAGTTGTGTCTTCGGGGATTTCCCACGAAGTCTTTGTTCTGTTTCGCGCCACTAACCACGAGTCAGTCGTGTGAGTTGTTAGTAGTGGCAGGTGTGTACTCAATATTGCCTGGCGTAAGGCCTACTCTATAGTTTAAAGTGTATAAATCAGTGTTTAGTGCAGCTGCAGTTTTACTACAGTACAGCCTAAAGCTGGTTTAGCCTTCGGGCAGCTATCACTGGCTGTTTGGTTTGGGTTGGTTTGGATTAGCCTACTGCAGATGTTTTCTGAAGTGTAGTCTGTAGCGTGCAGTTGCCTATTGTAGATTGTTGTGTAGTCAAGGCGTGGTTATCTGTGTTGCCGGTTGTGTGGGATGGTTTAGTTGCCTTTTGAGCTCCCCCTCTTGGGCTACTTAGTACTTACGTATTGCTGCAGTTACCAAAGTTCTTCATTGGGCTTAGTTGCGGGCTAGTAGTTTACCGATACCGATTTTGGCTGTTGTGTACCTGTATCTGTTTGCTGTCTGTTATTGTTCGATTGTAGCAAGGTTTGGTACTGTACCCCGGCGAGTGTATGTACTGTATATCGTGTTTGCTTTACTGCATTGTGTTTAGATCTTTGCATAGCAGACTTTAACACGTCTTCAATAGATAGGTAGGGTTGCTAACTGCGTTTTATTAGCTTAGTGAGTTAGTATAGGTTGGTGATTCTGCTTGTTACTGTGTCGATTACTGGCGATTTGGATTTTGAACTGCCTAGAACTTCATTACAATTCGTGACCGAATTTCTGGGGTGTTGGCTGCTCTTATTCCTTGTTGTCAGATGTTGAGAGCACGAGGGTTTTATTCAAGTAGATTCTACCGCTAGGTTGTGGTGTTGTTCCCCGCTATCTGACGGTAACAGCTTGTTAATCATCATTGGTGGTGGGTGCAGATTTAATAAGAAAATTGTGTTCACACATCTTCAAAAAGACTGCTAACTGATTATTCTAATAAGGTAGTACACTGAAGTCTTAAGGCTTGTTAATCATCATTGGTCGTGGGTGCAGATTTAATAAGAAAATTGTGTTCACACATCTTCAAAAAGACTGCTAACTGATTATTCTAATAAGGTAGTACACTGAAGTCTTAAGGCTTGTTGCTATCTGAATAGAAAAAAAAACAAAAACACACACACACAAGTGTAATTATGAAATGTTCATGACTGTATTGTCTAATAGATGAGACTTCATAACAAAATGTAACAATCTACTGGATGTTTGTCGTTAATCAGTATGTCTGCGCAAAAACAAAGGTGTACCTGCAAGAACGTATGCATTTACATAAAGCAAGCAATCACATTACAAACATCCAGCTCTTCACAAAAGCTGCATGTTAAGCTGGTTTACACTTGGTGAAGAAATCAGCAAGTCTTTGTGTCTTTGTGCTGAGTTTTGCAATTTGCTGAATTCAGCACAAAAAAGCAAAAACTCTTAATTCCATTCACCAAAGAGTGAATATGCATTAAGCATAACAAAAAAACTGAAATTGAAAGGTTATTTGTGCAGCTTTTTGAAAGAGCTCAAGTAAAGACATGACACTGCTCTCACAGAAAAACTGCATGTATACTTTTCCCCTAAATACATCAGTGAGGGTGGGTTTTTCTGGCTTTCTCTATTCTTAATCAAGATTGGCTGCTGATGTGATACTTTTACAGGAAATTACAATACTGCTTTAACCTTTTACTTAACTGTACTAAAAATTTGAGTAAATTGGCAGCTTTCGCTGCAGGCTTTCTAAAACTAAGGTTTGTCTTAGCTAACAGTTTTATTTAAACCAATCACAGAGGTAGTTGCCTAGAACAAGAAATGATAATGAACGACTCATCTTTTCATCTTCTACCCTATATTAGACTCAACATTTCAGTCATTAGTCATAATGTCAAAAAGGTTTGTAAAAGACCATTATCACACTTTGCAAAAATGTTTAAACTGTTAAAAAAATTCTTTTTCCAAATTTTGGGGGATGTTTTTTTTACCCCATTCAGCAGCAAAATTATGGGGTAAAAAAAATAATCCACCATTACCTGTTGTTACTATAGTTATAATGCCCAGTGTAATTGTCAATAAAACCATTGTAAGCACACTCTTACACAACCTCAAATTGAATCTCAACTTTGCAGCAGTATTAAAAATATCAAAAACTTGCTGAAAAACATTTTTTCGGCAATTTTGATGATATTTTACAAAAATTACGTAAGTTATGATTAAAAAAACTGCAAATTGCTATTTTTTGTAATTGGTAGATGCAGATGTATTTCTCTTACAATACCACTTGCCATAATTAGAAATTATTAGTAGTTGTGATCTGCAGCATGGGGTACTTTTTTTTACCCAACTACCTTTCCTGATTTTTTTTGCCCCAACTGACTATACCAAAGATTAACTGTGTAAACATCAGAAACCAGCAAAAATATTGTAGGTTCTTAGATTTAAAAATGTATCCCAGAATAAATCACTTTTTTAAGAGCTACACTGTTGCAAACAGCTGAATAACAAATTTCAATTTGCAATTTCCTGATTAAACAATCCAGAAACCCATCAGTGGGTAAAGGAAGTCAACCTTCTAGTCAAAACTCCTTCCTGGCTAGAGAAACAAAAAGCTAAGAAAGCACTGCTAGTTTTCTGTTGCCAAATTGCATAGGTTATATACCACTACAATAGTCGATATTATCTGTGTAAAACCTACCTGCCAATACTGTACCAATACTGCATGCTGCATAAGTTTGAAGCACATCAGAATGGTCTTGCTGGATCTGGGCCAGGTAAGGTTGTACTACAGAGAGTACAGGTGCTGGGAATTCTTGTTTTTATCCAATTTACTGTGTACAGCTGATTAGCAATGTACTGTTTCAAATACTCTTACCGGCCTACATTGACACCCTGATGTGTGAAATAGTACTGCTGTGCAAATTATGCTCAAAACTGCCAACTTGTTATTAGCAAGTATTTTGAATGTTACAGGAATCTAGGGTCTAAACCAGGGTTTAGTAACCTACGGCCTGCCGGCCGGATGCAGCCCACTAAGGCATTTTACCTGGCCCGCAACCTTTTTTTTCCAATGACAGATATGCAGCAATAAACCGCCGAAATGACTAACCTTTGTGGTCTTCGCCCTCAATGCAGCCATAAAACAACCTAAATTTCTGGCAAAGACCTGTTTTTTTATTGGACTTTGCCACCGATTGCTATGAAAAAAGGCTTGAACTTCTGGCAAAGACCTTTTATTTTTTTATTTTTGATCTTCGCTATCGATTTGTCCAAAAAAAGGCCTGAATTTTTGGTGAAGACCTTTCTCTTTTGATCTGCTGGAATGGTGGCAGCCCGCTGGAACCTTGTTACGACTGAATGTGGCCCACTAGTTCAAAAGGTTGCCAACCCCTGGTCTAAACCTAACATGATTTTAAACATTATGTCCTAGGTACTAGCAGTTCTATCAATTATGGTTAATAAATGAAGCCCTCAACTGCAGGTCTGGTTATTCTGGAGAAACAAAAGATCCTAATATATACCACTTTTCATTGTATTGCACAAAAAGACTTCAAACCAACAAAGTAATCCAGAGTATGTTCTCTTTATTTTTAATTGGGAAGACTTCAAGGATGATTCACGTGATCAAAAAGAAATCCGTAAAAGACTGAGTAAAGAAACTAACATATTTTTCGAATTATAAGGCAAAATTAAAAAATAAAAATTTCAAAAAACTGAAAGTGAACCTTATGCAAAAAGTAGGCGATGCTCTTTTTCTCTTTACAATTTACTTCAGAGCTATTTAGAGCTTTTTAAGTTACATTTTATTTAAGGGCATTACATTCCGTAGCACCTTATATAAAGAAATAAAAGCAACAAAAGTCATTTATTGACACAGCGTCTTATATTTTCGTGCGTTTTATAGTCCGAAAAACACAACAAGCTCTTAGCTCTTAACCAGGCGCCTGCATTAAGATGCTATACCATGCATTTTCAAAGACTTGCCATCATATTAAGAATGTAATTGTTACGTCGTTTCAGCTGCAGAGGGTATCGAACCTGGCCTTGTCTGTCTTGTCGAGTCGGGTATCGCTGCTCTTTGTATTGCTGCCTACACGTGACGTTTCACCTCACAATTCCAGCCAGTTTGCTACTTCCTTTGCCTTTCCCAATTTGCATAAATGCAATCTGCTTCCTTTCTGCTCAGCGTTTTTGCCAGCTTACTGCTTACCTTTTCTCGATTTTCACTCATTCTTTTTCTGACTGCAGTCTTGGCAACTGCCACCTTTTTTTTACTGAGCTTTCGCACTTGGAACAACTTTTCTTATTGGATACTTCTCTCGCAACTGGCTGGAAAAACTATTTCGGTACGTATTACGCTTATTTATTGTTTTTTTGTTCTTCGTATGTTTGCCATTGATTTAGGTACTATTGTTAAGTTAATTTCTCGATCCCCTGATAGTTTAGGATTTATATTTTGCATGTTAGCTTCTCGTCCCTCTTTATTGTGTTAATCTTCCTACTTGTTTTTTTGTAACTTTACCCTGAGTTTAGACCTTCAGCTCGTATAGCCGGGTTTTTTGTTATTTTTTAGAAACCGCTCCGAATGCTCTGATCATCTACAACAAGTGGCCATTCAATAAACAATAACTCGGAACTTTTCTCGCACTGGCGTTTTGAATTAGAGCGCGTTTTGAATTAGTGTGAGGCCCATCTCCACAGCCAGTTGTTTAAGTCCTTACAGTAATGTTGTGTCGCAGTCACGCAACTGCTCCAACCAATGACATCATTAAATCAAGCAATAAAATAGAAGCAAACAAGACCCAACTCCAGCAACATCGGTTAATAAAGCAACCCAGCCAAGCGCTCATAGGTTGTACAACCGAGCCGGTTAACTGCAGTCAGATCGTGTTCCTTTTAACCCAAAGCACAACTACCACAGTTGCACCATCAAGAAGTGGACAGACTTTGTCACCATCTAGGCTTGAAAATGATGCAAACTTAAATTAAAGAACAAGCAGAAAAACTTTGCCTGTGATGCTGTGTCTCTTTAATCTCGAGTGATAAATTTCATGGCTTTTTTAAAGAATCTTAAAACTTTGAACTCCTCTTTATCAATCACGCAGCTAATTGGAAGAATTTACAGACTCAGTTAAAAATGTTGATGAATCACATCATTGTTTGAACTCAATCATATTGGAGCAATTGATCTGCTTCTCATATCTTACATCATTAATGCAACTAGCTTCAAAGCATATGAAAGATTACTAGAAAAACAAATTTTAACTTCTGTTATGACATTAAAAAAATTACCATGTATTTGGATAAAAGAACTGGGCTGGATGATGCCAGACAATGAGGTTTTCAAAGCTCAATGCTTCTGAAAAATGCTTTGCTAATCATTGATAAGGTGTGCTTTTCAAGGCATATAGAGGCAAGCAGTGGCCAGGTTTTTAGCCTAAATGATGACCGTTACATTGCTGCAGCAGCTTTATGCTTAATGGTTAAATCTTCATCAGTGGTTAACAAGATATGGTTGCCATGTATCCAAGTAAAGATTTAAGAGCAGAAAATTAGAAAACCTGTTTTGATAAAGTTATGGCACTTCTTCATGAAATTGGCTTCAATACTGTGGCTATTTCTGTTGACATTGCTCCGGCCAATAGAAAAAATTTTTTAAGATTTTGTACATGCTGACACTCTGCAAGATTCAGCAGTGAACTTATTCACCAGTGGACAAAAACCCCACCCATATTGTCAAGAACATATATAAAAACTTTTTATCTAAAAACGTTTTTTAACCTAAAAGCATGCTTCCTCTATCCCATTGCAGTTATGGCTCATTTTAACCCTGTTTCACATAGGGGGGCATTTTTGCCCCTCTCTTGGTATTTTTGAGATAAATCCCTTCAAAAAAAAAGATTTTTCTTCAAATCAAAATGCATTACAAATAACTTCTGAAAATTTAACCCTTTGCTGTCGAGGGGAAAATATAGGTCACCCAAACAAAAAAGGTTATTGCAGGCCAACAGCGACTATTGGTCGCTCTTAATGAATGATGTGTTATGGCAGTTTTATTGCCAAATTAGTACAGTCTTTGGGCAATCGTTATATGAACTTAAGTAAGCTAAAACTGAATAATAGCCAAATGTAATTGATATTCTTTACATCGCCCAGAAAATGCTCTCCTCTGCAACATATAGTTACTGCAAACACTAGTAACTTAGCTCTAAAGTTACCGGTGGCAGTATCTGAATAGTCTGTGAAAAACCTAGGTTTCACCTTAGATCAGCATATGACTTTGGAAAAGCAAGTGTCCTTAACTTTAAAAAGTTGCTATTTTCATGTAAAAAATAGTGGTTATCTGACCTGCTATTTAAATTTTTATTCAAGAAAGATGTTAATTAATGCCTTGGTCACCTCAAGATTGGACTATGCAAATGCAGTATACTTTATGGCTTGCCTTCTATACAAATAAAAAGATCGCAAAGGTTGCAGAATTAGGCGGCCGGGTTAGTAACACATACGAAAAAACATGCTCCTTATTTCCCCGAATGCAATTCTAAATTTTGCTTTTAACTTTTAAATGTTTGCATGGTCTGGCACCTTCATACTTGACTGATTTGGTTCAGGTATCAAAGCCCAATACACAATTAAAAAACTCTTCTAAATTGCTTTTACAAAAGCCTATTGTTAAAAGCAAAACTTATGGAAACAGGTGGTTTGCAAGAGCTGCAGCTGACTTGTGGAACACCTTGCCAAAAAAATTGCAAGAAGAAAAGAGTTTAGTTGGATTCAAAAAACTGTAAAAACCACACCTATTCAAGTTGAAAATTACTGTTTAAAGTGCTGTGAGCCTTTTTTCTAAAGTGGAAACAGCGCTAGATAAGCATTTGTTTTATTATTATTCACAGCTTAAACGTTGCCAAACATATGCATCGTGATGGTGATAGTGCGATAAAATATAAAATAATGTCACAAACAATGTAGCGCAAAAAATGCTGGTAAGTTTGTAAAATGCTTTCTTTGTAGTGATCTTTCAGTCAGCAAAGACATGTGCAAAAAGCAGTTGCCTAATATACCTAGCAGAATTAACACTAGAATGGCCGCTACGATCATTTTGACCATTTTGTAGCTTCAAGGTGGGTTATTTTTTGTTGCAAAAATCTCATTGGTATAAAATTTCTTGACGTTTCCTAATTAATAAGCAGAAGCTCAGATGCTGAGTACCAAGCCAATAAGTTTTCCTAAATAATAAGCAGAAGCTCAGATGCTGAGTATCATTCTATTTGAATAAGACTGATAATGACTTTAGTTTAAGTTGAAACGTCTCGAAATAGAATGATCCATTTTATCCTGGCTCTGGTTTTTTTGTCTAAGCTCTTCATATCGTCCCGTTATTCTGCTCCGAAGCCAAAAACTGTTTTAAAAATATTTTTGAAGGTAGTTTTCCTCCAATGGCCATTTACGGTCATTTTGACCATTGTAGAAAAATCATTGCTTCTGAACTTCCTGCTGTGCTTGATATGAAAACTGTATCGACACATCGTTTTTATGACTTATTTTTTCAACATTATCGTTTTTGTTTCTGCTGAACTGATTTCATTTCTGACATCATAGTGTAATCAGAAAGATATGCACAACTTCCAAAGCAGTTATTTCATTATATGTTGCTCAGTTATCAGTCCGAGATTGATTTCAGATTAGGAAGAAGTTTGTAAAACAGCAATAGAATATTCCACAGCATATTGTTGACAAATACAGGCTTTCATAGCCTTTCAGCCACGATTTTGGTCAGGTATCCTCTCCAAAAAGAACTCAGGTAGAAAAAGCAGAGGACATAACCAGGCTTTCATAGCCATTCAGCCACGATTTTGGTCAGGTATCCTCTCCAAAGAGCACTCGAGTAGAAAAAGCAAAGGACATAAAATTAGCTCAGATATAGAGTATAATCATGATGAACAAAAAAAGAAAAGGTTACCATCAAGCTTCTTGTCTCCAATGAATCCTTTTTATTTCAGGCTTTCAGGTCCTGAACTTGAAGAGGTGTGTCCCCGGACTTACTCAAAATCAAAACAAATCTCTAAATGCAACTATTTGGAAGCAGTGCCTGAAAGAGAAGAACTTTGAAGCTAAATTTGTTAATAGAGCCGTAGTTTCTGCAACATTGGCATGGAATACTGGTGCAAAATCTCAAACACGAGTTTTAACTGCTTTGTCCCTGTCAGTATTTCCTTTTACCAAAAATGCTGTTGTTTTCAAAGACTTAAAACGAGTCTACTATGCCAAACAACAACTATCAACAGAAAAGAAAAGAAAAAATATGAAACTATTAAAAGCAAACAAAGATGCAGCAGCAAAGCATTTGTTTGGGACAGATTATGTGCCTTGTCAATTGGTCAAGAATAAATTCTGAGTTGAGTTGAGTGACGTGACCTTGACAAGACCTGGCAATAATAATAAAAATGATAAGATCACATGTATAGCATTAGAGCTTATTGATTTGACATAATTAGCGTGATTTGAACAAAAATTTAAAAGTTAACTTTTGAAAACAATCTTCTCAATAAAGTCATTTTTTCATACAAAATTTTTTACTTTTTTTGGTTTACTTCATAAAGTTTACTATTTGGTTCTAATGGTTTCAAAATTTCGGGAATTGTTACAAGTGTTCTTGTTCTTCATATAATGAAGCAGTTTTTTAATTTTTTTTTTTTTTTATTGGGGTGTTTTTGCCAAAAATGTGACCAAAATTCAATTTTTTTAGGTGTGTCTGAAAAAATAAATTTTTTTCAAGATGATGTCATTCAAAAAAAAAATCCAATCACAATTTCAAAGGGCTAGGACAGCTCTATAATGTGTGTAATTTTGGTGTTGAATGGTATCGTACATCTAGTGTTTTTAGAATTCTTACAAACCTCAAATTTTTACTTTAAAAAAAATGTTCTATTTCTGATGCAAATTTTGCAGAATTTAAAAATGCTTTTTTGAAAGTTGTGGTTATATTTGATTTCCTTATCTCATGCAGATTCCACACATAATATAGTTAGTTATAGTTTATGGTGAGTATGTGTTGAGATACACTGTAAACAATGTTATGCAATCTCAAAAATACATCACAACAACCCACTGCCTATTTTAATGTAATCACTGCATTTTAGCATTTCTTCATTCCAGCGAAGATTTGTGAAAAGAGCTGGATGAAAACCTTCAATCTAAAGCTGTAGTTTTCAAGACTACCCAATTCTTAAAGGGTGGAAATGATAACTCTAATGCATTTAAAAGCTATTTTGAAATTCTGTACAACTAACAAGTTTTTTGAATTTAAAAACATTTTCACTTAAAAGATTTAAGCCAAATTTGCGGTCTCTTAGCATTTAAACCTATTTTGAACTTGACCAGTACGTGTGCATGGGCTGATTGGACTGAGTAAAATAAATTCTTTCAAACTCTTCGAAATCTTGGTAATTAAGCTTTTTCTAATTGCTTTAAAAACGTTCAAAATGTCATCCAAACGACATTAAAATGGCTATTTTTTTCCGAAAAAATTGCCAGAATTGCCAAGCAGCTAGGGTCTTTGCCTCCATGCCCCCATTGTGATAACTTGTTCTTTAGCACACAATCTCCACGAACATCAATAAATGTTGTAACAAATTGCAGCTATTACAAAGAAACCTTGTTAGACAATAATATCTTGCATTTTCATTGATGGTTAAAATAAATTAACTACTATTGGGTGCTGGTTGCTTTTTGAAAAATTGAAACCCCTCCTTTAACAAATTTCTGGGTGCACCCCTGCTGTGATGTGTCCAGGAGTATGGCAGCTTCAGGCTGCAGATAAGGGGGCAAGGAAGTGCAATCATCATTGGGTCTATTGAGATGAAGTAGTGTGTCAAGGGAGTAGTTTCTGGGCTGAAGAAATGAAGGGCACGAGAGATGGAATCTTCACGGGACCTATTGTGATGCAGTGACGTGTCAAGAGGTATGGTAGCTTCAGCACTGCAGATAAGGGGACAAGGAGGTACAATCATCACAATGTATGTTGAGATGCAGTACTGTGTCAAGGAGTACTTTCAGGGCTGCAGAGTGCAGATTAGGAGGGCAAAGGGTGCAATCATCACGAGGAATTATTGCTAACATTCCAACCGGCAGAAAGAAAGATTGTATAGTCTGCAGTGACAGAAAAGTGAAGAGCAAGGAAGCAGTTTTTCACCGTGAATCGTGTGAGCAGCATCCTGAATTACATCCTGATAAATGCTTCAAAACGTTTCACCATGAAAAAGAATAAAAATGGCTGCTGCTGTGTTTGACATTTTCTACCCTTACTTTGTGACATTGGTGGTTGAATGACACTTCGTCCGATAAACTAATTTACAGAATAAAACAGGACTTAGTTCAAACCATTTTAATAAATGATAATAATCAAAAAACATTCAACTCTGCATTAATTCAAAAAAATAAATATTAAAAATAATCGTAATAACTCAGTCGCTTAGCTACAGATACGCACCGCCAGAGTTTGCTGCAATTAGCCTGGTGTTTTGGGCTACTTTTTGACTTATGCTCTTACAAATAATAGGAAATAAATATGAATATTGCAATTAATTGTTAAATTTAACTGAAGTTTCCATCATCTAGGCTCATATTTACAAGTAAGACTTCACAATTTTTTTTAATTAATAGGCTAGTAGATCCTTAGGTAAAGACGTACTGATCAATTAGGTAACAAAATTGTCAAAATTGGTCAAGAACTGGCTGTTTAAGTAAACAACTAACAACAGCTGTTGCCTTGAGCTGGGGAAAGTGATGAAACATGCCGATTTTAAAACGACCAGCGACAGACATAATGGAAAATTTAATTAGACTGCAAATGTTTAAAATTGCTAAGCTAACCGGAAGTTCCGGAATCTTGAAGTTTTCTAAAGTCACTTTAAAGCCGAGCACGCAAATTTGAGAACTGCTTTTCTTTTAATGTTTCCAAAAAACACTGTGTTTTGTTTGCAAAACTACTCTCTTTGTTGACATTTATAGTAGGTGCTCTTGGATTTCCTACGTTATCAACAGCAGTTGCATAACAGATACTGAAAAATATGCAACATAAAATTTAAAAACAGGTCATGTAAAAATCATTATGCTATATTTGCATTTGTTGTTTAGTAGCTTAGCAATTAACAATAGTAATAATAAATAATAATTAACTTGTGGCATTACTTTTGGAAGCACGAAAATGTTAGCACATATTCAGGATTATGTGTATGTATGCAAGCCCTAATATTCCAATGCCTTTTGTCCGCACTCGTTTGTCAAATTTTGAAAACTGTATATTGTGACATCATCAAACAATGACGTTACCTGTGTTTTCACTCAGTACAGCGCAAGGATTTAATGTTTTACCTGCAAGTGATTCCAATTTTCTAGCTATTTCAACTGGTATGCTACTTCAATTTAAACAATACATGACGTCACAGAAGAATCCTCCTTCATTGGTTTATAGTGAAATTCACACTGCTTTTGCACAATTGCAAATTACAAAAACTTTCTAATAATCCAATACTTTTGATACAACAGTCAAAAAAACTGCTGAACTCTTACCTTGTTCACATTGCTTCTACAGCAACTCAATTTAAAGCAAACGATTGATTAGGTGGACTGTGATATGGTTTACTTAAAAAACTTGTAAAATAATGTAATAACATATCCACAATTCTTGCAAAATATACGTAACCATAATTCTTGCAAAACATACTGAGTGGCTATTGAGAGAAGACCAACTAAATGGACTGATTTCTAATGTAATATATACACTGATGGTTAGAGAGGGTTTTGAATTTTTACAGTCGAGCATCATTGACTTTCGTTCTGAGTCTTTACAAAATTTAACCGGGAAAGTATTTGAAGCTTAATTACCAATTTCAATACAGGCTTCTCTGCCAAGTGGGTTACAGATCATGAAATTAAAGAATTTATAGATCACCATCAGAGTTCATCCACCTCCAAAAATACAAAAATCTTAACTGTAGATTATGTAGGTCATTGGTACAACAGATTGTTTCACTTTTTTCTTCTATAAAAATCAAAATTGTAAAGTTTTTTGTTTCCAGTAATGTTCAAACCGCTGTTGGAATGAAGCCAACAAAATATGCTATGATGTTAAAGAAATTCTTCGAAAAACAGCTGGAAACATATCTCCATTATTACGAGTTACTTTTTTACCTTCTTCAGTGCTAATAAAAATAGCTTTATAACAATCATCTTCAAGTAAGTCTTTTTCATCAACTTTTTCAAACAGAGGATGCTCAGTGAAATGCTTCACCATCCACTCATGAACTTCTAAAACATCTGTGATAGTGTACAATAATGCATCTACTGCCATAACATAAGCATATTCAGCCAAAAGGTTAGGGCTAACAATCCTCCATTTGTGCTTTTGCTTCTTAAAATGTGGATCTGGGAAAAGGATAAACGCTTTTCGCAGTTGACCTGAAAACAACAATCAAAATCTTGAATCATGCAAAAACTGCAATTAAACCCTAAAAACAACTATCAAGACATTAAATTAATAGCGTACTGGTACCATAATATTACTAAAATGCAATACCATCAGCATACTAATGCACGTGGAAGATTATCTTTTGTTATTGTTTCATTAATTTGAAGTCAAATTAAGTATGTCTTGCAATACTATTCTTAAATCTTGCAAAGTGAGTAATTTGAAGTGCTTTCGATACCACCAGCAAAGAGTGCTTTTGGTCGGGGAAAAACTGATGCTAATTGCTGTAACATGCTTGCAAAGCTTTTCAACAACAAATTTAAATACCTTTTGCAAAAAAATTCGGTAAATACTTCATCGCATTTGTTCGCACGCAACTTATATTCTGATAAAGTGTGTTGTTCTCTGAGGTTTGTCGCAAAATATTGATTCTTTCTTGAACATATTCTGACACCTAAAACAATCAACTTCAACAGGTGCATTCATGCACATGAACCAAACATCACTTAGTCCAAACTGACAAGAAACCAAATGCCTGCCAACTAACCCTAATGCTCGCAGTCAGTTGCTTTGTGGTCAGTTTGTGGTCGTCAGTTGACTTAATTAGGCAACATAGGTCATTGAACCTAGTTTGCAAGTCTTTCATCACAATGGGTAGACTGCAATGGATAGAATGCTCTCCATGGGAAATCAGCATTAAACGTCTTTCTGAGACACAGCAACAAACTGCCAGTTCAGGAATCGAACTGGGAGTCAGCAACTTTTCAATCCCAATGCTCTACCACTGAGCCATCAATGCAGCAAACAAGTCATGCTAAATGAAAAGAAATATAGACTCTGAGTTTGGTTAATATTAGGTAGCCAAGCAAGCAATAAACATTTACCTGTAGTATTTTTCTTTTCCTGTAAGGATTTATAGCAATTTTACAAACTCAAAACTATCAACATTTAATATCAACCTTTTTTCAGTTCACATCTTTACAAATAATAAATTACTATGACAGACGTGCATCCAAATGATCAGAAGAATGCACGAAGTACATCTGAGCATCTCAAATGATGGAACAAAAAATATGAACAGAGACTGGATAACCCACAGTAATCCGAAATAACAAGCTACTGGACACAGTATAACAAAATTATTGGTAGAATGTATTCTAGATACAAATTATGCAATCAAAAGGTTGTTAAGTTGACCAATAAAAGAAACCTCAAGTGTCAAATCTTCACCGTTAGAGTGTGAAAAGCTTGCAATTTACATTACAGTCCACACACTCACTTTAACACGAAGTTCCATCCCAACAATTAAAGTTTTAGGGAGCAAAGTGGACAAAGAAATAAGTAACCCACCATAGCCGCAACCAATATCCAAAACTTCGATGCTGGCCTAAAAAATATGAAAACAATCAACAAATAATTAGGCTAGCGTGCATAGCCATTTTCTATCAGCAATTTGGTCTTTTGATTTATTGGACACAAAAAATTTATTTTTAAGCTTCATCTGCCATGGTTTACAATGCACAAAGTCAATGATCTTTTGAGTGCAATCTGACTCACACTGTCAAAAGGAAAACTGCTTAAAGTTTTGAACCAATATGCCAGCCCTTAATGCAAAAGAAGTTAAGTCTCGTCACCATTACAGGGGTCAAAATTATCTTTTTTAACCAGTTACCCATTGGGCAAGTAATACCAAATGTTTACCTGCCTGAAGAAATTTCAACTAGCCCCCTCCCAAAAAAGGCACAATAAGTTTTGAGGCTGTTTAGCTTTGGAAAAAAATCATAAAATGCACTTCTTGGCGAAAAACACTGAAATTTGCACAACACTGGTACTGTATGTATATTAGGGTGGCCCTTATTTTTGAACTTTTAAATTTTACAGTGGGTGCCCCTTAAAAAGTTTCCATCTGCATAAAAATAAAATATCTGAAAATATTTTTGCAAACAAATAATTTTTAAGGTATGCTCAAACCCCTCGAAATTCTTCCCATACATGTTATCCCTGTATTATTATGAAAATGAATTTTTTATGTATTCCTGACCATAAGCATGCATTCCGTGTGAAAAATATTATTGTAGATAGCCACGTGCCAAACACAAGCACAGTCGAATCGTACTTTGTGAATAGTGATGTCATAAAGTAAGGTCTGTGATGTCACATGGTTTGCTTAACTTGTCACATGTTTCTACTCAAGGTTTGCTTAACTTTCAAGAAAGAAAGAAACTGGTCAGAAAGATCAGCAAAAAGCAGGATCAGTAGATCTAACAAATTTTCACCAAACGTTTTCGTTTTTGCTAAAAAGCATTTTCAATGTGAAAGCTTATTCAAATTTAATCTTAACTTTGTTGTGCAGTTGTGCACAGGTGGTTAGGGCTACAGTACTAGTCTTGTCTTTTTATATTAGGTTCAATGTTAATGGCAGTACTGGCAAGAAAAAAGTCTGAGATTTACTCGGTTGGGTCAGTGAAGGATGAGTTTACTGGCTCAAAATTACCATCTGTGCATGATGTTCTTGCTGTATACTTCTACAGGCTAAAATAATTCATCAAGGAAACGAAACATGAAGCAGCTGTGCACACAATCCAGGAACTCTTCACATACTGGCAACGAGCAAGGATTCCAGTATGGGATGAAAGAAGGGCATTAAAAAGCTGGAAGATCTTGTTACAGCTTGGGAAAAACTTTAAAAAAACACAAACAGGAAGAACGAAAGGCAGAAAATGAATGAAGAGGCCTTCACTGCAGAATTTCCAAATTTATTTGATATTTCTCATGGCAATGCTTTTCATATGATAACCATTCAAGAAGACAGAGACTTTTTACTTGCTCAACGGCAGCCTGGCAGGAGAGGTTGTATGGCAAGACTGGACAGGAAGCTGAAGAAAAAGGAAGATGAAAAGACAGCATGAATGGAACAAATAAAGAAAAGAAAAATTGCAAGTAAGAAAACAAAAAAAGTTGTTTGAAAAAGTTGTGCTAGAGAGCAGCTCTTCCACATCTGAAGATGATTTTAAAAGTGAACAAGGCATTGCAAAACCTTCATCATCTGATTTTAGAGCACCATCACTTCAAAACGTGGCAGGAAGGACATCTTTACACCAGAAGTTCTTGGTTCTCTGGACAGAGGCAAGATCAGTGACAGACTTGCAGTCTTCACTGTAGTATCTGTGATTTCTGCCACATGTCAGAATCTTTCAGAATTTACGATTAATGTTCTTCTCTTCAACGATATTGCACAAAGTATCGTGAAGATAGGTCAAGATATTTGAAAGCAGAGTTTCAAAGTTATGGAAAACCACTAACTATCTACTGCGACAGGAAGTTAATGGTATATCTGAAAGGAAAGGAGAAAGATGATAGACTGCCTATTATTGTTTTCGGCGATGGTGTTGACCAGCTTTTAGCTGTACCTCAATTGACAACTGGAACAGGACAGGCCATTAGTGATGCTTTTATCCAGACTATCAATGAATGGAATTTAAATGATGACATCACAGCCTTCAGCTTTGATACCACAACGGCCAACGCTGGACGACATAATGGCGCTTGCACACTTCTTGAAGCGAAGCTTGGCCTTGATGTTCTGTATCTGGCATGTCGTCACCACATTTATGAGATTATACTTGAGGAAGTGTTTTCGTCTTGTTTTGGCCCTTCATCATCACCAGAAATAGAGTTATTTGAGAGGTTTAACCAGTTCTGGCCCAACATTAAGCATTGCGCTTATACTCCATTTTCCAGGACGAAGCTGTATCGTCTGAACTGGATGTTGAAACTCAGCAGAGGGTTCTAGTCTATGCCATTGAGCAGCTAGATATCAACCATCCCAGAGATGATTAACGAGAACTGCTTGAAATCATGATAATCGTTTTAGGGGCAGTTCCACCAAAAGGGATAAGATTTATGAAACCTGGAGCCATGCACCAGGCACGTTTTATGTCTCTTCTCCTTTACACCATGAAGATGTTCATCTTCCGGAACAGCGGGTTTCACCTCACTAACCGTGAGCTCAAGGGTGTCAAAGATATATGTGTCTTTGCAGTTAAGTTCTATGTTAAAAGCTGGTTTCTTCTCGTCTTGGAATTTCAGCTTCAAAAACTGATTTCGAACTGGTTCGGCAATTGTTGGCATCTGGAGACCAAGTATCACTTGCCGCCCTGATAAAACTGAAACGACACTTTTGGTACCTATCTGATGAAGCTTTTGGATTTTCATTTATTGACGATTCCATTTTTTTAGAGGACAAGAAAAAGATGGTGCAAGCATTAGTTAAACCAGGATTAGAAGTTCCATCCAAGCAAATCTGTCTGATCAGGACATAAAAACAAAAAAAATTTGACTTCACCACAAAAAACATAAAGAAATTTTTTGACATTTTGAGTATTTCAACTAACTTCCTAGAAAGAGATCCCAATTTATGGTCAAAACTACCATCATTTGTTGCAGCTCGGAAAACTGTTGCAAAACTTCGTGTTATGAACGATACAGCAGAGACCGGTGTTGCCCTCATGCAAGAATACAATGGCTGCGAACAAAATCCTAGGAACAGACACAATTCATCCTGAAGTAGTGGTTAAACATCGAAAGAAACTGCCTCACATAACTAAAATTCCCTTGTTGAGGCTCAGACAAAGGCAAAATAGTGTCTGAATTCAAGAAGCATTCATTATGTTGCTCCAAAGTTTCGTGTTATCAATTAATACAGTACAGTACAATATCTCAATTGGGCTCTTCTTTGTAAAACTTCGCTTGGATTGAGCATACCTAAATTTTCCTTTAAAATTAAAAATATTTTACAGTAAATGTATTTACATCAAGTGGAACCCATTTGAGGGGCGCCTGTACAATTTCCTCCAACTTAAAATTTTGACTACAAATAAAAGCCACCCTAATGCGTATCTTATTTCAAAAATCAAGTTTTGGAGCACAATTGTTTTGTGAACGTGACATAATAAGTACCTTTTCCTATCATGCATTATGCATAAATTGATTGTTGATTGCACTTATTTCAAATATTATATTAAAAATAACATTGACTAACATTGTGATTTCATTGTAAACACATTTTCAATCGCAAATATTTTAAAAACTAAACGAGCTAGAAAGCAGAAAATGTTTGCAAAAGTTTTCAGAGCTAAAAGATCTTCAAAATAATCACAAAAAAAAATTGGCAAAATTCTTGAAATTGCCTTATGTTCACACCACGCAGGGCAGTGTTTCCTCTAACTTTTTGGCCAATTGGCGAGTGCCCAAATTTTTTCAAACTAAATTGTGCCCTAAGCTGTAAAAGTACGTTTATGAGCACTAAATTTTGCACCAATTCATTATTTAAGAATACTTAAAATCATATTTCCACTAAGTTTTTGACTTTTCTAAAGCTATGTTTATCATATTGCCTAAAATTATTCACCCTTCATCCAACAAATCGTTCAAATCGCTAAAAAATCGGCTTAGTGGGAACACTGGCGCAGAATAGTACTAGTGATATTTGAAACAGCACCTGTTAATGGGGCAAGGGCAAGAAAATTTTCTAAAAAAAAGAGGCATTTTGTAAGAAAAAGTTGCGAAGCACATCTGAGTATTAAAAAATCTGCATTCGATTAAGAAGTGTTAATTGCAATTAGTGATGTGCGTATCATTAAACAAAGTGTTTGTGGTGGCCGAGCCATTAATTAATATATTTATCCTAGTGTTTTGTCTGCGGTGTCCGGTTGTTGGCACATACCGCTCACTGCAATGGGCGATATTGTATAATGAGCGGATATTGCAAGACAAAAGGAATTCAATTACCGTGTCTTTGTTTTCACTTTTCTTTGTTTGCTTGCTATATATACATACCGCTGCTTCGCTGTGTTAAAAAATTAATTGAATTATTACGTGTGAGGATAATAAACAATTACGTTGGTTTTGAGACTCGTTTGCGCACGAACTCACTAAATTGGTGCCCCGAGTGAGTCTGCGCTGAACCAAAGCTTCAGCAAGAAACTTTCAGAACATTCAAAAAAAAAAAGTGAGAAGTGAAACAGTAATATTAAGCTGATAATTGCTCAACCTCTCGAAAAGAGTTCACTAAAGAATTCGAGTGAAGAGTTCCAGAAGAGTTCCAAAACAGGACAAGAACTTTTCAAAACTATTCGTGCGTTGTTCAAAACTGCCCAGCTATTCGAAGAAGCGTTTTTCGAGTGGCCAGAAACGGAAACCGGAAACCTGAAGAAACCTGAAGAAGAAACTTCTGACAAAAAAACAGTACAGACTTTTAATTCATTTTTCTCGCATATTTACTAGTAAAAGTTTAGCTGATTCACCTGTAAAAATTTTTTCGCATATTTACCTGTAAATTGTTTTGCTAATTTATGTGTAAACTTTTCAAAACCCGCTCACCCGGTAATGCACAAATTACCAATAATACCGTATAATTTGAGAAAACGTTCCACGAAACAAAAACCTTCAAAACTAAAACCTATGACCACTCCAACCCCAAGTACCTCCAACCTACAAGACGCAATTAATCCCCACAACTAACTCTCTCCCACCACCAACCAGCACCTTGCAAAATATCCAGTTATCACCCCCTATCTCAACATCCCCATCGGTGAATCCACCCAACCCTCCTACCACTAACTTTTCTCTAACACACCCCGAGCCCACTGTAGCACTCTCAAGTTTTCCTCAAAACTTATGCACCGCCCTTCCGACAGTAGAAAATTTGCTGGCCTCGGAAGACCAGTATGAAATTGAATTTCTGCAACATCCCCTTATTGAACCCTATGCACCGACCAGTTCTACATGCAACGAACCCATCATTTTGTTAAATCAACCAACCCGCTCCCCACCCATTCCAATTACCACCACTGCCGAACAAAATCTTTCTGGTCTTGAAACTTGGGCACGAAACTTGCCTTCACCCCAAACTTTTCCCCAAATAATCAGGCACTAACATTTCCCAATGCGCATTATGCTTCTAGACAACCTCCCCAGTTCACTCATTCAGCCAACGTTTCTCTACCGCCCTTTTGGAAATCAAACGTAAAGCTCTGGTTTTCTACAGCAGAACATGCATTCACAGCGAACGGCATTTTCAACGAACACAAACGTTTTTCCTTAGTCCCAGGAGCCCTTGACATTAAAATGATCCAAAAAATTCAACATGTTGTTCGATCACCCACTAGTTACCCGTACCAAGATATAAAAAAGGCCCTGATAAAAGCCTGCAAACTAAATGAAAACAACCGCTTGGATATTTTGTTTAATCAAACTGAACTAGGCGATCGCAAGCCCAGTGAAATGCTAAGCGAAATGCGTCAATTACTGGAAGCATATGACGCCAATAACGCACAAACCAATGCGGTTCTTAAAAAGCTTTTTCTCGATAAGCTTCCTCAGCAAGCTCGAACCATTCTGGCGGCAAACTTAGAGACGAATCTTGATGTCTTGGCCCTACGTGCCGACGAAGTTGTAGTAGCACTATCCCAAACCTCAAACCAAACCGACGCACAGCAGCAGTTAATAAACGAAATTTTTGATCAAAAACTAAACAAAATTATTGAGACACTTCAGGCTCCTAACACGACTACGCAACACACGCCTCGACAACCTGGAGGCTACAGAACAAATTATTACAATAGCCGACCTCCTTTCTACAACAGATTTAATGACGCTCCCCGACAAATGTACAGGCCCAGATTCAATACTTACAACCAAAACAGCAATTTTCAGCAACAAAAAAACTTCCGGATTCGACCTCGTGGGTCGACAACCTGGAGGCTACAGAACAAACTATTACAATAGCCGACCTCCTTTCTACAACAGATTTAATGACGCTCCCCGACAAATATACAGGCCTAGATTCAATACTTACAACCAAAACAGCAATTTTCAGCAACAAAAAAACTTCCGGATTCGACCTCGTGGGTCGGCGGCGTCGAATCGGAAGTAAACACCGGCCCACTCTTTACTATTTACGATAAAACCAATAACATCACATTTGTAGTCGACACAGGATCAACAGTAAGTTTGCTCCCACAAACCTTTGACTCTGAGACTTACAACGGACCACAAGACCTTCTGGCAGTCAAATCACACACGATTAACAGTCCAGGGATTAACAAAGTTAGATGTGGACTTGGGCCACTCACAGCCCTATCCCTGGGTATTTAGGGTTGCTGATGTTCCGTTTGGAATAATCGGTTGTGACTTTTTAACCTTTCACAGCTTTCAGGTAGACGTTAAAAACAAACGTTTAAGCGAACCCGAAAGATCTGAGTTCAATCCCCCACACGAGGATACGAGTAGCAGAGCAGACGCTGCGATCACTACTGGTTTCGAACATTGCTCACAATCTTTTGTTTCTCACCCTCCCATCATTGAGCAGCACGAGACTGATATGGCACCTTTCGAAGAAATGCTCAATGTTGAACTTGAATTGGCCAACCCAAACATTAGAGAAACAAACTTCGAGCTAAAATCGCAACGGCTGGATAGGGAAGCCAACTCAGCTTCCGCCGCCCAACAAAGTAAAATAGACCCTTCTACCAAGCATGGTCCCACTCCACTGTCTCTCGAAAAAGGACAAAACACAGTTAAAACAACAAAAGTCTCAGTTGAAACACAAACAGAGTCGCAACTCCCCGATTTCGATATCTCACCAGCTGAATGTCAGTCATGCGAGAAGGCAAGCAAAACTGCCAAACCTCCCGCAGAAACATTTGCAGTTGTGCATTCACTGAATGACAAAACAATACATAATCCAGAAACAAAAAAAAAACAACACGCAATCAACCTCGACTGACGCCTCAAAGGTTGAGCAAATCCCGGCACTCGAGCTGAAAACTACCGCTTCACAAAGAGAAGCACCTGCTTTACAAAACACGCTCATTAACGACTATGCAGAGGTTTTCCAAAAGAACATTCAAACAACAAATTTCATGCATAACATTAATCATCACATCATAACATCAGGCCCACCTGTCAAGTCTAATCTCCGACGTTTGTCTCCCGAAAAATTAACATTCGTTAAGGAGGAGATCGCTCAGCTCCTACAAGATGGCATAATTACCCCATCTTCGTCTCCGTATGCCAGTCCAATACACATTGTTCCAAAATCTCAACCAGGAAAGTTTCGAATGGTTGGAGATTACAGGGCACTAAACACTACAACGCAACCTGATCGCTACCCCTACCATTCCTTAACGACTTCGCTGACATGCTACATGGCTGCACAGCATTTTCCAAACTAGACTGTTACAAAGGCTATCACCAAATACCAATGGCCGCGGAAGACACTCATAAAACAGCGATCATTACCCCTGTTGGTCTGTACGAGTATAAAATAATGCCGTTCGGTCTACGAAATTCCAAAAACACCTATCAACGTTACATCGATCAAGTTACTCGCGGTCTGCCCTTTAGTTTCGCTTACGTGGACGATGTCCTTGTTGCTTCACACTCTTTTGAAGAGCATGAGCATCACTTACTACTACTACTTGATCGCTTTAAACAAAACGGTGTGACACTAAACAAAGAAAAATGTGAATTTGCAGTAACTAACCTCTCACATTTTTAGGCCACCACATTTCTACCAAAGGATTTGAACCAATCGACCAAAAGGTATAGACAATCACAAAATTCCCAAAACCCCAAGGCATGAAGCAACTCAGACGATTTTTAGGGATGATAAACTTCTACAGACGTTTCATTCCAGGGTGCGCAGAAACATTACAACCACTAAACAAAATGTTGTTACCGGGTAAAAACAGCAAAAAGAAACTCAAATGGTCTGTAGAAGCTGTTGCAGCATTCCTTAAAATTAAACAAAAATTGAGCAATGCAACATTACTTACCTTCCCCACTCCTAACGCCGAAACTGCCATCTTCGTGGACGCAAGCGTTTCCGGTTGCGGAGCAGTTCTCCAACAGAGAGCTGAGAAAAGTGATGCTTGGAAGCCTTTATCATGGTACTCTCATTCTTTTTCTTTGACGCAATCACGCTACTCCACGTTTGATCGTGAATTATTAGCCATATATTTAGCCATCAAGCATTTTCGTTACTTTATCGAAGGCCGAACCTTCACTGTCTTCACTGACCATGCTCCACTTTGCAAAGCTATATTTTCACGATCACAGAACTCCTCTCCGCCCCAGCAGCGACACCTTGACTTTATCGCGCAGTTCACAAGCGATTTACGCTATGTCGAAGGTGAAAAGAATGTTGTTGCTGATTGCTTATCGCGCATAACCGCAAGCGTATTCGAGGAGCACGAAGCAATCAACGTCTTAGAAATGGCAGCTGCTCAACAACACGACCCAATTATAGACCATATTCAAACATCCAAAAATTCACTAAAGCTCGAATACAAACCACTGCCCAATCAAGGCGTGTCAATCCTAGGCGACATGTCAACTGGAAAGTTTCGCCCACTTGTACCAGAGGCTTTCCGCAGAAAAGTGTTTGACTCATTCCACAGCTTGTCCCATCCTGGAATCAAGGGGACCCAAAAGTTGATATCGAGGAGATACACCTGGCCCGGAATAAAAGCGGACGTAAAGCAGTGGTGCCTGCCCTGCTTAGCGTGCCAACAGTCCAAGGTACAACGGCACACAATGTCACCTTTACAAGCATTTGTGCCACCGTCACAAAAATTTCAACACATTCACATAGACATTGTGGGCCCTCTACCAACCTCCTGCGACCACAAATACCTATTAACGATAGTTGACAGATTTAGCCGTTGGTTCGAAGCCCTTCCTCTGAGGGACATATCAGCTAAATCTTGTGCTGACGCTTTTGTATTACACTTTGTATCTCGTTATGGTGCCCCCTCTACCCTCACAGCAGACAGAGGCAGGCAGTTCATTTCAGGTCTATGAAGAGATTTGGCTAAATTTCTAGGGTGCGAACTCATAAACACAACATCGTACAACCCCAAGGCCAACGGGATAGTCGAACGATATCACCGAGTACTGAAAGCCTCAATCAAAGCTCAAAAACAGCCTAGCGACTGGTATTCCAATCTTGGATGGATTCTGCTAGGACTAAGGACCACTATACGCAACGACATGGATTTCTCCCCGGCAGAAATGTTATACGGTTCATCACTCAGAATCCCTGGAGAGTTCCTTTCCCCTCAAAAAGAACAATCTCATATTGAGTACGTGCAACAACTGCAATCTTTCGTTCAAACTCTAAAACCGACGCCAATTAGAAAGCATCCCCCATGCTCAGTTTATGTTGATTGGAAGCTTTCAACATGTTCTCATGTTTTTGTAAGACACGATGCCGTTAAAATAGGCCTCCAAAGACCTTATGATGGCCCGTACAAAGTGTTGCAACGAACTGACAAATATTTCAAAGTTAACTTAAACGGAACTGCAGATAACGTGTCAATCGACAGGTTGAAACCTGCCATCCTTTTATTGGATTTCGAAGATCATACGTCATCAGATAACCAAACTAAAAAGCCGCAGCACAACACGAAATATCAGCAGTTGAAACATAAAATGCCTTTTCACTTTACAGATCGCAGCCAAGATACTCAAAAGGCTACAGCGGTTTCTTCCACAGGCAGGATCACCCAAAAAGGCTGTGTAATTCGCGCACCAGATAGATTCCACTTCTGAGCATGGCATCAGGAGATCTTTCAACTTTCTTTGTTTGTTCATTGCTTTTGCTGCTGTGCATTGTGCAGGTCGGTGGTGCTGGCTTAGTGTTACCTATATGCCATGAAAATATGATCAAAGGAGAATTTTACATTCCGAAGCCTTTGCAGTGTGTGCGACACAACACGACTTCTATTATAAATTGTAGTGCTGACGTATATTACCCTAGTGATAATTTCGTAAAAATACCCATCACAACTTGCGAACTTTACAAAACGACTTCAGAAACAACAACTTACTTTTTTGGTGCCAAAACTAACGATAATCATACATATCACTTACCGCCACCTTCCGTTGCAGTTTGCTCCGAATGGGCCGGTACTTTAAAATCAAATGGTTGTGGCAGATTAGCACAAATATCTGACATATCATGGGCAACCTCTAACGCACCGGCAATGGTCTACGTCTGGCCCACAACACACAGAGAAACCGTAAGAAATGCTGTTGTCTCACGAATCACAGGAATAAACGACCACTTACGCAAACAATTAACTTCACCATTAAATTCTTTATCACATTGTGCAATAAAAAAAGGGTCTTGCATAACAGGAAACAGAATACACATTTGGGAAGTACCTAGGAAGTTAGACTGTCCCCGAGTTACAAAAATAAAAAAAATTCATAATGTAAAATTACATCTCAATAGTTTAAAGCAAGTCTATCGTGCTGAAATCAAACAGCTCGGCATAAGTTTGCATTCACAAACAACATGCCCTCCATCAGTATTCACTTGTTTCCCAAAATCTTCAGTTTGTGATCCCTCTGGAATTATTCTTGTACCCCATCATTGCTCCTCTCTGAAAAGCCTACAAGTGACTAAAAGGCCCGTATCTAAACCGCCTACTCTTCCTTTTGTTCGAT
This sequence comes from Trididemnum nubilum, assembly GCA_963965965.1. Lineage (NCBI taxonomy): Eukaryota > Metazoa > Chordata > Ascidiacea > Aplousobranchia > Didemnidae > Trididemnum > Trididemnum nubilum. The sequence continues at coordinate 39,700,666 of OZ014489.1, forward strand.
TTCTTCAAGAAATGACAGATACAATGCAGGAAACAATAAACAAATTAAACTCTGATCTAAACTTTCAAGAGTGCCAACTTCAATCTCTTTTCACTACCTTATACTCCCTTGTGGGGCGGCAATACCCTGGGCAAGTTTTAACCTCTCTTCTCCGCAAACCAACCGCAGGAATAACCGTAGGTGACGTATTGACAGAAATCACTTGCATAAACTCCAACGTAACCCTTCTCCCAAGCATGCGCCATGGAAACGTGTTCTCTTCCCGACCCCTAGTACGAATCCTTGGCCCAAATTCAACTTCACAAATTGGACAAGTCTACAGAGATGGGAATGTCTACGTTGGTGTCCGCCTTATTGAAAATTTTGTACCAGGCAGAATATTCACTTTCCTAATTCATGATAAATTCTACACTTTCTCCAATTATACCCTCATTCATTCCGACGCAAATGTTTACCCCCTTTCTCCAAACCTAGCTCCTATCAACGCGCATTATGATACCATCGATTTTCAATCTTTCACTCACCTTTTTCCTTCGTCCACTCTTGGTTTCGAAGATGTTAACTCGCTCCTTCAAACCATAAGCGAAACCAACATGATGAGAGATCAGTTATCTTCTCTCTTTCAACACACAGACACTTCCACTAACACATATAAACCATCTTATATACTTGATGCCACTACCTCTTCCATCCAAAATGTGTTTATGCAACTAATCTCATCTATCTCCAACCCCTTCATAAACTTTTTGGTCACCACAGCCTTTGTATTGTCGTTAATTTGGTCCATAATTTTGACAACGTGGACATTACGTATCTGCATGTCATTGTTGATCAACGAAGTGAAGAATCGGACCCATCCACCTAACAACAATGTCCCTGAAGTGTAAAAAGGGCTTATTTTGCGTTGTGTTTCAAAGTACTTGATCACTGATGCGTATTCATTTGTTCAATAATGCAGTTCCTTACATGTTTTTTTTTTCACACGTTGTTCATTGTTGGTGCTCTGCCCCACTTTTCTTTTCGCCGACTGATGTGTATGCTGGACAGCCTCGGGAGGCTTTGTCGTCCATCATGCCCATCATTCTGGGGGGAAGATCTGTGGTGGCCGAGCCATTAATTAATATATTTATCCTTGTGTTTTGTCTGTGGTGTCCGGTTGTTGGCACATACCGCTCACTGCAATGGGTGGTATTGCATAATGAGCGGATATTGCAAGACAAAAGGAATTTAATTACCGTGTCTTTGTTTTCACTTTTCTTTGTTTGCTTGCTATATATACATACCGCTGCTTCGCTGTGTTAAAAAATTAATTGAATTATTACGTGTGAGGATAATAAACAATTACGTTGGTTTTGAGACTCGTTTGCGCACGAACTCACTAAATGTTAATTCAGATGATTACAAAGCACCAAAATAAAGCAAGCAACAGTTTTGTCTTCTTACATTTTATTTTATTGCAACAAAAGCGGATCTAATTTGCGTATCTAAATAATCTTGTTTGATGTTGTTTAATATGCTACATTTTGTTGGCTTGCCCATTGAGCAAGTGAAGTCGAAATATAACTTGCCCGAGCCAATTTCACCTTGCCTCAGGCAAGCACGCAAGCCTTAATTTTGAACTCTGCCATTAGATTTTATCTCCACCTAAAATTTCTGGAAAAAATTTCGCTAATTTTGCCAGTAGACTTTTTTTTCTTTCATTCTGGCAAAAATACATTACATTTCATGACTCTTGTCTAAGCCTCTCTCAAAATTTAACATTTTCATGGAACATTATGCAATAAAATTTCCAGAATATTTTTGAAATATGCAACAGAAAATTTTAGAATTTAACTCCATTAAAACCAATTTACGAACAACGCTACCCCCTCGGTATATAGCCATTTGACTTAATGGCCAAAAGGCTTTTGATGGCTTCCTGTTGCATAGTTTTGCAATGCCACCTACGTTTACGTTTTCTGTTCTGGTGTCTAAATGTATCGATTGATGAAAACATCCCGGTATTAGATTACTACCTAACATAAAATTAAAAACCAAAAATACCTCTGACGAAGTGTTAGCACCAAAGTATTTGGGAAAGTGCTTTTCCCAATTCATTGAGTTTGGGCTGATAGGATACTCAACATTGTGATCACCAAGAGGATTGGAATGAGCTCGCTGACGGAAATGTTTCTTGCAAGGCAGCTTTAACTCTTCTTCAGGCATTACTACACTCTTTAATCAATGAAGAAACTACTTAAAAATCCTATTTAGTCCTGATGCTACACCGACGGCAGCAATACATTACGACAAAAAATAAATTAAATAGATTAGAACTGATGAATAATTGGTTAATAATTATAGTATGTTACAAAAACACCAGCTTTCAACTACCAATCAATTGAATTTCATTGTACAACCAATTAATCATGACAGTGCTGTAAAAAATCTAAGTTCTTTTTCTTTACGAGTTGCTATCTCAATGATACAAACACTAAAAAAGGGAGACCAGAAGGTGCCCAAATTAAGTGACTATGGGACAAAGCAAATTTGAACCCAATGGGCAAATCAAACCGAAAATTTATTCAGTTTTCATAAAAGATTAATTCTGTCTCAAACTAAACTTCTAAATTGGTGGCAGAACTTAAATCCAATACAAAGCCTGTAATGCGTTAAAAAACAGTTGGTATTAATCTTTGAAAAATGTATATTTTGCATTTTTTCAAGCCAATTTTATGATGCACTGAGCTCTAAAAAGAAATAATTCATTTAATTTTTTTAACAGCAAGAAGAATAAAACCTTAATTGTTGTGAGTCTCCACTATTCAAAGATAGATTTTTGGATGAAGCAAATCATTCTTTGATAGTGATTTATATCTCATTAATCAAACCCTGGATATAAAAGGCTCCAAAAATTAAAAACACGTTCAAAGATTTTAAAATACTACCCTGGATGGTGGAGATATCAAAGATTGCAATTAAATAAGTCAACAAGTTAAACTAAGCATTGGCAGCACTTCCAATAGTTTGTTAACTTATACCAGTAAACAAATTGTTCACCAAAGCAAGTAAATACAGTTCTTACTGCCTCAGACAGTATGAACATGTAGGGCGTAGGTATTAAACATCGTCACATTCTAGTACATGAATTATCTTCTATAAAAGTTTCTGTACAATCAAAAACATTACACATTGTAATCTAAGCTAAGGCCTAATGCACATTATATAGGCTGTATTATTAACTATGTATAACGGCACTGTAGTACTAAACTAGGAAAGTATTTTTTGGACATTTGTATGACAACTTGATTGAACCACAATAGCAAGGGGCGTTTTGTTGTCCGCACTAAAACTAAAGATGAATATTAACACCATGTAAATAAAACATCTCATAATTTTGGTGAAGCCAAAAAGATTTTGCCTTGTCCTGCTAAAAAGTTCAAAGTAGAGAGCCATAGAAAGCATGGTTGCAACTTAAAATCAGTCAAAAGTTTTCAGTATTACTGGTATTCAAAATAAACTTTACTTTCAGAATCAATATCTTGGGTAAGATGATTCAGCCAAACAGCGAATGTCCAATTGGCTAGCAAACGCTTCTAGTCAGGCATTTTGCCAAACAGCAATGACATAAACAAGCTTGATATTCACAATTACAACTACAAAAAAAAATTCAGTAAAGCTACAGTAAGAAGCCGACAGCTGAAATTCCAAAGGTTTGGGAGTTGAACTGCTCTAAATCTCAAGACCTTATCTAAGCTCTGAAATGATGGTGAAACATCTTAAACTGCAGTTCCAGTACGATACTTCTAATCAAATGATGAAGATATAATCATAACTTAAAAACATGGCAAAAGTGATTGTAAACAAAAATACCAGAATACACGCGTGAAACAAACTTACTAAGTGAGTTTAAATAGGCCTAACCTAGAACAAATTGCAACAAAAGCAAATGCAGTTAGCCAGTGTCACATATCCATCAAAGATCATCATACTCAAAATTGGCCCAAATCACCCCAGGCATATTTCTCTAATTTGCATATTTTAAAACAGCACCTACTAGCAAATTGCAAATACGGATTTTTTACAATTATAGCAATTTAATCACTATTAATGTTTTCAATGTGGAGTTGGGTATTTTCATACATCACAATAACAGTATTATGTTATTGTGACATCACATGTTTGTTATGATGTCATTAATCCGATTTGTTTTCAATTCTAACCCTGTTTCAAACGAGAAAATATCCTACTCTCGTATTTTAGTGATTAATCTCTTCATAGGTCAGTAATTTTCTTGAAACTAACTTAAATTGAAGCTAATTATATTTACAAATAATTCGTGTTTATTTGAAGTTGCTGCGATAAAAGAAAGGTATCCAAAGTTCAGATTTGTCGAAGCTACTTCAAGATTTTGGCTCATATTTAAGTTAAACGTCATCATAATACACTTGTGAGACGTGATTGCTTTGAGTTAAGCATTTTACAATTCAAATTCAAAAAACAAACGCGAAAATTTGAACCGCCTATGACATCATCGAAAAAAAATCATGTCACTTCTTGTCAAAACTCTGGTTTGACATCAATATTTTTGACATCAACTCAAAAGCAATTTTATCAAGCATTTGGGAAAACACCAACCTATATGAAAAATTAGATGCTTTTATGATCTCTGGTTTAAGATTTAGTTAAGGGGATGTGTCTTTTGTTTTTTTCGGTGTGAAAATGCACAGGACAAAATATTAAGTGTAAAATAGGCTTAAATTTCCACACAAATCTTTCAATTTTTGAAGATTAGTTGATGCGACAATGTATTTTCAACATCATCAGCAAGCATTTTGAAGTCTAACTGTCATAATAAACATCATGATGAGGTGATTAGATCGAAATTTGTGATAAACATATAAGCAAAAACTTCGATTTTTTATAAGAAACAACCTCTGCATCAGAGCTTCAAGTACAGTCATCTCAATCTCTGTGTAGGTCATTTTATTGATCAATAATTAGTGTAACTTGTAATTTACAGGCAACTACCAACTGATCATGTTTGCCGTCTAACTCAGCTAGATCATCTTCACAGTTCGTGGCATTGTTTGCATTGCTCCTAAATTGGGATTTAGAATGGCCTTTGAGTTCGTTAAAACAAAAATATTGAAGTCAAAGTTTTTTTTGGTTTTCTCTCAAAAGTTTCTGACGAGACCTTAAGACTTTTTAAAGTAATTTTCAGTACATAAATTTCAGTAATACTTAAATAACGGAAAAATTGTTAACCTTGAAATGCTATATTAAGAAAATGGCAGGTAAGATGTCTAGAAAGAGCATTGTAAGCTTGTGCTACAATGGTAATGTTATATATTTAAGATCAATGATGTACCCTTTGATAAAAAGTATTGCAATCACTACTCATTGGCTGTTGGAGCAGTGATGGTGATTTCTTTTTCAATCTCAGAGCATATATTGCTGATCGAGGATACACTAAATGCAAAACAATCTTCAAAAAGAATGTTACTGGCTGAAGATGGGCACTTTTAAAAGCTCTGCATGGCTAGAAACTAATATTGATACAGTCCAAACCTCATCAAGTATGCTGTCAGAACTACATTTTTTTTCAAAGCCAAAATACATCACAATGAGTCCCAAACTAATACCGGTATATATTTAGAATTTTTGTGCAAAATAATGGTGTTCTATATCAACAATATAAATTAATTACTTTATGCTTCTGGCACCTAAGGTCTATTTACTCTAATAAAGGTCTATTTATATTACTAAGGTCTAAGGTCTATTTATATGTCTATTATTAAGGCACCTAAGGTCTATTTATATTACTTTTGTTTCAAGTTAAGGCATTTGTTAGTGAATTTAAAGTGGCAGCGATAGCTCAGTTGGTACAGTGTTGGGCAAGTGATCGAAAGGTTGCTGACCCCTGGTTCGATTCCCAAACTGGGAAAGCGTCGTTGTGTCCTAGAGAAAGACACTTTATGCTCATTTCTCATTGGGGACAAGCACTCGATCCTACTTTTATTACCAGTACCTGGTTTCACGTTTTCTATTACTGTATATTACACCCAAATGCAATACAAATACCTGTTGTGGTGGCATAGCCTGACGAAAGACTTGCAAACGAAATCAACAAAAAGTGTTCTGCATCAGTGTGGTTAGACAAGTGCACAGTGACTGGTTCATAAGAACGAACAAACCTCATCCTAATCTAGGAGCAAGATAAGAACAAGCTATCAACTGCAAATATTATCTGGCCAAGTTAAATGCCAAATGTTATCAGTTGGTAGCAGTGGCATAAGCAGAAATTCCAAAAGTCTGGACCATGAACCAAAAATCTATTTCAGGTCACCGGAGGCAAGCCAGTCAAGGGCGGAGCTCTAAACAAACAAAAATACAAAAAAACAACAAAGCTATTTCAATAGTCATATCCTTTTGTAAGCTCTTGTACACACAACCAAGGAGTGAAATGAGAGTCGCAGCGTAATTGAGAAGATAAAGACATCGTTTTTGTGAGGATCGTGATTGAATTGTTTGATTTCACTCCTTACTTTGTTCAAATTGTTGCATCCAGCTTTGAATAAAGCGCCTTACAATGATTATCTCTGCTTGGTGGCTTTGAACAAACACCAAATTTACCCCGGAAAAAGTCTAAACGTCAGCCAGAAAATGCAGAAAAATGGTTAACTTCAAAGTGGGTGAGGATTTGTCCAAAGGATAGTGCCACCATCACTATCTCGTGACACAAGGATAACGATGAATCAATTAATCCATCAATCACTTTTCATAACTAACAGTAACAACTGAATTGCATCCAGCAAGACAGCAAATACCACAGTAACATGGCATTGACTGAAAAATGCCCTCAACAATATGTTATCATATTACAACCTTTTGCATTTCCTCCCCCTGCACAAAACTTTATTGGGTACAAACTAAAGCTAACTTTGTTATTTCACATTTTGTGATTTTGAATTGGTCAATTTTCAAGGCAGTAAAAATAATGACATTCTGAGCTAAAAATATAAAATCTGCCCTCCACTGGCTGAATGAAATGCAGCTAAACTGCCAAGTATCAAAAACTTTTTCCACGTTTATGCTGCATTTGATTGCAATTACGTTTATTTTAACGTCACTATTATGTTTTTTATTGTGTCATGGCCCAAAAGGGTAGGCATGGTAAAGGGTAACCCCAAAGTCGCTACTAGTTGGTAGGTACCTAAAATAAGCAACATTAATTCTTGACAAATTAAATTAAGTATAAAACCTTATGCAGGGGCCATTTCTTGAAAAAAAAATGAATTTTGGCTAATATGATTATCACAAATTTCAATCCAGTGATGTCATTCATTATGATAGATGTTCAAAATGCTTGCTGATAAAGATTAACACACATAGTCACATTAACTAATCTTCAAAAATTAAAGGGTTTAAGCCAATTTCACACATAATATTTTTCCAATGCATTTTCACACTGAAAAAAGCGAAATGCACATCCTCTTAACTAAATCTTAAGAGATAAAATCTTAAGAGATCACAACGGCCAGTTGGTCCAGTGGTGACACATTCGTCTGTGGAAAAAAAGGTCTCGGGTTCAAATCTTTGACCAGTCAAATCAGACTCAGTGTTGCCAAAAGCTAACCCCCGCTGTAACATTTCTTCAAAAAGAGCTGTGTTGCCCAGGCGCAATGGCAAGGACATGGGCTCCATCAATTCACTACATGATTAGGCATAATACAGCAAGTAAAGATTTAATTAAATATAAACCAGAGATCATGAAAGCATCAGATTTGGTATGTGGGTTGGTGTTTTCCCAAATGCTTGAGAAAAATTGCTTTGGAGTTGATCACATCATCATATCAAGTTCATGACAAAAATATTGACCTCACAGCCGAGTTTTGACATAAAGTGACATGATTTTTTTCCTATGATGTCATAGGCAGTTCAAATTTTTCATGTTTGCTTTTTGAATTTAAATTGTGAAATGCTAAACTCAAAGCAATCACGTCTCACAAATGTATTATGATGTCATTTAAGTCAAACATGAGCCAAAACATTCCCAAGCTTTGTTGAAGTAGCTTCAACAAATCTAAACTTAGAAAAGCTTTCTTTTATTGCAGCCACTTCAAATTAACACAAATTATTTGTAAATATATTTGGCACAAATTCAAGTTAGTTTCAATAAAATTACCGATTTTTTGAAGAGATAACTCCAGAAAAAATATGCAAGGGGAGGCATTTTCACCCCATTTGAAACAGGGTTAAAATTGAAAACAAATCGGATTTATGCCATAATAACAAACCTGTGATGTCACAATGACATAATGCAGTTATTGTGAATATCCAACACAACATTGAAAACATTAATATTGACTAAATTGCTATAAAAAATATGTATTTGCAATTTTCTAGTAGGTGCCATTTTGTTATACGCAAATTAGAGGAATATGCCTGGGTTGATTTAGGCCGATTTTGAGTATGATGATCTCTGATGGATATGTGACTCTGCCTAACTGCATTTGCTTCTGTTGCAATTTCTTCTAGGTTAGGTCTATTTCGGGGCTAAAATGACCCACCTGAAGAAGAAAATGCTCATATTTCAACTACTCAACGAAAAGCTATATTTTAATTATGAGCAGAAACATTTTCTATTTAGTTGAATCAGCTCTACACCAAGTTCTAAAAATGTTATGGGTGATATACTACCAGCATATCCTTGGTTTGTTGACAATCAACCGTAAGTTTGGTATATACAATAACTGTATTTGTTTTGGCATAGAAACTAAGTTGCATTAAAACTAATATAAATGCAATGTACCAAAACTATTCAATTCTGCGCAGCTCTTGTGAGAAAAATGTTGGCAAAAATCAATGAAATTGTACAGAGAACCACAAACAAACAAACATTGCATGGCATCTATATTCCATACTTTAGAGTTTTTTGGTCTTTGTTGATCAATGACTTAAATCTTAATGAAAAAAATTTAAACTTTTTGGGCAAATGCAAAAAAAAATTGTGCATTCAAAAGAGCTAAAGTCATGCTTGTAATAAAATCATAATCTAAGTAAAGCTGAAATTTGACTAAAATAAACCCAGATTCATTTTCCAGTAGTGTAACAATCATAACATTATGCTTTTCAATAATACGATATTCATTGTATGCCTGTATGCAATGGGCACACCAATATGAAGCTGGAATAACGGCTGGTAGTTAGAAGTCAACCACTACTTTACAAATTTTGTGCTAGACCTATGAGGACCAATATCTCAGTTTTGTTAGTTTTGCCAGAATAATAGAAACAAAACACTGCGGCCTAACATCTCAGCAATCAAGCTGGAAATGTTGTCTTTTAGAACATTGGTTGAGGTACTTAAATTGTGCATGTAATGTTATGTCATACCTCTGATTTCTGTTGATTAAAGTAATTGCCACTTCTGCAAAACACAGAACTACCATCAATGTTGTACTACTGCAAAGAATATGATTGTTGGATTACTTTAAAATGGGTCGGAGTTGATTCTAGTGCTCAAAAATTTGGTCAATTTTTTCAACAATGAAAATATTTCAACTATCAAAACACATAATTTTAAATTTTAAGATTTTTGCATACTATTATGTTTATAAAAGCTCATCATATTGTTTTAAAAGTCAGTCAAAACTTGTCCCTATTTAGTACTTCCTTAATCAAAATTAAAACACAATACACTTTCGACCATCATTTAATACTGATTATTTTTATTATTGTACAAATTTAATTGCAACATATTACCATGTAAATAAAAGCCAAGTTTTAAAAAAAAGTTACCGAACTAGGGTGGCAGCTTATACATGCATAATGCTGATCAAATTTTAAAGGTGCGACTGGCAATTTTATCTTTGAATAAAATACAATGGTATCACATCTAAATTTGCATTTGCCAGATCAGAGCAGTCCATAATTGGTTGGTCATACACGTGTTTGCTTGCATGCTTGCACTCATCATTCTGCTTTTTCAATCACCTGATTACAACACACTGTGATTGCTTGTTCAGTTATGTTATCGCTTATGTGTTATTGTTTGCACATACCACGTTAAACTTTGCATGCAGATAATTACCATAAGTAGTACTTCAATACAATATCTTACAATTTGCAAAGTCAACTTCAAAACCTGACATAAGGGTGCAGTACATTAGGCACAGGGATTTTAGGGTGCAGGGACATAAGGGGAAAGAACATGAGGGCGTAGGGATGTAACTCGACATTACGTACTAACATTTTCGTGCTTTGGAAAATAAATTACGGGGTGGGTCATAAGTAGGTATACAGTAGGCAGTACCAAATTTTGGTGACTTTCTTCAATTTCTCAGGAACTTTTTCAGAAGTTGTGCTTCGACTACCAATTCAATTTACCACCAAAATTTATACTTTATGCCTCCTCAAAACACGTTTTTATGGCAACACGTCAAAAATCAAAAAATGGCCATAACTCCGCAACCACTCATGCAAGATGCAATTTTTTTTTCTAAAAGATGCAGATTACCCAACTTTCTATCTGCTCTTAATACATTATATCAGTTTAATTGCTGAATTTTTGAAGTAAAATCAAGAAAACATGAATTTTTACTAATTTTATTAAATTTCCTGTGATATATCTTATTGCATAGAGGTGTTATGAAATTTTTCTGATAATATAAAGTAACTTTTATTGGCTATACTGTTATTAGAGTGATTACTACATTAGAACAAAAGTTGATTGCTTCTTAAGTGTTCACTGATAGGATAGCTAGTACTGTAGGTGTTGAAAAGCAGCAAAAATCATGACAGAAATGTAATGTTTAACTCACTATTAATTACTGCTGTATTCCATTATTTTCACATCTTCTTTCAGTGGGCTTTGAAAACTGTTGAAATGCCAATTGAAATTTGGCTGCTCTCTGCACACAAAAGAAAATGGCTTTAACAAAACTTCATTTCTCAGTAAAAATTCCTTTGCAGTTAAAGATGTATTTACTGCTCATGAATTTTACAAGTTAGCATGCTAAACTTCTATCATGATCATCATCACATTATTGTCCCCATTAACGAAGTTGGCCGAATTTCGAATGGTCATTGTCTTTACCACGCCTCTTCATTTTGTTCAATCACATGCATTCTCTTTCCCCAGTCCATTTTTCTTTATCTCATGCTGTACTTGCTTTTTCCACATTTGTTTCGGTCTTCTAAACTTCAATAAGAAATAATAAAATTTAATGCTAAACTTCAACAAGAAATGCTAAACTTCAATGAGAAATAATAAAACTAATCAAAAGCAAGAAATAACTCTCATTAAAAGCAACAGTTGCTGCTGAAAAGACTGCTTTTAAAGTAATGGGACGGTGTTCAAACTATGATTTCGACTTATACTATACCAAGGTTTAATCAAAAAATTTTGGCATCACCTGGTGCATACCATGTACTGGATTGTTTTTCAGAAATGCAAGTAAATCAGAACTCTAGATTACTGCAGACAAATAACACTTGGTACGCCCTAAGTCTTGCACCGAAGCATTTAAAGCAATCCTGATAAGTTAATTGAACTAATAAATGCAAACAATGCTTCAATACTCTATAAAAAAAAACATGTATCCTACGCCCCAGAAAAGGAAAAGATATCTTACCCTGTTAATTTTACAGTGTTTCACATCACTTGCCAATATCTTTTTGTGCACACTGCAGAACTTATAATCCACCCTATGCAATGGATCCATAAAGTCTCTTTACAATTTAAAAAAATTACTACTGCTTCAAATGATGATATAACACAATGAGGGTTGTTTTATATTACTCAGTATTTCATAAACTTTTCATTGACACTAAAATTTATTGTTTCAAATAAAATTTTTATGTGTTTCAGATCAAATTTCTGAAAGTGTAATGATTGAGTTATATGAACCCCCTTCAAATCTGAAATTAATACTCCTCAAGAAAAAGCGCAATGTCTATCCTAGTTTATTGAGAAAATCAGATGTTTAGATCCATTGAGACTACATGACGGCTGTCACCTCACTAAAAATCGGAGGCTTTTTTTCTGTTCAACCAGGTTATGATGCAAACATCAGAAGCAATGTGAAGTTGCTCGATCAGCATCACAAGCTGGTTGAATACAACAAGGTTGTGATGCTACTTCTGTTTAACCAGCTTGTGATGCCAATCACACGCCTTCACATCGCTGCTGTAGTTTGCATCACAAGCTGGTTAAACAGGTTATTTTGATGGGGTTTTTCTTCAGGAGTAGTCATTTTATGGGGTTTCATTAAACTCAATCATTAAACACGTTGAAATTTTATCTCAAACAATAAATTTTAGTGTCAAGAAAAACTTTATGAAATACTGATTAATATAAAACAACCCTCATTGCGTTATCTCATCATTTGACGTTGCAGTATAGTTTTTAAATAGTAAAGAGACTTTCTGGACACCCTGTATATCTGAAAATCTTTAAAATAAGCTTGATAAACAGCTTGCAATTAATCTAAAATCATTGAGTTTTAGTACTTGCTTTGTGATGAAAATAAAGTCAGCTTATCGTGTATGTGATTGAGGTATTATTGGAATTAAAGGTAATTGACTCATGATCAACACTATTGATGATGTGCTGCACATCTCTGATCTTGATGCATTTTACAATTCCAATGCAGTAAACAAAAACAAAAAAAGTCTCAATGCTGCATCCAGAAGCAAGTTTAACAGCAATCTGTTTTGGACTCTTAATTGTTACACTTTTAACAACAACTAATTCTGCTGAAGCCCAATGTTCTGCTCTTGGATGCTGGCTGACTTCGACATGTCAATTCAAACTTTTCTTAATCTTTTTAACTACTGATAACAAAATTAGTTTTATTCATAGTATTTATACTTCTGGCTTCAAATTTTTTTTGCAGTTAAACATTCATTCTTTTTTTCTACTTTTTACTCCTGAACTAATCTTTTGAAAATTTTTTCTAGTTTTCACATTCTTTTTCGTGATGTTGTCTTTATAGGCTTTTAATGTTGTTAGAATTAGAAGTCTTCTACTAATGTCAAGCTACTTGATAAACAATGTTGTTAGTTTAAACTTAGCAGATGCAGCACAATATATTTGTTTACAGCTTTCTAGAAACCGTTATTTTGACTCTCGAGTTGCCTGGTTTTCCAAAGATCTTAGTAAAGCATGGTATGCACCATGTGATCCCAAGTCAACATCAATTTTTATTCATCAATCCTCACTTCGATAGCAGACTTCTCAGCAGCACATGCTGCTTTATTTTGTGTCTTTTGTGGGCAGAAAGCAGCCAAATCTTATCACAATTTTGAACATTATTTAAGCAAAGAGAATTAAAGTAGCATGATGCCAACCAATAGTATGTTGGTTTGGGAGCATATGATACTATACCTATTTAGTAATTGCTAAACCTAGGTGGAATAAGCATGGTATTGTTCAGAGCCAAAATACTATGCCTATTTAGAACAATCGCAAAGAATTAAGATGTGAAAATAACAAGAATACAGTTGGTGATTACAAATAAGTTGATACATTAAATAAGTTTACAAAAAATATAAATAATATAACATTATGAATAAGTTGATGTCTTGTGAATTATTGAATTAGTTCTGCCTATTAAAAATATTGTATTCGCACAGGGTGAATAGTTTGTCTCTGTCCTTTAACTCACTGACCCTTTATCCACTTTGTCCCCTTGCCCATTTTATTTAATTATTTTTTCATCCCTGTCCATTAGCCCACTTGGTCCCCTGTCCAGAGTTGTTTTTTTTTTTTTCGAGTTACCATGGTTACAATTGTGATTATGTTTCAAAATCATATTTTGATTTTAACTTTATGGGCTAGTTTACTCAGATTTTGAATTTCGGTTTGCAGGCCAGCTTAGTTTAGCTTTTGAATTTTAGTTTGAACGTCAGCTCTGCCGATGAGCGTTGGTATTACACGAAACTCGAGTCCAGAGCAGTACCTGGGGAAAAAAAATAGGTCAGCCTTTTTAGCAGCTGAAGTTACAAGATGAAAACGATAGCCTATACCGGTAGCTTGGTTATTAAAATTTATCAGTTGAGTTAGCCTAATTCAGTGATCACAATTCTTTGCATTGTGTCGACTCCTCTTCACACTGATAATGAAGTCAGTTGACTTCGAAACATGGGAATGCTCCCGCGATAGGGGGCTCCGCCTCACCTGCATCACTAGGGATTGAAATGATTACCCATTTCGACGCGGTGACAGCATTAAGGTGTTATCAAATGAAGTAGGATTGTAAGACATGATGTCTGTGAACTATTAAATTAGTTCTGCCTATTTCACTTCAGGAATAATTTAACTTGTTGATACATTAAATTTTGTCGCAATGATCGTTTGCTTTTCAACACTTGCAGTACTAGCTACCCTATCAGTGAACACTGTGAGAATCAATCAACATGCTCTAATACAACAATTACTCTATAATGACAGTATAGCTACTTGAAACTTACCATACATTACTACACAAATTTTATAACACTTGTATGCAATGAGACATATCATAAAAAATTAAATACAGTAAAATTAGTACAAAAACATGTTTTCTTAATTTTACTTGATAAATTGAACAGTTGGACTGATATAATGTATTGAGAGCATATAGAAACTTGAGTATTCTGTATCTTTTAAAAAAAATTGCTTCTAGCATGAGCAGTTGCAAAGTCATGACCATTTTTTAGACTTCTGTCGCGTTGCCATCGAAACTCATTTTGAGGCGTAAAACAAAACTTTATTCAAAAAATTCGAAAAATGATTATGTAAACTGAATTGGTAGTTAAACCACAAATTTTGGCAGAGTTTCTAAGAAATTAAAGAACGTCACCAAAATTTGGTACTGCCTAGTATACAGTTATGACTTCACAAGGTTTCAAGATTTTTTTATTGGTGGTATATACTTCATTCCAAGCCATATTTCTGTTACTGGTACTTAGCATGTAATCTGAAGTGCTTTGGAATGTGCTGCTTAACATGCAAAAAGAAATTTAAAAAATTTAAATTGAGATTAATGTATAGCTGCGTAGCACACACAAAGAAATTTAAAGAATTTAAATTGAGATTAATGTATAGCTGCTTAGTACGCAAAAAGAAATTAAAAGAATTTAGATCATGATTAATGCATACCTACTTTAGGTCCACGTCAAAGAAACGAACTTGATTATCTTTCAGTGAGTTTGAGTGATATATTTAACTTTTGAAAGTTAAGTTTTGAACATTACTTGAATTTAAGTATGAATTTTGTTGAAGTGGAAGTTGGGTTTTAAAATTTATTGTTTCCAAAAAATGAAAAACGCCAAACAGGATAGTGATTGTTTTGACATCAATCACTCTTTGGTTGCACTAAATCTGATAAGCAAACAACAATAATCAGTCTTTTGTCCAGTTGAAAAGCACATGCATGTGTACTAACAGTAGCAGTCATTAACCAAAATTTAGAAAACTTATTGTTTTTTTTTCAATTTTTACTTGTTGCAATTTACTTGAAAAACTAACCAATTTCGTTTCTTTAATTACATAATCATTTTTCGAAGCACAAAAGTGTTAGCGCAGATTGCAGAGTTATATCTCTGCACCCTTATGTCCTAATATCAGAGATCAGGTCGACTTATGAGTGATTTTTGTAAAAATTCTCATTTAAGGGTCATTTTTAGGGGATGATTACTTGTAAGATCAGGCTATATGCAAGTATATATGGGATATAGCCTACTTCAAATTCAATCATTAAGTCGTATTTTATAAGAAAAAATAACGCTATCAGCATATTATCAAGCACATTTCAAGAGTGCAATAGTTTCTTAAATAAAATGTTTAAATCTGCATTGTACACTAAAGTTTAAGTTATTTCTTTTTTTGTGTCACTTCTTCACCAAGAGCTTGCAAAATTTCTTCCTTATAATCATCAAAATCTCCATCTATTTGGTTGATTGTTTGGTTTTCTACCACCCATAAATTGCAGTCTGTTTCAGTAATCAATCGTGCATCGTGGGATACAATAATTACACCACCTTTGTAATTGTTTATGGCTTCAGCAAGTGCATCAATTGATTCAAGATCAAGATTATTTGTGGGTTCATCTAAAATTAATACATCAGGAGCAGAGCAAATTAATTCTGCAAGCGCAACGCGAGCTTTTTGGCCACCACTCAAATCGCGAATTGGTATCTCGTGCGCATGACTAACCAATCCAACAGAACCAAGACGCTTTCTGGCCAGCTGATAATCCAAATTGAATTTTTCCTGCAAATATTGAGTTGCAGATTTCTCAACGTCAAGCTGATCAGCAGAGTGCTGGCTGTAATACGCAAATCGTAACCGATGGTTGCGCTTAGATTCACCTCTAGTTGGTTCTAAATATCCACATAAAAGCTTGAGCAAAGTTGATTTGCCTACACCATTAGGTCCAACAATAGCTATTCTAGACTCCATATCAACACCAAAATCTAAGTTTTTAAACAGCATTGGCTGATTAGAGTATCCAAAATCAACATTGTGTAATCCCATAATAGGAGGACTCAAGATTGGGGGATCTGGAAACGAAAACTTCACAACATACTCTCGAGGTTTAGTGATCAATTCTCGCGTTGTCTCCGCACTTTCTTCCATAACATCAGCTCCTCTTCTCTTCCCTTTCTGTTGTTTTCTTGTTAAGACTTCCTTGGTTTTCTTTTCTGCTGCTTTTTTGGATGCTCCATGAGCTTTCAGTTCTTTAATTTTCTTTTCTTGCTTTTCATATTCCTTAATTTGCTCTTTTAATCTTTGTGCATACATTTGCTTGAATTGAGCGTAATTTCCTCGATATGAATACAATTTTAAATTATCTAGATGAATTATATCAGAGCAAACATCATCAAGAAAAGACTGGTCGTGAGAAACAATTAAAAGTGTTTTCTTCCATTCTTGTAAATAGTTGTTTAACCAAATAACAGCATTGAGATCTAAATGGTTTGTAGGTTCATCCAAAAGCAGCAAAGTTGGCTCTAAAAATAACGCTCGAGCCAATGACACTCTCATTCGCCAGCCTCCAGAAAAGTCTTGTGTTGCTCGTGCTTGCATTGCGGGAGTAAAGCCCAAACCAGCAAGAATTCTCCGAGCTCTCGCTTCAGCTGATGCAACACCATGAGCTTCCATGTCTTCATAGACCTTTTTTAACTCCTCATGGACACTTAAGTCTCCCAGATCTTGCTTACGTAGCAGTTCTTTTTCTAATTTCAACAAACGAAGTCTTTCTGTGTCAGCGTTAATGACAGAATCTATGGCAGAAGTTTCATCTGCTATGACTTCTTGCTCGCAATACAAAATATCAATGTGCTTGGGAATTTCAAGTTTTCGAGCAGCAATATGGCGCAAAAGAGTGGTTTTTCCTTTCCCGTTAGGGCCCACTAAACCATAGCGCCTGCTTGCCACAATTGTGAGGTCAGCATTTTTGAACAAATCCTTTCCTTTGGCAGCGATCGAAAATCCTTCAACTTTAATGTCCATTGTTAAGTCAAAGTTGGCCTGCTTTGAAGCCACTTGACGCTGAGAAACGCTGAAGTTGACTAATTCATCATTATTTCGCTCTCTCTCTAATTCTGCAAGCTGCTTCTTGTATTTCATTTCCTTTTCATACTTCTTCCTTTCTTTTCTAGTCATTCCTTTCATTAATTCTTCATCAAGTTTAAATTCTTCTTTCACAGGACCATCTTCATGGGAAAAATCTTGTAGGAATTCATCATCTTTATTCTTTTCCTCAATTTTCTCTTCAATATTTAGATTTTTAAGCTTTTCTGAAACACTTTTATCCTGTCTTGAATTCTTGCTGTTTTGAGGTTTTACTTTTAGTTCATTTATATCATGATCATCAGTATCATTATCACCCAATTCATCAAAAAATGCTTTTTTCGAACTTTTCTTGTTAGTCTTTTTTGTTTGAGCTGCTTGTAGTTTTGAACCATCAGAAGCTTCAAGTTCATCAAAGAAGGCTTTTTTCGAACTTTTTTTCTTAGATTTGGCTTCAGACTGTTGATGTTTACGATCTTCAGAAGCTTCAAGTTCATCAAAAAATGCTTTCTTTGAACTTTTATTTTTTGATTGCTTCCCAGTCTTAACATTTACAGATGCTTTAGCTGTCTTTGACATTTTTAAAATAGATAAGTAATACTAAACCACGTTTTTCCTCAAAATCTAAAAGAAAACCAATACATCTGCAAATGTTATGTTGAATAACAAGCACCAGTATTTATTTTTGAATGAAAACAATCAGCAATTGGCTGATCATTTACATAAAATATAGGGAGTGACCATTTCACCAAAAGTTTTGAAAGAAAATACCTACAATGAAAATGAGGAACATTGGTTGATGGTACATCCAGTGTTCCCTATAAGCGCAAAAAAGTGCAAAAAGTGCGAAATTTTTTCTGGCATTTTCGCACTGAAATTTTGCAAATTCCGGCGTTTTTTCTCCCGCCAAAAACCGGCGTTTTTGCTTCCCGCCAAAAACCGTAGACAGCTACGGTTCACGGCGCCTCGCTCTGGTATGTCGCACAAATCGCGGAAAAAACTTGCAGAACTTAGACGAAGGACCTTTTTTTTTTGGAGATCAACATAAGATCGGAGAAAAAGATGCCTCCATCGGCGTAATGACCTTTTTTTTTTTTTTTTTTTTGAGATCACATTGAAATCAGACAAAAATGATGAGAAAATTTTCGGCATTTTCACATTGAGTTGAGAACGTTCGCACTATTTCCGGCATTTTCGCAGGAGGTGAAAACTTAGAGGGAACACTGGGTACATCACTTGAGAATTGCTTTTATCAGGATGTTCATTTATGAACAGGTGGTTAGTGGTGCATAATTTTTAAATGGCTTTAGACATCATCAGATTTATGATGAATCCAATGATGTTTAAAGATGTTCATTTCTTTAAAGCTTTTTGCCTGACGCTTGTCAAGAAGAAGTTGACAAGGAGAAAAAAGAACGATTTTTCATAGGAAAAAGGCTGAGTCATGATTGGATGGAAGAAAACCAATGAGAACTTGTCACTAGTAAACTATATTTAAGCTATACAGAAATTCTTTTTGTCGACAGAAGGCAGAGTTATAAATTTTAAGAAAGGTATAGGAGGTCTGTTCAAAAAGTATCCGACTTTTTTTTCTCTATCCAACAACGTTCCAGCAAATCACTTGCGCAAAGCATGGGCACAGTCACATACATTCATGCTCAATTGTGAAAAGTTTCTTGCTGATTGGTGAAGCCCTTCTCTTTCTGCCAAGTGTCAATCAAGGTCATGTTATGCAAGATTGGCGATTTTTTAGTTTCAGGAAAATTTTATAGTTATGGCGAAACAGAGGTATGGGGTCAAGTTTTGTCTGAAGCTTGGCGATACTCAAATTGAAACAATCTCAAAATCCAGCGGGTGTTTGACAATGTGGCCCTCAGCCCAACCCAGATGAAGAAATGGTTTAAACACTTGAAAAATGGCCGAGAGTCAGTGGAGAGTGAACCCCACTCGCGGAGGCCATGCACGAGCCGAAATAAGGAGGAAAAGAATGAAATTGCAAAGTTTTTTGATTCTTGTGGCTTTGTGTATCATGAATACGCACCAGAAGGCCAAAGAGTACTTTCTGGGGGTTTTACGTTGACTTCCTTCCTCAATCAATTTGCTCTGATTCTTCTTCCCAAAAATGCCTACTTTCTGTCTGTCAGTGCAAATCTTCCACCCAGCCAACTACCCAGTCACTTGCTTCTGATTCAGCCTTTGGTTTTCTTTTACAAAATTCTGCATGGTTTCAACATTACAATTTTCTGTTCTTTCCCAATGCCATTCTCCCTTCCCAATCCCAATCTCTATTCTCCCTTTCCAATTCTTTCCCAATCCCATTCTCCCTTCCCAATGCCATTCTCCCTTCTTTCCCAATGCTCTCTCAGAGAAAACAGTTGAGTAGCACTTTAGTACTTCTATGTTAGCATAGTGGTTCCAAGTACCACAGAGCGGGCAACGATCTCGGTGGATCAGCAAAACTATGCTAGTGATCCTATTGCCATGTAGGAGTAAATGCTTTTTTAGGCATAGGCTAGGCCCACCGCTTATAACTGGTGGTTGGTGTTAGCAAGGGCATGCAACCATAAAAATTTTTTAATGCTCCAAACAAAGAAAAAATGCAGCTGACAAAAGAAAATAAATTGTTTTTATGTTTCTTTGTGCTGGCCCCAAGAGTAGAGCGCAAATAGAGCTACTAGGAAGAAGCTAAACATTGAGACAGATAAGGTTAAATTAATGACAACTCCTGTTAAAGCCCCATGGGAATGCAGGAGGATTGAAGGAAATTTGGCTGGAAAATCTCAATTTAAGCTTAGACTGGCAACGGTAAATGTTGGTTCAATGGTTGGAAGAAGTACAGAAGTTACGGACACCATCGGAAGAAGAAATGTGGATGTGGTGACTTTACAAGAGGTGCGATATAAGAATGAGGGAGTTAGAAAATTGAGAGGAGGTGACTTTGAATACAAATTGTATTGGAAAGGAGAAGAGACCGGAAGTGGTGGTGTTGGCTTGATGATGAAACATGACCTTGTTGAATCTGTGGTGGAAGTGAGAAGAGTGTCCCCAAGGATCATATCAATAGATATAGTGGTGAACGAAAAAGTGGTGACTGTGATTTCAGTCTATGCATCTCAGAGTGGAAGGAGTGAAGAAGAGAAAGAAAAATTTTATGAAAATCTCACTGCTGAAGTACAATCTAGACAGTAGACACGGTATATGTTTTGTGTTAGGAGATTTCAATGGGCATTTGCAAGATCTTCTCTAGGCTATGATGGAATTCATGGTGGATTTGGTTGGGGTGAGCGCAACAGAGATGGTGAAAGGATCCTAGAGTTTGCAGACAGTCTTGATATGGTTGTTAGAAACACTTTTTTCAAGAAGGACGACGAAAAATTAATCACCTATAAATCTGGAAATTGTGCAACTGTCATTGACTATGCGGTGGTGCAGAAAGAAGTTATGAAGAAAGTTAAAGACATAAAAGTAATCCCAGGAGAGGAATGTTTTTCACAGCACAGATTGCTCATCATGGACCTGATGATAGAGCATAGAGCTGTTAGAAAGTTGAAAAATCCTGGAAAAGTGAAACTGTGGAGATTAAAAGATGAAAAAATCAAAAGGATGATGAAAGATGGAATGAAAGATGCTAAAGAACCAGAAAGTTGGGATGATTGGTGCAAGCAAAGACCTTCTATTAGTAGACGAGAAACCCGCGATTTTACGCAAATATTTCATGCTTCAGTGACTCTGTGCGATTGGCTTCGTTTGCGGTTGGCTCGATTTGCGAAAATGTAAGTCGGACTCTGTGCTGGCTCTGAATTCTAATTTGCCAGCTGAGTTAGAACACAAGCGATTTTTAGCGAGTGTCACAACTGACTATTTGGGTTGAGTAGTAGGTTAAAGACTGATAACAGTAAGATTAAGCTATCAGTTAGATAATAACATTAGCAGTAGGCCTATAGGCCCAGCCAAGCTTAAGTAGCTTGCTTGTTTACGGGCCTAGCAGTTTTGGAGCAGTTTGGCTATCGCAACAATGCCATAACATTAAAACGACAATTACACTATGCTACCACTTCAAGAACTCCTTTGAAAAAACGCCGTTGCGGCAAAATATAAACTGTCAGTTCCTGTTTTTATTGTTCGAATAACATTTTCAAAGAACGAAAGAATGTTGGACGTGCTATGCATAAAAGCTAACTAGTGGCGTATCGACCTGCGATTGGAGGGGCGATCAGGTGCATATTTCTTCAATTTGTACAACACGCTGCAAAAGCTTAATTGGAAACGAAAGTTCGAACACGACGGAAAATTCTCCGCTTCGACTCCCGGGGAAAACCCAACAAATTTATCCGCGACCGGGAGTTTTGCCCTCGTTAGTATCCGGCGTCTATGGAGCCATTTACCAAAGCGGCCCTTATGCCTGCCCTTATATTTTGGTGATACTCAATTTTTTTAAGACTACAATAGTACGGTGATGCTTTGTTCTACTATTTTTACGGTGCGCCATCACTACGGAGTAGCTTAGCAGTTTTATTAAATTTGGTAAACTTAAAACCTCGGGTTTTCTAAAGGATCTGAGAAAAGAAGCATACGCCTCCCGTTTTTCGCAAGACGCTGACAACTCTCGCTACGCCACTGACTTAGCGGCTATCAACATCGCTATTTTTCTTCAACAATTTTCTTAAAGTCCGTGAGCCAGCTGCAGTTACTCTATGAGTTTCTTTTTCATTTGCCATTTTGACTGCGAAACGATGTCCTCTAATTTTAAAATAAAGAGAAATGATTTTTCGTAAGCAGAGGTTGCGTGTATAGTCAAGGTCTTGCGTGGCAGTTAGCGTTTCAGTGGAAGATAATATCTCTGTTTCTTCCAAAGTTTTCCATAACTCGTTTAGATTTATAAAGTTCATAGATCGAATTGTTTTTTCTCGAAAGATTATTTCGCACTGCACCAAAATTTTAACCAAAGGTTCCACTATTTCGCAGAGTGAGGATTCCATGTTGTGTACAACCCACTGGCGCAGAAACCTTTTTTTCAATGTCTGACGTGGAACGTTTTTTCAGACATCTTCGTACAATGTACCCACCAATATATTTGATTGTATCCACATCAGAATTGTCAACCGGTGTTCCCGAAATAACTGGAGGAATTTCGCTATTGTACTCGTTGTAAAGAATAGGAATTGCGTCGAAACATTTCAAAACCTCCGACATAGTCAAATTGGTTTCTTTTGACAAGCTCCAAGCATCTCTGGAAAATTTTTTCATCAACTTTGTCTGGTCGGGATTTGAGCAAAAATCTGAAATAAAGTAAAACAATAAAGATCAATGCTTATAACCAACTTACAGTAGCATCCGACGCAAAGGCAAATTTTGTTGTCCAAGCCGCGGATCGTACCAGTCACACGCGAAATTTTGCAAGCAATTTAAGCGCGCGGTACCGCTCGGCCATGCCGCTGACAAATGAATAAACAATAGTTTGTATCAACTTTAATCGCATGTTGCAAACTGTATCAGAAAGTAAATCCTTAAAAAATCAGTGCTGCCTATTCTAAATTAAGATTTTTGATTTCTGTGTTTCCAAACAAATCTTTAACATGTTGAAAAATACTACATTTAGAGATCAAAAAGGCATTTTTACCTGGTCTTTGACTGTTTCGACCAGACCAACGCTGGTCAACCAAAAAAGTTTTTCCAACTTTAGGGTAACCAACTGGAAGGCAAGTTCGAAGCCGGAACCTAGCTTAAAGGTGTGCAAATAACCACCAACTGACTAAGAAAATATTGCCACACTAGTACAAGAATTAATAATTATTGTGCCAGTTTTACTTCGAGAATAATTTCCGGTCGAACCTCACGTTAGTCGAAACAAAAACGACAACAAGTTTTGCAATGTGCTTGATTATGTCCCAACCTCCCTAAAAGCATAAGTGTAGGCCAGTGGTGGGCAGTAACTAGTTACTTTTGTAACTAGTTACTTTTTAGTAACTTTAACTTAGTTACTTTTCTGCAAAAGTAACGGAATTTGTAACTAGTTACCAATTTAGAACTATAAAAGTTACAGTTACATTTTAGAGGGTATGTTTGACCGCTAAAAATATGTTAAAATGTGTTGAATTTCACTCCATAGATAATGAGCTGATTCGTGCATCAACGCAATTCGACCATAACAGACTCCACTCGACCAGCACGTTCGATCTGTTAGACCGATCAGACGGCCTAGTCTAGAAAACAGAGCGTCTGCTTCTGGATCGGTAGACTCTGAGTTTGATTCCGAGTCGGGTCAAACCAATGACTTAACAATTGGTATTCGCTGCTTGCCTGCTTAACGCTCTGCATTAAAGGGACAGTGTGGAGTAAGGCGGCAAGCTCGATTGTTGTTCCGTTGGGAAAGGCAGTCAGCGGAATTCCCCTATCTTAGTGTGGTAGACAGATGGTCGGCAACTCCTACGCGAGCTCGTATAGCGCTCCGTCGTTTAAGAATGCAAAAATACTAATAATTCGATCATTAGATTCGAGTTCGCATTTTTGATTTTTTGTAAACTTAGACAACCTGATGTGTTACCTTCATACAAAGAGGTCATAATTTCGACGGCTTGTGGCGTTACATCTGAAGGTTCCGCTATTAACCCACTTGCTCTTGCTAATTGACAGCCTCTTTCAACAACCGTGTTTCCGTTCAGAAAGGCAATTGGAATCTGAAAAGATTTATATGGTGTTTGTATACTTCGTAAGATAAGTTTATTGTTTGCCTGAGCAAAAGCGATGTAACAAAGATGGTGCAATTCTGTTTTTGTCTTTAAAATGTGTCATAACTCTGCAAGAAAAAGTTAATATTGAAGAGTCCAGACAAGGCTGATAAAAAAACATTTCTAACTCGATCGCAGTTTCGATAGGCCTCAAAAACCAGTACGGTGCCAAACAGTACCTCTGATATTACAGTCACCGACATATTCTCTCCGTAGCCTATTTGCTTAGAAAATGGCCGAAAAATATATTTTTAGTTCAGAGCCGAAGGGCATACGCCGTCTCTTGCCCCCTGCTCCTTCTTAGAATAAATACCCTTATGCTATTTCCTTCCGGAGAGTCCCCTAATCCCGAGAAAGTACTTTCAGGAACTAATTTTGCCTTCTTTTAAGAACTACCGAGATAATTTAGGGGGAGTTGAACAACTTTTCTCTCATCTGCAAAAAATGTCAAAAAATTTTGTGTAAGCCACAAAACCCTGGTAATTGAACTTAAAAATTGTCAAAACCTTAAAAAGTAGCTAAAAAATAAACCGATTTACATCAAATTTACGTAGTTCCCCCTCCTACAGATTTCCCCTCCTAGAAATGACCATACGGTCTTAGAGTCGCTGCCACCTGTCCACCACGCCAGTGAAGCTTCACACTATAATGCTGAGCGCCAAGCAGGGAAGCTGTGAATACAATTTTTTGAAGTCTTTTGGTATGACTCGACAAGGGAATTGAATCCAGGTCTACCGACTGCGAGACGGACGCTCTAACCACTAAGCCATCGCGCCGGTACGTAAACTACCATATAGCCTAACTTATCAGAATTCCACAAAATTTTAACTGAACTTGCCTGAATTTCAATTTTCCAATCGGGATTAATGTCCATCTTGATACTGACCAGTAAGGGATTTAAAATACCTTCAAAAATAGTCCTGCATTTCTCTTCGTTCCTGCTGCATTGCTGCCCATGGCTTGCACCAAGACTGCACAATAGCACAGATTCGCTCAAGTGTGACTCGTCAAACGCACGCATTGAGAGCAATTTTTATTTGCTTTATTGCGCCGCCTTTTTTTTCGCGCAGGAGTTACACGTCTACTAATCGAAGGTCTTTGGTGCAAGTATATCATGAATGTAGCCAAAAGAGTTTGTGGAATATCGAAAGGTGGTCATAATCAAAAAACAACATGGTGGTGGAATGAAAAAGTGAAGGAGGTTATCAAAGAAAAAAGGCATTCGTATAAAGTATGGCAGAAGAAAAAAAAACAACAATCAAAAGAACAATACTGGGCTACGAAAAAGAAAGTCAAAAGAGTGGTAGCAGCAGCGAAGGAAAAGGAAGGCAAAAAAATAACAGAACTTCTTGAGAAGAAAAATTCGAAAGCACTGCAGCATGTCTTTAAACTGTGCAAACAGAGCAAGAAGGACAAAAAAGACATAATGGGAATGCCTTGTATCCTTGGAAAAGATGGAAAGCTAAAGGTGACCCTGCAGGAGAAAATTAAAGTCTGGAAGGAGTATGAAGAGAAGCTGTTGAATGAAGAAAATGACTGGAACAAAAGTATGGAAATAACAAAGGTTGAAGGTCCTTGTGAACAAGTTTCTACAGAGGATGTGATGGAAGCTCTTATTCTAATGAATACAGGAAAGGTGGCTGGACCAAGCGGAGTAACAGTGGAGTTGCTAAATGTTTGCAAAAAAGGGTCTGTGAGAACATTGGCCGAAGTTGCAAACACTATGCTGGAGGGAAATAAAATGCCAGAAAGTTGGAGAAAGAGTGATCTGATTCCAATTTTTAAAGGAAAAGGAGATGTAAGATTGTGTGGAAATTACAGAAGTATTAAACTGTTAGAACATGGTATGAAAGTAATTGAAAGAATTTTTGAAAGAAAGCTACAGAAAGTTGTGAAACTGGATGAATGCAGATGGGTTTCATGCCAGGTAGAGGTATGACGGATGCTATCTTCATAATGAGACAGTTGTTAGAAAAATATGAGATGGCCGGAAAAGATCTATATAATGGTATTTGTGAATCTTGAGAAAGCCTTTGATCATGTTCCAAGAGAGGTGATTTGGTGGTCGCTAAGGAGAAAAGGGGTACTAGAAAGAGAAATAAAAGCAATAATGGAAATGTATACAAATATTGAAACATCCGTCAAGGCAGAATACACGAGATCGGAGTAATTTGATGTAAAAGTTGGAGTTCATCAAGGATCAATACTAAGACCTCTTTTGTTTGCGTTGGTGATGGATGAAGTGACTAAAGACATCAGAGAAGGAGTTGTAAAAAAAATGCTGTATGCAGATGATATTGTGTTAGTGGGTGATAACTGGGAAGAGGTAGAATCTCGATACACCCAATGGAAGAAAGTATTACAAGAGAAAGGAATGAAAATAAATGTAAACAAGACAAAGGCTTTTTATACAAGAAGAAATTTTGTACGAATGCAAATGCGAAAGTATCCTTGCTCTGTATGTGGCAAAGGAGTGGGAAGAAACTCCGTGCAGTGTACAAAATGTCTACACTGGGTGCACAAGAGGTGTACTGGAGTTTATGGAAGTTTAACCCAAGAGAAGGATTTTACTTGCAAAAAATGCATCCCTGGAGTGCTATTTGAAGATGAAGACAAAATGAAAACTTTGGATGGAGACAACATAGAAGTGGTGGACAGGTTTTCTTACCTTGGTAATGTAATCAGTACAGAAGGAGGAGCTCAGGAGGCTGTAACATCAAGAATTAGATCGGCATGGAAAAATTTTAAAAGGTTTCGAATGTTGTATGTGGAAGAAGCATATCATTGAAGGTTAGAGGCACTTTGTACAAAAGCTATGTGAGAAATGCTCTAATGTATGGTGCTGAATGTTGGGCATTGAAAATGGAAGATGAAAGGAGGCTGAAGACCACAGAAATGAGAATGTTGCGAATGATATGTGGGAAAACCTTGAAAGATAAAATGAACAATGAGAAGATTTGTGAAATGACGGGTGTAATGAGATTAGAAGAGTTTCTGAGAGAGAAAAGGTTGTGATGGTTGGGACATGTGGATAGAATGGATGAAGAAAGGGGTCCGGTAAAGGCACTACTCTTAGAAGTTGATGGGACAAAAAAAGGAAG
This sequence comes from Trididemnum nubilum, assembly GCA_963965965.1. NCBI lineage: Eukaryota > Metazoa > Chordata > Ascidiacea > Aplousobranchia > Didemnidae > Trididemnum > Trididemnum nubilum. The sequence goes on from OZ014489.1 coordinate 39,728,037, forward strand.
ACCGAAAAAGAGGTGGTAAGAAGTACTAGAATGTGACATGACTGCCAGAGGTTTGAAAAGGTTGGATGCTCAAGATCGTGATAGATGGCGACTAGACTGCAAAAACCAGCTGACCCCTGCATGCAGGGAACCTCTGCTGGGCTCCAGAAATAGAAGGAAGCACATTCCTGGAGCAAAATGATGATTCTCCCTTCCACCTATCTGCTCTTGAAGCAACCTACGTTAAAACTTTTAACTTTGCCCTCTGCCAACAAAAAGAATTTAGTGAATGGCTTAAAGATTATTCTTTAATTTTGGCAATATTTGATTAGTTATGGAGACTGGTAGGACAGCACTGGTATGTATTTTGTTATCTGCTTTTAATGGTTTGGTTTGCATGTTCAATAGAGTGGTACTTAAATACAAAGCAAAAACCAAACAATAAAAATTATCATGGGAACCAAAGTAAATGTGCTGCGTTTAGACTAAAACCATTGTGTGTGTAGTGTTCCTTTTAACTCTATGCTAATCAGCCAGGGCCCAAATTTTCTTGAAACAATTGTGCCCAAAGCTCTAAAAAGACGTTTATTACCCTAATTTTCGTACCAATCAAGTGTTAAAGTATACCAAATGTCATATTTCCACTAATTTGCTGAGTTTTCTAAAGCTATGTTTACCCTATTGCCAAAAATTATTTGTGCTTGCTCCAACAAATCGCTGATTGGCTGAAAAAACAAACTTGAACTTGGCTGAAAAAAATCGATCTAGTTGGAGCACTGCGTGTATGAAAAATCTCTGAGATAGAAAAGCATTTAGAGGTTGCACAAAGGCGGTAAAGTTTTTCATTAATACCCAATTTTGCAAAGATAAGGGCTTTGTGGTTCAGAGTGTTAGCTGATCTAAAGCAGTAATATTATGGGTTTAACCCAACTTATTGCATGTTGCCAAGTAAGTAGTGCACTGTCTTTCTTCTCACTTGGCAAAAATCATGCCTATGGTGTGTATGCTTTGTGGCAAAATGCATGCGGAATTGAAAATGATCTTGATCGCATATTTCAATTAGTCAGACGTATTCCTGTATAGTTGCATTTGGAACTTGGATTTCTTGAACCAACTTTCTGACTGCCATCATTGAGCCTGATAATTCACTCCAAGAATCAAAGTCAATTGATAAAATTTTTGATCCATTTTCATGTTTTGGAAAAAGTCAATTAATTGGGTTTAATCCACAAACCACTTTTTCCAATAGTTGTTTCTTAATGGCATGCTTGGTAAAGTTTTCATCTTCATAAAGAGCTGCAACCATTCGTCACTTGATGTTATCATGCACCTCTAGTTCAAAAACACTTAAACCACTAGTTTCTTAGACAAGTACCAAAGCCAACCGGAGAATTGTTTTATTACTGTTGATTTTGCCACATTTTTCGCAAGTCCAAGATATTTCCTTCATTTTGGCAAGTTTATGCTGATAACAAGAAATGATGCTTTGGTCTATGCTTGCCATAATCAGTTTACCATGCAGTTCTGGCATATAGAAAACTGATTATGGCGAGCATAAGTTAGGGGCACACCATAATCAGTTCTGGTTCCTTTAACCAATTTCTGATTTTGTTCAAGTTTTGCTTTAATGGAGATGTAAGCATCGGATTCTTACAATTAGTGTTTGAAACATACATGTCAAAAAAACATACTACCCTGTAGTAAAACTTTCTCAGCCAATTCTCATTCTTCTAACGCTCAAACGATGCCATTTGCTGGAGACTAACTGCTCCAATTAGGAATTGGGGCAATCGTGAGCAGATGTTTAATGCAGATGCCAGAGGTGATGATGGGCAGGTGATCGACTTGTAAGAATAAATTTGAGTAAGATTAAAAGTGGTTTAAGTTATTAATCGAAACTTTTTTTTATAAAACAGTATATGTTCAGAATATTACGGGCTACAATTTTTTTTTTTTTGATTTAAGATGATCTTCCAAATTCTTTGCTTAGTTTATTATTTTGAACTTGCCAGTTGCCACTCCATATCCACTGTTTTCATGATTCTATTCTCCAACATTCCCTTTTGAGCCAGAAGAAAATTTTGGTACCTTTATCATGAAGGTCTACGAATCAGAACATTCGTAATGTCCATATCAAAATCTTTCAGATTATCTTTTGTTACTTTAGCTTTAAAGATTTGCGAAGTATTTTAACAAATTTAGTTACTATCCAAATACCCAAGTAACACAATATTGTTTTGTTGAAAACAAGGTTTGAAATTTATCCAAAATACTTAGCAACTTAAATGATTCCAGTCAAACTTATTGTGGCAAACAACTTCCGACTACAGAATATGACCTATAAAAAATATATGATGTATAATTGACCTATGTACTGTATACCCAGTTTCTAAAGTGTTCAATGAGCATAGGCCATCAGTTGATGGTACCGGAAGTTTAGCTAAAAATTAAAAATATATAAACCCCACTACAGGCTGTATCCCCTTCATGGGTTTGTGAGGTGGGGTGGAAACTAAACAAAAACCGTAAAAGACCTCAGCATACCACCTACTTCTTCCCCTCCTCGCACAGAAAGCCATGTGGCGAGCACAAGCCCAAGCTATCCCGCTAGGGTTGACTGTGGTACACACCAACCAAGGGCGCAACCAGAGTCGATGGTGCAGAGCGTGGCTGGAACAAAATATTGTAAGCATTAACTGTGGAGGCTGAGCATCTCAATCAAGCACTGCTGATGCATTGCTGCTTGTCTGTCAAATGTAGTGAAAAAAATACTGTTAAATTTTAAACACAGTCCTAGGTACAAAGCGGCATTTCGCATCACTGTGATCAACCGATTTGCATTAAAAGGGCTTTCATTTGGTTGATGATTTCTTGGTTTATATTTCGCTATGTGTCGACTTTATATTATGATAGAAGTGCAGTTCTTTGGTTGAGAGTGTTAACTGGATTTGCTTGTAATATCGCAATTTTTTTTGTAGACAAAGGTTATGTCTGTTAGAACTATTCTGATAAGGCCGTGCTCATCTCCTGATGTATAATCTTGTATATGCTGTAGCATACAAATAATCTCAAATGTTCGCTGGTTATGTGCAACCTGTAAACTTTAATTTTTCTCCATATAGAGTTTTTTATGGAAAACGAACAAATTTAACTCAGTTCAAGTTAAGTTTTTCAAAATTTTGAAACAAGGACCACTCTAATGTTCAATATTTTATGAGTTTTGTAATATTGCATAATAGGTGTGATGAATGCCAGTTAGGAGAACCTTATTGAGTTTTTGTATAGCAATGTCCAAGGTTAACAATAAAATTTGTTTTTAATATCTTTGATACTATATTCTATGTACAATAAAACTACAAAAAATGTCTTGTTGTAATGTATATGTATATCTATTTGGGGTTTCTAATGCTTTTTGTTATTGTTGTTTTTTTACAATGTAATAATTAATATTGTATTATAACAAATTAAAAACAAAAGAGATGTACAGTTCGCAAAAACACACAAACAATCCCCACCTACACCCACAAATGATTGGTTTTTGAAAAAAATAAGTGCTCCCTATTTCATTTGTGTTAATTGACACCACAAACTGATTGGTATCTCCAAACAGAAAGAATGCGCTATATTGTGGCTTGCCAATCCAAAGTTTTGTACCTTTATTACTGCACTGTTATTACCATTGTTGCTAGGAAATAGGGATCTAAGCAAGACTAATGCAATATCGATCCACCATTCCTTACGTGCGGTTAATTATTTCAATCAAATAATGCCAATCTGAAAGTGGCATTTCCAAAAAAATGGTCGTAACGACGTAAAATGGGTTTATTTGTACAGTACACCGGCAAACCAAATTTGGTTCACACCGAAAACCAGAGGTGGGCAAAGCGCAAAGTGCAACTTCTGCAACCTCCGCAATTGCGGAAATTGTGCTGTACTTTAATTTTTTGATTTGAAACATTGTGGAAGTTGCATTGGAGACTAAAGTCTTTAAAATTTGTTGTGCTTTAATTGGGCTGTGCTTTCAATTTTTTTTTTTTTTTTTTTCGGTTAATAGTGCAATTCTATACATTGACCTTAATTTTGTTCCATTTCGATCAAAATATTGATAACTGTTGGCCTTCTTTAGCAGATTATTTACTCTTTCCTGTCAAAAATTGCAAAAAATGCGGTATTTGTATTGTGCTGTGAAATTTCATTTGCAGAAGTTAGGTTGTGCTTTAACTTGGTACAAAAATGCCGTTCCGCAATTGCGGAATTGCATTGCGCTTCAACTGAATCAAAAAGCTTATTGCAGAAGTTGCGCTGCGCTTTAGAAATAAAAATTATTGCTGCGCTTTGTTGCACTGCGCTTGTGATATAATGTTACTTGTGCGGTTGTGCCCACCTCTGTCGAAAACTGTGAAACGCTTCCATAGCAAATTTTCAGGCCCAGCTTATACTGCAGTGTTCCTGCCAGGCCGATTTTTTCAGACAATCAGCAATTTGTAGGAACAAGGACAAATCATTTTGGCAAAATGGTAAACATAGCGTTAGAAAATTCCACAAATTTGTGAAAATATGGCATTAAGTTTACTTTAATACTGGATTGGTACAAAATTTAGGGCACTTAAACATCTTTTTAGAGGTTTGGGCACAATTGTTTCAAAGAATTTGGGCACTGGCCGATTAGCCAAAAACTTGGAGGGAACTCTGCTATACTGAGCATGAAATCACAAACATACGAGCATGTCGTTAGTTTGTTTGAAACAACTAACTGCTTGTACGCTGGTAAGGCGATACGCTAAGCATACCAAATTAGATTTAAAATAAACTAAACACAAACTTTTGTGTTTTCCATTTTACGCATAGTGTAGATTGGGAATATGTGGACGACATGTGTGCTACTTTTTGCTCGCAACCAGCATACTCAGTTTAGACTGCTAAAGGTGTCAGAAAATGATAATGAGAAAAAAAAATTTTTTTGAATACCTCAAGTGGTTTTCAAGTCATCACAGTTTGAATTTCTATCCACAGTACCTGAATTATACTTTAGTTACCTCACACAACAAGTCAACTAGTTTCCCTAACCCTTTTTAGAAAATCTTGACAATTTTCAAAGTGATACCGCCATTAAAATTACAGGTTTATTAGAATTAACTATCCATACAAAAACCTTTTCCAGTTCAGATGCCAATAAAAGTAAATATCATAAAGACCTGCTATAGTTTCAAAAATTACCGGTATGTATAATTTAGATATAGATCAAAAATGGCCATCTGTGATGTTGAGAAAGTGTACTTTTTCTAATGGCTTAAGGTTTTTGAAGAATTTAAGTAAGGAAGTTTTAGTGCTAAATAATGGATTTAGGTTTATTCCATGTCAACTGATCAAAAACCTTTTTCAGTTCAGATGCCAATAAAAATAAATAAAAAAGTGCTATATTTTCAAAAATTATGTGCAATGTAGATGAAAAAAATTTTTTTGTCGCAGCAAAGTGCCTACACCATGAACTTTGCCCCCAAACTTGGGCTCTCGCCAAAATTTAAAATCAATTTTTCACCATGAAGCAGTCATAATTTTGCAATTTTGACATCAAAAATGAATTCCTTGACCCCAAAAATCTCTCTGTAGCAATTTTCGGGCATTAGACTGCTTCAGAAATGGAATCACAGCACTATTTTCAAAACTCGGGAGCAAAATCTTCCTCAAGTGGTCAAAAGTTCAAACTGCAATAACTTGACAACCACTTGAGGTATATATCCTAAAAACATTTATTTTATTCTGTGTGATAGATACTCGTTAAGTTTAAGCATAAATATCCATGTAACGTGACACATGGTGGCAAGCTATTTTGAATTAAGCATGGAATGACCCACGCATAAATACACGTGATCGGTAAAACGGACCCAACACAGTATTATCAAAACTCAACTTTGACGTTAAAGATATATCCCAAGTCATTCTCTTAGTAAAGATTTTTTTTCGAATGTTTTCAACTAAAATATTTTCGAAATTTATTACGATCGAAATACGATTTGACTATGATGACATTTAATTCATGGAATGATACATGTCAGGTCTAGGCCGCCCCAAATTCTCACTGAATCTGATTCTACTTTTCGGAAAATCATAAGTTTTGAAACAAAATGAATAGCGTTTTTTGGAGCAAAATCGCACTGCATTCTGCCTTGTTCAAGTACTCCTGCAAAAGCAATGCGGTATGCTGACAAGACATATACCAACACAGCGCAATATGAGTTATGCAATAATCCGAACACTTGCAATAAATATCAACCCTAACTATACAAGCATTCGGACTCTCCTGGTTTTGTTTTCACCCTGTGTTGCAAAAAGGCAAAGTGGCTAAAGTCTTGCTTCAGTGAAATCAAGTTTTTATGCACGATTATTATATTAATGTGACGTAATAGACAATGATGGGCAATATAGAACACCGAATCTTTAAGATTCGAATCTTAAATTATCCGGAATGGTTAAAAACATTTGGTTTCAATTTTGTGATTTTGTGATATCAACTTACTAAATCAAGATTTGTTTTGCCACTTAAAGCAGTTGCTTAAACACTTTTATTTGAACTGTTTGTGGTTTTGGAATGGACGGTAGAAACAATCTGAACTAACACAAAATTAGTCAATTCATTTAAAATCAATATATTAAAAACTAAAATCGATTTCCGTCTCAAAGGACCATCATCAGTATCTGAAAAAAGCAAAAATTTAGAAATACAAAGACCGGGCAAAAAGACTGCAACAGCTACTACAAAAACTGTGGTGCATAAAAAAGACGTCACTGCGCAGAAATGGCAAGAATAAACAAAATGCGTAGTACAGTGCAACAGAAAAGAGCAGTAGCCTAGTAAAGACTGAACAGTAAAAAGACCAAAAGGTGTAACGGTGTACAGTACAACAAGGAAATTACATTACAGGAAATATGGTTTTGTTAACGTTAATTTTCGCTAAGAGTTTATGGATCCACTGACTTTCATAAATATCTAAATTACTAGGGTCATAGGGTTTAAATACAGTACATAGGTAATTTCGTAGCACTCTGAAAGCTGAGGATTTTTGATTGCAACTCATTTTCATTGTTCCATTTACTATACATGATTCACTTCTCGTTTTTGCTGCAAAGGTTTTTTCAACCCGAATATCTTTCAACAATACATGTTAGATGGCTGAAATTTTTTAGAGATAGAGAAGCTAACAACCGTGGAAAAATTTTTCAAAAAATGCCAAAGTTTTGACGTTGCTTACTTGCGACTCAGGGTAGAATTACACTCAAGCTTAGCATTTTTAAATACATTTTTTAGCACTTTATCTTTTTTAAATAATTTTTGTGAAATTGTGCACTTTCAAAAGGGAGGGGGACTGGTCCCTCTAATCCCCACCTGGCTGCGCCGGTGGACAAAGGTGTTTTAGTATGTACCCATCCGCATATTTGCAAAGTGTATCCTCTTTTTTTGCACTTTGATTTGCTATCTCTTAGCCTGGCATCGCTGCCGGAATCCTAACTTTAATGCAAGGTTTTGAAGAAAAAAAATAAAACAAAGCAGTGAGGGAATTGAACCCAATGCAAGACTTGGCAGACGTGTGCTCTAACCATCACACTACATTGCTACATAGGCGACGCTGTCGAATCATCAAAGTGCCGTATTTAACTCAAATTAAAGAGAAAAAAGCAGTAGATAGTAAATATATGGATACACTTTACTGAAATGCTACCAGTACTTCATTACTACTGCATGAACTCGCATCCAATTTTTTATTAAAAACCAGATTTTTGTTGATTTTAATTGAATTCCAACTGAACTTCAATTAAATAAACTAGATTTGAGTTGATTTTTGATAGCCTCCTAAACATAATAGATTCGTTTTTGTAGGACAGCCAGTCTTAGTGCATTCTAAAGCGCCCTAAAAAAAGTATTACCCATAGACAGTGTTCCCTCTAACTTTTCACCTCCTGCAAAAATGCCGGAAATAGTGCAAACGTTCTGAACTCAATGCGAAAATGCGGCAACTTTTGAGGTGTCCTTAATCTGAACTGAAAAACTTTCTGCTCATCGCGCTCACCAGTCATCTTTTTGTCCAATTTTAATGTGATCTGAAAAAAAAAGGGTCATTGTGTTGATGGAGACATTTTTTTTTGAATTTATGTTAATCTCCAAATAAAAAACGTCATACCGTACATCTTGAAGAAATACGACTTATTTTCGATGTACAATTATATTACACGAAAATGATCGAATCATTATCTGAAAGTAGTACAGACGATAATAAACTGAAACTCAAAGCTACACCAAACTGAATACAAGCTCAACACTAACTTAACGTATTACTCCGCTAGCCTAGAGACTGACACGGCAAAGAGTGAACTACAACAACTGTTAGCAATAACAGTGACGTAATAAACGAAGCACAAACGAACAATAACAAGATAAACATGGCACAATCTTACATCCCCCCCCCAGTTCGTTTCCCGCTCCAGGGTTATGACGTGGACCCCTTCTTGACCCATAGCCCATTGGTCGGGTCCAACCATACAATGTAGAGGGCGATGCGGGCAAGTGTTGAAGGTAGAGGCCGAATACCTGTCCAAAAGCCATGCTCGCATTTTGGCATTGTTCTCTGGTGTGCAAGGGAACGGTAGTGATGACGGGGGCGGCGGCACTGCGGTTCGTTGAGGGCAGGTGCAAGTGTCTGTAGGTTGACTGAGAGAAGAGCAGCCACCAGCCATCGAGCGAATAAGGATAGTGGGGGGCTGGGTGACAAGGTCCTGGTTGTGAGCCTCGAGAGGTGGGTGCTCACCTATCAGAGGAAATTGAGGAGACAGCACACCTAGGTCCGCTAATGTAGCGTGGGACAAGTACAAGTGACTAACATTAGCGCTGACATAGATCATGGCATGACATTGCACCTCGATCTTGTTAGCGTCCAACCCCTTAATGACGGCAAAGAAAGCCCCAACGATGTTGATGCCTGAGTGGTTTGCAGCGACTAGGTCTGATGCTGGGATCAGGATGTTGCGGTCAAAACCGGCCGCTAGGAAATGGTGCAGTGACCACACATTAGTTTGAGCGCCTGTGTCTGCAATGGCAGGCACATTCCTGGCAACTGTGGGGCCATGCCTGGTGCGGCACCATGATTTATCCATAGAAACACACACGGTAATAAGAGGGTGTGCACGCATGCCTGCTTTCGTCCAGTGGCCATCCTGGAAGACGTAGTGAGCATTGTCTGATCTTCTGGATTCCTGGAGGGAGATCTCTGCTTGCTCTTCCAATGGCGATGGAGTAGTTGTCATGATTGCTCCTAAATGGCCTGTCTCATCAAGTGTTCCGCTACACTCGGTGATAGCAGACGACGTAGGTGGCGGGGGTTTCCTCCGCTGATTGCGCTGACGTGTGTGGAAGCAGTCGATGCATAAAGTAAATGGTTTGGTGTTCCACCCACGAGGGCCTTCTCTATACACGGAAAATTGTTGCTTGCATATTGGGCAAGGAGATCGCTCCGATGGGCTGGTCTTGACCAGGGAGGGATGACGTGAGGACGAGGGGCGACAGTCTTCATTCGGAGGAGTCGCTAGTTGGCGCCGAAAAGCGGAGACAGCAGATACATCGGGGGTAGGCATAGCATTCTGTGCCATTTCCTTGCTCTCAACCAGAGCAATAATATCATTGATCGCCGTGGTAAGAATGTCTGCCGTTCCGAGTACTTCCCTACGAATGTCAGAGTCGGAGATTCCATTCAGTAACGTGTCACGTATCATGTGGTCCGTGTAGTTGACTCGTAGACCGCACGAGCACTCCGTGGAGAAGGCGCAGGTGTCCGCTTTTCCGCGTACACGTGCCGAGAACGACCTCAACGATTCGACTCGCATCTGGCGCATCTGCATCAATTCTGTTCTGAGGACGACGGTGGCTATGGGGACAACGGCTAAACGCCGGATTGATTCCGTAATTTCGTCCAAGGGCTTAGTGGTGATATCGGCATCGAACTTAAGCAAGTTGTCACCTAATGCTTTGCTGGTGCATTGAAAGAGTTGCGGCGGGGCTGCTGTGTCGCTAATGCCCGAGCCCTCCTTAAAGACGCGCCATCTCCGCAAAAATACGTTCCAATCTTCCATGGAGACACCGATATCAATGCAGGGTCTTTCCAGTTTAGGCCCGGGACACTTGCGAGCTTGTGTGGGCTCGTTGCGTTGGTGGACAGCGGAAGCACCACTATGAATGAATGCGTGGCTCTGCAGGAGAGCGCATGCGATGGCCTCTGTAACATCTTCCGACATGCTTAATGCTATTCAAAATGTGTTGAAGTGTAAGCTTTGAATCATTCCGAATAAAAGTTGATTTGATTTGATTTGATTTGAAATCGCACCCTGGAAAGGCGCAGGATATTATCACCATCTTCGCTACTGCAGAAATAGGCCTATCCTAACTACGGTACCGGTAAGTTAAGATTCGATCATGAAGAAATACGACTTATTTTCGATGTACAATTATATTACACGAAAATGATCGAATCATTATCTGAAAGTAGTACAGACGATAAGTAAACTGAAACTCAAAGCTACACCAAACTGAATACAAGCTCAACACTAACTTAACGTATTACTCCGCTAGCCTAGAGACTGACACGGCAAAGAGTGAACTACAACAACTGTTAGCAATAACAGTGACGTAATAAACGAAGCACAAACGAACGATAACAAGATAAACATGGCACAATCTTACACATCTGAGTTCAGCAAGTTTTCTTTGCACTTTGTGCAACATATAATAGCATGGCACAGTGAACCGCAGCTGTCTACAGGTTTCGACGAGAATAAAAACGGCATTTTTTTTAAAGGAAAAAAAACGCCGGAATTCGAAAAATTCAGTACAAAATTGCCGGAAAAAATTTTGCATTTTTTAGCGCTTATAGGGAACACAGCTTTTAGGCATCGGCAAGGGGGACAGGGCGGCCATGCCCTACCTAGATTTTCACACACTCTCTCCAGTCTCTTAAACCTTCTAAATTTCAAAAATTTATTAATTTTTTGTAGTTAATACCGGTTTTATTTTTATTGCCCCCTCCCTGAAAAATTTTCTGTTGACGCCCTTGGTATTACCCTAGCTCTTCTGCCTTCAATAATGCCACACGCTCTTGCACTTGTAGTCTTGTCGCTTCACTGAACAAGGCAAGAGCCAAGTGGCGACACTCACGTAAAAATATTTCATCGCTGTAATGTTACAAATTAGGGCCGGTCTACACTGTGCGTAAAATCGTCAGCTTACGAGCGTAACCTTAGTTTATTTTAAAGGAAAATTCCGTAAGCCCAGGCGTACCACCTTACGGGCGTAGCACCTTACAAGAGTAAAATTACTAGCGAAATAATTTGGTAAAAGAGCAAATTCTTTTCGCCGGTACGCTTGTAAAGCGCGGTTCACACCTAGCGCGGTTAACGGAATCCGGAAAAAGCGCTGCGGTAGTGCGGAAATGTGGAACGGCAGGCGGAACGCGGAACGGAGGCGTTCACATTACGCCGTTACGTACGTATTTTAGTTTCAGTTTGTTTTCGTTTAGCAGTTGGCTAGTTTGTTTTTTTCAGTTCAGGAAAGCGTTTGTTGAATAAAGGTTATTTTTACTATCGTTGGGATGGACAGACTTTTGCTTCCTCTAGTTCAACAGCAAAACTTGTTGATATTGGGCATATTGCAAGACGAAGAAACTAACAAGCGAAAAAGAGAGTAAGTAACCTATAAGGCCTAGGCCTAGACTAAATAGATTTTCGGTTAACAGTTAACTCATCTATCTTGTTCAGGCTTATTGATAAATATAAACTTTGAGGCTATTAACTGATTAGTGAAAAGCAAAAGCAATTTGTTATTTCTTTATTATATTTAGGTTGATGCAAGTGGAGCAGTGGCTTTAGATAATCACAGCTACAGTATAGGCCTAAACGTGAAATATGTCTAAGCTTTACACCTACTAAATACGTGCATAAAAAGGATTTCAGTTTGTAAAGTTTTTTTAAATATTTTTCGCGTAGCCTACGGTTTTTCGTATTTTTAGATGGTGGGTGAAGCCTGTTTTTGAAGAGAGAAATAAACATCTTGGAGATATTGCACTAATCCCAGAATTGGAAAAGGATCCAGAAAACTTCCACCGGTATTTCCGAATGAATAAAGAAAATTTCAACCACATTCTGTCATTAGTAACGCCATTCATCGACAAACAACGGACAAAGTTTCGAGAACCAATTCCTGCTAAACATCGTCTTGCTTTGACTTTGAGGTACAAAATCAGTTTAGTTAACAGTGCCGACACTGTTATTGCATAGTCCCTACCGGGGCCTCAGAGAGAAATTTTTCCAGGGGGTACGAAGATCGATGCCGGGCCCCCAAAATCAGGTGAAGAGCAAAAAAAGGTCTTCACTCAAATTTGGTCCTGATTTTTGCCCAAAATTAGGTGAAGAGTAAAAAAAAAGGTCTTCACTCAAATTTGGTCCTGTTTTTTGCCCCAAATTAGGTAAAGAGCAAAAAAAAGGTCTTCCACTCAAATTTGATCCTATTTTTCCCAAAATTAGGTGAAGAGCAAAAAAAAAAAAATTTTTGGTCCAAAACTTAACGCGACAACCTCAACTCTTCTGGGCCCCCTAAGCCCGGGATTCCCGGGTGCGATGCACTCCCTGAACCCCCCTCTCGCTGGCCCTGGTCGCTACCGGTACATATTATAGGTAATTAACTATTATGAACATAGAAACACTATTTATTGGTCATGATGGTGCCCATAGGCGTCGGAGCTCAAAATGATTTAGGGGGCACCAAATTTTTGCCCGAAAAATGCCTTTATCAATAGAATTTTGCCCGAAAAAGAAATTGGTCATCTGCATTTTCTTTGCTTAAAATAATGAGCACATCAAAAAACCTGAATTACGTAAACTTATTAGCTGTGCAGTTGTTAGACTAACTTATTTAGAAAAACTAGTTATACAGCAATTTAGAGCAAATGTTGATATATAATTAATTATTCAACTGAACTACTAAATCATTGCTTAACTCACCAAGATCTAAAAAATGCACTTTCCTGAAAATTAACATGACAATGCAGATATTTCGGACGTCATTAAAGGTGAGTTTACGCAGTATCCGTCTTACGTCCGTTTTTTTTACGTTTTTGCTTCTTGAAAAAGTATGCGCTTTTTCATCCGTATTTTTTAAAGTCCATATCCGCACTGAGGAGACTGCTGTACAGTGGCGGATTTAGGGGGGGGATGGGGGGGATGCATCCCCCCCCACCAGCCCAAAAGTAACAATTTTGGCCGAAAAATCAGCCCCTATTTCGAATAATTCGGCTCCATTTCGGAATGCATCCCTCCCCACTAGCCTAAACGTAACGAATCCGGCCGAAAAATCGCTCTCAATTTTGGTGAAGACCTTTTTTTTTTTTTTTTTTTTTTGGAGACCAACTGATTTTGGGCGAAAAAAACGTTTGAATTTCCGATTTCGGCCGAAAAATCACTCTCAATTTTAGTGAAGACATCCGAATGTTTGAGGTTTTGTGCTTAAAATTCCCCCCACCAAAATTTTCTGGATCCGCCACAGCTGCTGTATATAGATAAACATTTTTTTCAAAAATTTTGCATATGAACGATAAGAGAGATATTTCAAAATAGAGCTGTACCCCTTTACAAAAAATTTTTTTCGGAAAACTTTTGTCCAGAATGTGACTGCCTAGTTAGTGCGGATATGGACTTATAAAAATGCGGATGAAAAAGCGCATACTTTTTCAGGAAGCAAAAAAACGGACGAAAAACAGATCTGTGCAAAACTAGATGGGAGTTTGCCAGAAAACCCAGTGAACGACCGACGCGAAGCTAATGCTGTGACGCTCAAAAGTACTTTTAGTCTACCGAAAAAATCAGCAATTATTCAAAAATATCTGATTATGGAACCTCCAGAAAAGTGGAGTCAAATATTTGTCTGTTAAATATCTGCTGATATCATAAAACACTGGCACCCTAGCTCGAGCTGTTCAGAAAATTGATTTTTGGGGGGTCCATTTGGGGGATCCCCGGGGGGGTGGCACCCCCAAACTATATCAAAATATTTGCCTGTTAAATATCTACTGATATCAAAAAAAGTAGAACTCTAGCTTGAGCCATTCAAAAATTGATGTTTGGGGGGTCCATTTGGGGGATCCCCGGGGGGGTGGCACCCCCAAACTATGTCAAAATATTTGTCTGTTAAATATCTACTGATATCAAAAAAAAAGTAGAACTCTAGCTTGAGCCATTCAAAAATTGATTTTTGGGGGGTCCATTTGGGGGGATCCCCGGAGGGGTGGCACCCCCAAACTATGTTAAAATATTTGTCTGTTAAATATCTACTGATATCAAAAAAAAGTAGAACTCTAGCTTGAGCCGTTCAAAAAATTAATTTTTGGGGGTCCATTTGAAGAGGATCCCCGGGGGGGGTGGCACCCCCAAACTATGTCAAAATATTTGTCTGCTAAATATCTACTGATATCAAAAAGAACTGGTACCCTAGCTTGAGCCGTTCAAAAAATTGATTTTTTGGGTGGTTCTCAATGGAGTTGCCCCAAAAACCTTCGGGAGAAAAAATTGCGTTTGCAGCTCAACAACTTTACACAAAAATTAGATTTGGATGTGTTGTGGTTTAGGAGAAGAAGAGCGTACAAAATTTAGGAAGAAAAAAAAGGAAAAAAAGAAATAAACCTCATCGCGGCCAAAAGTGGGTTAGTTGGGATGAAAGGGTATCTTTGAGACCATAGGTGGGCAAGTTGATGCAAAACGTTAGCTTCGTTAACCGCTAATCCGTTAACAAACTTCTCACCTCCGTTAACGTTAATCCGTTATTTTCAGCTTTAATTAACGGAAGTTAATAAAGTCCGTTAATTCGTTAACATTTTGCGTGTAATTTAGATTTCTTTTTATTCACTCGCTTCTAGAACACGTATTGACGCTGTTGAGCTGATTGTAAGGAAATATTTATTGCTATGGTGGTCTTTTTGTGTTTTGGAAGTTACATTTTATAGTCTAATCTAATTTCAAGATAAAAATAAGTTTAAATGCACTAACGAAGCTGCGATCGGAAAATCTTTGGAAATTGTGAACAACAAGAATTAATAGACCTCTGAGGCTGCAGCTTGTACTGGTACGATGAATGAATGGTGCAAGATATTAACGATGAAAACCTTAACGGAAGTTAACAGAACTTAACGGAATTTACTTTAGTCCGTTAACAGAACTTAACGGAAGTTAATTTAGTCCGTTAACATGAAAAAACTTTTTAACGGATTAACGAGTTAATGAAAAAGTTAGCTTCGTTATTAACGGATTAACGATTAACGGACTTGTGCCCACCTATGTTTGAGACATATAACCATATGAAATATTTTTTGCCGTACTTTAGCCGTTTTTGACTGAGACCGCTTTTTACGCCAAACTTGCGGGGCGGTTTTCGGGTTCTAAAACCGAAGTCACGTGACCTATTGCCTCGAAATTGTGTACAAACATACAACTCATTAATCTCAAACTGCTGTCAAAATTTCATGTAGCTAGACCCAACTGTTCTCGACTTATAAGCAAAAGTTTGAAATTTCGCACTCGTTAGTTGGAAAATGGCCGAGTAAAAACAGAGAAACACGCGACGCGAGCGTCGGTCGTTCCAATAACCGAACTCATTTTTGGACGTAAATTCGTTTTTTTTCCTGCTTGGTTTTGACTTCAGATCACTTCTCTGTTTCGGGCTTGTAACTTTACAACGCTGGTGAGATTTTTTCAACCTTTGTCGCGGAAGCCGAAGTTTGGTCAGACTTCAATAATAATCATTACAGTAAATTTTGTAAGAGCAGAAATTTTGTAAATATTAAGCTAAATTTTCTAAGTACACGCAAAAAAAAAGATCAGCCTTTACGTTTGGTCTACACTTAAAGTAAAATTGTGAGCGTGCGAGCGTATAACATTTATAGTATTTATATCAGAATCAAATCTTTCATTTTACTCGCTGCATTACGCCGAAGCGTGTAACGAGTTTGTAGGGCCCATCTCCGCGTCATTGCGCCCGAGCAACACGCTTCATTTTGAAAAAATGTCGCAGTGGTGGCGAGCCGTTGGCAACACTTTGTCCGATTTGACCGGCCCGAGATTTGAACCACGGACCTCTCGTACCAGAGAAGAACGCGTTATACCACTTGACCACTTGGACGTAGCAAAAGTTTATTTTTGCCTCGCTTTGAATTAAAAGTGTCAATTTGTTTGAGGTCAAGTTCGAAAAAACAAATCTAAGCATGCTTAAACTTAGAAAACTATTTTTTATGTAGATTTTTGACAGTTTTTGGTTTAGAGCAGGGCTAGGGAGCAGGGGGAACTGAATTTCGGAATATTATTAGCCTGCTGCATTTTACCACAAAGCAACAATGAATATTATTTCATAATTTTGTTGCAGTGTAACACCAAACTCCTACCTAGGCAAAAAAAAAGTAAAGTCAAAATCTTCATACCAACACAAAGTAGTAAGTCGGGCCGGGCTATGCGGATCGGGCTCGGAATCGAGCTTAAGATTTACCAAATTTCGGGCTTAATTTTGGCCTGATACGTGCCTCATGTTTCAGGTCGCTGTAGAAACATACCGGTAATACAAAAAACTTTGCATCACTGAATGAAGATTTTATTGAAGCTTCAATGCATTATTATTATGTCCAATATCCTAATTTGCCAATGTTATTGCGTCACAATTCATCAATAATTTACTGTATTTAGCAGGGACGTGCGGTCAGGGGAGGCAGGTGAGGCCGTGCCTCACCTGTAGAATTGTGCAAAAAAAAAAGAAAATAGAGTATATAATTAAAATAAAATGGTTTCATACAAATCAAAATATTTATCAAAAGCTTTATTAATTTTTGTCATATTTACTTTTTTTGTGCAGCATATTCACTGCTTTTATGTTATGTCTTTCGCATTGAAACGCCCAAACTATTCGGTGTATTATTGCCAGTGGCGTAAATCCGTAAAAATTATTGGGGGGGATGAAACAGAGCCAACAAAAGTTGCACTTATAAAAAAGCGTATAGTTGCGTAGCTGCAATATTAGCCGTACTGCGTCTTATACGCATCACATCCGCCCAAGCCTTTGGTTACTAACAACCAGTGACGTAGCAAAGATTTTGCAATGGAAGTGGATTTACATTGCAGAGACAATCACAGCAATGGGGAAAGCCCCCGTCGCTGAAAAAATTTTACAATTTTTAAAGACAAAATAAGCGTTTTTGGAGCATAGGCCAATGATTCAATGCTTTATTAAAGTTGCCCAAAGGGTTCCAGTTGTGGAAAAACATGGTGATTTATGTAATTGCGACGTTACTTAGGCCTATGAGAGGGAGGGAGGCTGGTCTGGCCCCAGAAACTACACAGGCGCGTAGCCGGAAATTCGCAATGGGGGGGCTGTTTGGGGGGTCTGGGGGCGGAGCCCTCAGCCGCCGGAGGCCAATGGGGGTTGGGGGCGAAGCCCCCAGCTGCCGGAAGCTGGGGGTTTGGGGGCAAAACCCCCAGCCGCCGGAGGCACGGGGGTCTGGGGGCCGAGCCGCCAGCGCTCGAAAATTTTGCATTTTTTTTGCGAAAATAACTTCATTTTAGGGCTATTTTGATTAAAAAATAATGATTTCAAAACGTGGCTTAGAAATTGACAGTGCAAACAAGATTAAACTGGCAGCATAAATGGGCTATTTGGGAGGTGGCTTATGGTAAAATGTAGTTCTCTTGTTTAGATGCTGGTAAATTATAAAATCGAATAGTGCAATAAAACTCACACGGAGTAATCTATTTCGTATACAGTTTATAGAGAAAAATAATTGGGGGGGCTAATGAAAAGAGATTTGAGAGAAATGATCGGTAATTAACAAATACTGAATAGCCCCCCCCCTATTTATTAGTTTATAGTATGTTTGTTGATGACACCTATGTTCAGCATTTTTACACTAGCGATCAAATTTGATTGCTTATTTCTTACCATTTATCAAAGGTTTCATTTATTTTTTATTTTTATTTTTGACAAATTAGCCCCCCTCCTGAATATATGTTTCAAAAGATGTTTTAAATCACTATTTAGTCCACTCCAGTGCATAAAACAGTCTCAAAGTGCTAAAAATGTAGTGTTTTTCCCATTCTGCATTTTGGTCGACATGTCAATGGGGGGGGGGGGGGGGGGGGGGCTATAGCTCCCCCCCTGGCTACGCTACTGGCTAAAAACGTGGTATTTTCCTAATTCTGCATTTTGGTAGGCAGTTCATTAGCCCCCCCCCTAAATAAACATTTCAAAATAGTCTAATCCAGTGCAAAAGACAGTCTTAGAAATGCTAAAACGTGGTATTTTACTTATTCTGCATTTTGGTCGGCAGTTCATTGCCCCCCCCCCCCCAAATAACGTTTCAAACTATGCTTTAAATCATTTTTAGTCTAATCCAGTGCAAAAGAGAGTTTTAGAAGTGCTAAAAACGTGGTATTTTCCTTATTCGGCATTTTGGTCGGCAGGCCAATGAGGGGGGCTATAGCCCCCCACCCGCCTTCCCCCCCTTCCGGCTACGCTACTGCACTGGTAACAACTTGTATAAAGCAGAAACAGATCCAGAAAATTTTGCAAGAGGTGGGGCCCGAGGTAATATAACTGCCGGAGGGCATGTATTAAATGCCATTTTCGCATCATTTTACGTTTGCTTTTGTTAAGCTGGGGAAGAGGAAGAGGGTCTGGAACCCTCTGGATCTGTTAACGACTGATAAAGACGTTAGCCACAAAATCTAAAATTAATACAAGTTCACTTGTGCTGAAGTTTGAAGTTACGGTACCGGTATATAATATGCACAGGAAATCAGTAAAGATTAAAGAACAAGCAAAGAACGTTAGAATTGTACTGTACAACACCAACATTTAGCAATAGCCTACACATTACACAATACGACGAATTGAATAAACAATCGGGGCGCAAACATTAATTGCTAAAAGAACCATGAAGATGAATCCGAAGCAAATTTAGCATTATTGTAAAAACGTAAAACAGCTGCGAAAGCAAGAAAAAAAGGCAGAGAGTTTCGGAAAGCGCTATAAACTATACTTTTAGATTTTACAGCCTACATAATTATGTTTGGCTAGGTCAGCCAATTTTATTATATTGTACAGTATTTTGTTTCTGGCAAAGAAGCTCAAAGATTTTTCTTTTAACAATTTTTTTACTATCTGCAATGCTCGCCTCTTTTTTTCTTACTGCATCTCTGTTCCGCTGCATAAAGAAAGCAGAGCTTTATCTTATTTTCTGCAATGCGAACGATGGACGTTTGTACTTTATTGATTGAGTGCGTGAATAAAAAAAGGCTGTATCAATCCGTAACCATATTAGCAAGAAACGGGAAGCCATTGAATCAGCAAGATAAATCGTCAAAAGTAGCAGCGTACGATAAATTATTGGGGGGGATGATTGGGGGGTTGCATCCCCCCCGCATCCCCCCCTCAAAAATTATTGGGGGGGATGCATCCCCCCCATCCCCCCCGGGATTTACGCCCCTGATTATTGCTATCACTACGGCGTGCATTGACCATCGCTTCAAATATGCGAAGTGAGGCATTGTCAATTGTGCCTCACTTCAGCTAAGCAAATTTTAATAAACAAACTAAAAGTATGCCTTTTTTCTCGAACAAATTGCTGACACCGCATAATGCTTTTTAATCTGATTTTGCGGCGCGAATCATCTGTGACGTCATAGAATGAGAAAAAGTTTAAGCACTTTTTTTGTAGTCTTTCGTTCATTGCGAAATTGAACAAGTTATTTTTCTGGCCGAATAAAAACAATTTGATACGAGAAGATGAACTAAAATGGAAGAAAATTTAGTCTCAAAGCTGAGAGACTTTCTAAACTAAGTTTTTTATCTGAACTTGAAGTTATAGAAATTGCTAACTTTATGTACTCTTATTATCACTCCAGGTAACCTGAAAATTTCGACAATTATGTCAAATATGCTAGCAAACTTCATGATTATAAAACGAGATCGATTACTGCAGACAATTTTTATTTGGAGCGAGCTAAAATTCGAAACGGGCAACGATCTTGCTCTTGCATTGGAGTAAAAATATGGAATAATATTTCACCAACTTTTGAAGAATTACCAAAATACTCATTTAGCAAACAAATAAAATTGTCCATGCTAAGTAATTACTGAAGTACTTACAGTCTTGATAAACTCGAGATAAGCCTTAGTGTGCTCTTTTCTTATGCTAACTGCTATTTTTGGTTGAATCCTTACTTTTGTTTCTTGTTTGTTTTAAAAATGGTTAAAAAAAAGCTACCCCCTCAAAAAAACTTATAATAATTACAATAATAAATTAGTTATAAGGGCAGCTTGACTCGATGACCAGAAACAGGTCTTTCGCTGTCCTGTTTGCTTGATAGTAAGTGATTCAAACTACAGTACTGGTAAACTTTGCAATTGCGTATTAATTTCTACGCCTTCATCAACAATTACTTCTGTTAAGTGTTACAGTAAATTAGCCCACATTTATTTCCTTTATTGGCATTAATAATCATTCTATTTGTGCGCGTGAATGTATTTTTTCATTGGTGTTAAGTTTCTGGAAATTGAACTCAAGTGAACAAATAATCTGAATTGAATTGAATATAGCTAAAAGAAAACCAATTTAAAAGATTTGCTCGAGACATCATTACGAAAGAACCCCTCAATTCAAAAAGAGTAGAACCGTACTCAAGAAAGAGTGGTTGCGCTATAAAAATCTTCATTTGTGCTTTCATGTTTTTAGCAAATAATAATGTTGGGACTGAAATCGGGTTTTTGTGACTAAGAGAATTTGCCAAGAAGACTTAGCAAGCACGAAAACTTCAATTACCGGTATGTCCACATTCAAAGCCAAATAATAGGCTTGGCTACCTTCATGGATTTTCGAAACTTCAAGAATTGATTTGGCTTTAAGTGAACAGTAAAAATTAAACGAATAATTAATTATCGAAAAATTTGGTTTTTGTTTAATGGTTACAGTGCTGCCGGGGACCAAAAGTGGGCCCGGGGCCAGCTCAAATATGACGGATTTCCGGTCAGTTTGGTCCGAAAAATGATGTGATCTCCAAAAAAAACAAAAAAGGTTTTTATCGAAATTCTAACGGTTTTTCCAGTCGAATTTAGGTGTTCTCCAAAAACAAAAAAAGGTCTTCAGGCTTCACATGCTGATTTCTCAATGTCATTTCGATGAGCCCCCTCTCGAGCTCATGGGCCCGCTGAACCCGACGGCCTTCCTGAAGCCCATGGGCCCCCTAAAGCCCATGGGCCCCCTAAAGTCCATGGGCCACGGGGTCATTCTCCCCCCTGCACCCCCTCTCGGCGGCCCTGAATAGCTATAAAAACAATTATTTGCTTGTCATTTATTGTCTTAAATAATTTTTTTGCGAACATGAGTGTGAAAAAAAATTTTGCCTCACCAACCAAAAGCCTCACCGCACGTCACTGCTATTTAGTCACCGCAAAGAGTCAAAAAAGAAAAAAACAATTACATTATCCATATACGTTTTTCAAACCTAATTTCACGTCCGGGCTTTTTTGGGCCTGCTTTGAGGTTCAAACCATTTTTTGGGTTTGGGCCTGAACTTGTCAGCCTGTTTACAACTTTGAAATAACAGCAACGATAATTAGATTACAAGAACATCACACAAAACGAAAGTAAGGTTTCTTGTGAAGTTTGTAATTTGATAACCAAAAATTCCATTGCGAAGCAGCATAAGTCGTACAATAGCATGAACACATTAAAGTGCTAATTTGTTAATTAATCACAATAATCAAATGCTTTGGCGTCTGTCATTGAGCCTTTATCAGAATCAATATCGTACGTCACGGCGTTTTATGTTATAAATTCACGCTATGCTTGCTCAGAAACAGGAATTAAAACCAAACTTGTAATGATTAGTAACTTCGTGAGAGGGCCCCACTGCCTGTCGAGATCTGACCAAAATGCATAATGAAAAAATGCCACGTTTTTTGCCCTTTTGATGCAGTCTTTTGCAGAGGTATGTAGGCCTACTCTAAAATTGTTTAAAGCCACGTTTAAAAAATTGCTTTTGGAAATGGGGCTAATATTTGTCAAAAATTAGGCTTACAAAGTAGTACAAACTTTTAAACCACGGCTAAAAAACGGCAAGGAATCAAAGTTTGAACGGTTGATGGAAAATGTTTACCGTGTAGATTTCATAAAAAAAAACTATGAGTATAAGGAGGAAATTAATTTCGATAACTTAAACCATTCTTTTTTCAAATCTCATTCCATTATTTTCTTTTCCCAATTCTTTCTCTAGACTATAAAATGCACAAGAATTAGAGTGATTTTTCGAATGTAATAAATGGCGTGTAGTATATTTACGCCATGTAATGAAATGATTGAAGTTTTACCAATGTACTACCGCCTACCTATCACCCTATTTTTGTAACCAGTTTAATCATGTATTACAGTGCTATTTTATATCCCAAAATTTTTCGTCGTAAAATTTCATAAATTTTTCGTCGTTATGGCTTTTGTAATTTTCGTTATGTAATTTTAACTTTGCAAAAAAAAATCCATTCAGCAATAAACCTGTTGTTTACGAAAAGAAAGAATAACCATTTGTCAAATTTGTACTCGTTAAACCAAAAGCCGCGTCATGATGTCGAGCGCAAATAAAATTATTGGTCTCCAGCAGTGACGGCCGGTGACGGCATCTGAGTCAATGAACTTTTTACGAAAGATGTTAGCTGTCAGCATATAGAACCGGTTTTGACTTTTGAGCAGGGATGGCAATCGCATCGCATCGAAAATCGCATCGCATCCCACGTTTTTTTTGGAAAAATATCGCATCTAATTATCGCATCAAAACAACCAAAAAAATCGCATCCGTAATCGCATTGCAGAATTTGACAAAAAAAAATCTGCGATTTTTTCGATTATTTCGATTTTTTTGTCTTTAATTCTATTAGTTTCTTTTGTTTGGTCATAAGTTAACTGTTTCGTCATTGCGACCAATTTTGCCTGACACTTGCTTTTAAAGTAGCTTTTCAGTTTTTGGTATTGACGCGTGTGAGCATGGAGCACCGTGTGTGCATGCGGTGATCCTAGTTATGACGCAATAGCTTTTGCTTAGATTTTTGCTAAGGCGGCATCTCGGAATTAAAATCTCGCACTGGCTGAGCTTCCAGACTACGTTTGTTGTTTCAGTTGCGAACAGAGGTGGAGTCGAGACCAAGGACACAAAAAAAATCCGAGGCCAAGGCCAAGAACAGCTCTTTCGAGGACAGACCCTTTCGAGGCCAAGGACAGGATTGCTGGAGGCCAAGAACTAAGGACACAGCCGCAAGTGTTCTCCAAATAAAAAAACAAAAAAAGGTCTTCAAAAAAGTTTTTCAGGCAATCTCCAATTCATAGGCGTAGCCAGAATTTTTGATTGGGGGCTCAAATTACAAATCACATGTAATGACGTTATCAAAAATTTTCAAAAGAGGAACTTTTTGTCGGACAAATATATCGTAGGCGGGAAGATCTGAAACCGTTGCTTGTTGGCACTTAAACCAGGATTTTGTAAAGAGAGAGGGCTTAAACTAATAGTTGAAAAGTGCAAATATCTAACTTTGAAGACCTGTTGAGAAAGCTAGTGCTGTAACTCAAACGTATCACAGACGGGGGTCTGTCGCCGCCGCTAGAGATTTTAGCAGCCGCAAGGCGATTTTTTGTAATTTTTTGGAAAAAACAGCTATTTTAATGCCATATTGAACCACATTTCGCACGTGTTCAGAGCCATTTGAAAGCACTAGATTTTTGACATTTGAAAGCCAATCAAAAAAAGAAATTGTTTAATGGTCCTTTTACTTACAATTTAAGTCCAAAACTCGTTTAACATCTCGCATTTTTGAGTTAAATTTTAGATGTAAGTGATTTGGTCCAGGTAGGGAAAGTAAGGTGCTTTGTCTCTGGATACATTTTAGCAGTAAGTAATAATCCACTCGAAGATTTGCCTACGAGATTTTTATTTTGTCATGAAAATGATCAGTTATAGGAGTGCATGTTTGGCCAGGGGGCCAGGCCCCTCAATTGAAGTTCAATAATTTGTTCAATCAGCATTTTCCATGGCTAATTTTTTTAAAAGTATTTTGTGCATAAAAACTGGGGAGTTGGAGGCGAATTACTGAATTGTTATTGAAAAATGGTACATTAGATGGTTACGCCTACTAACCATACTATTGCCGGGCCGAATTTACATCGCGCCGGGTCCCTGGCAGTTTGGGCATTTTTGCAACATCTTTCTGCCAAGTATTGGGGAAGACCGAAAAAAGTCTTACGATTTGAACGAAGGGCCCCTAGCTGGTACTGCGCCATATTATGGTCAATCCGGCCCTGGTTAATGCATTACGTTCATAAAAAGACTATATGAGGGTCCGAGATAGCTACTTTTAGGACAAAAACTCTCCATTTCTTCCGGGTTATACGTTTAAATTGGCTGGCAAAAATTGAATAGAGGGGGACCCGGGGCCCCTGATCTTCCATAATGTTGTTAGTTACTGTTGCAAATGTAAAATGCTAAAAAGAAACTGAAACTGAAGAAACAATAGGCTTTTTTGGCACATTCTTATTATTGGTGAAATTTCAATTGGGAGGGGGGCGGGTTCCCTGGTCCCCCTCCTTTGGCTACGCCTATGCTCCAATCGAGGAAAACAAAAAAGTGTTCGCAAATTTTCCACGAGGTTTCTGGCGTTTTCCAACGAAATTTCAACGGTTTAAAAAATAGTGCTGTCTTCGAGCCGAGGACAGGGCTATTTTCAAGGACTTAAGGCTTCGAGGCCAAGGACTTCAAATGTGTCTTCGAGGCCAAGGACGTCCTCGAGGACTCCACCTCTGGTTGCGAATACGTCTAGCTTTGCAGCAGGAAAATCATGCCAAAGTTGGATAATGATTTCCGCGTGTATTTCGCAAGGAAGGAAGAAGGAGAAAAATTTTATGCCAAGTGCAAGTCTTGTAAGTTTGCAGCAGAGCCTGTGGTAACAAGACAGGCAAATCCTATTTTCACTCAGGCAACGTAATGCAGCATCTTAAACGCAAACACTCGCTGAACAGCATGAAACGTTGATCAAATCAAAAGGTCGGTCTTCATCTGCAGCGTCTTCAAGTGCCACCTTAGATGCCTTCGTTACTGTAATGCGAGCAGCCGAGAAAGGCCATGTCGATTATACCATCGGCGTTTCAGATTTCAAGAAAGTACTTGTGGAAGCAGTAACACTTAACGGGCTTCCACTGTCGGTATTTGAAGCATCAGGCTTCAAGAAGATACTGCAGCAACTTTTCGTTTTATACTGATTTGCAAATGTGGTTAAATAAAAGCTTTGATAGCTTGTAAACGGAGAGTTAAATTTTAGGCAACAAACTTAAATTTCAAAATAGTTTAAAAAATCAATAATCGCACAAATAATCGCAAAGAGCTGCGATATTATCGCATCGAGAAAATTTCAAATTATCGCAAAAAAATCGTATATGTTATTCTACTTTGCATCGCATCGCAAAATCGCATCGCAGTTTTTCTCCGTAACCAATATCGAAGAAAACCATCGATGCGATGCGATTGCCATCCCTGCTTTTGAGTTAACAGTTCTCAGTAAACTTTTTTTGACCCCATAAGTTTTACTATGACTGATCAAAGACAAAATTTGTACACGCCTAAATTGAAAAGCAAACGTTATTGAAAACCGCGATTTAACAAACTTTTTCGATTCTAACTTTTTTATTTGTTCACCTAAAACCTTGAAATTTCAATGAAAGAAGGGCGAAATCAGGCACATCATACCTGTCAAAGTTATTTTTCATTAACATGTTAAACTTGACCGCAAAGTGTGTTTGAGAGTGTTAAAATTTCAAACGCGATTTTCTCGAAACGGCGAATGCGACTTAGTATCTTCTGCCAAAGCGTGCTTCATTTGGGGAGGGGGGGTCCCCGGGGGGGTGGCACCCCCAAACTATGTCAAAATATTTGTCTGTTAAATATCTACTGATATCAAAAAAAAGTAGAACTCTAGCTTGAGCCATTCAGAAAATTGATTTTTGGGGGGTCCCCGGGGTGGTGGCACCCCCAAACTATGCCAAAATATTTGTCTGTTAAATATCTACTGATATCAAAAAGAACTGGCACCCTAGCTTGAGCCGTTCAAAAAATTGATTTTTTGGGGGGGTTCCCGGTGGAGTTGCCCCAAAAAACTTCGGGAGAAAAAATTGCGTTTGCAGCTCAACAACTTTACACAAAAATTAGATTTCGATGTGCTGTGGTTTAGAAGAAGAGCGTACAAAATTTAGGAAGAAAAAAAGGAAAAAAAAAAAGAAATAAACCTCATCGCGGCCAAAAGTGGGTTGGTTGGGATGAAAGGGTATCTTGAGACATATAACCATATGAAATATTTTTTGCCGTACTTAAGCCGTTTTTGACTGAGACCGCTTTTTACGCCAAACTTGCGGGGCGGTTTTCGAGTTCTAAAACCGAAGTCACGTGACCTATTGCCTCAAAATTGTGTACAAACATACAACTCATCAATCTCAAACTGCTGTCAAAATTTCATGTAGCTAGACCAAACCGTTCTCGAGTTACAAGCAAAAGTTTGAAATTTCGCACTCGTTAGTTGGAAAATGGCCGAGTAAAAACAGAGAAACACGCGACGCGAGCGTCGGTCGTTCCAATAAAGGTGCGTTTAGACTGGACGCGAAGCAACGCGAAGCGACGCGAAGCAACCAAAATCTGACGTCATCGACAGCTCGCGAAAGGTTGCAATCGGTTGCAACCTTCGCGAGCTATTGCGCAACATCGCTTGCTTGCAGGCTGTAGTAAGATAACCTAC
Source organism: Trididemnum nubilum (assembly GCA_963965965.1). Classification (NCBI taxonomy): domain Eukaryota; kingdom Metazoa; phylum Chordata; class Ascidiacea; order Aplousobranchia; family Didemnidae; genus Trididemnum; species Trididemnum nubilum. Next base: position 39,754,900 of record OZ014489.1, read on the forward strand.
TAAATCACTGATTGGATTTTTATGATCGCAGTTTGCTAGAAAATCATGTAAATAGTAAATTTGTATGGTTTAGCGCCTATTTATCGGTCCAAAGAGTAGGTTGTTGGCAAAGTTAGATTCGGGATAGCCCTAGGCTAACCAAGTTAATTTGGATCTAGACTGCTAAGGCTGTAAATCCTAGAGTGATTTTTCATAGCTATGCTTGATCTCAGAGCTTCATTATAATGAATACATCAAAGCAGTAGGCCTAGCCCCACGGCATTTAGCTTTTAAAACAAAACTTTTTATTCTGTGCAGCGTAGCAGAAGCTATTGCATCAGTCCAGTGGTTCTTTTGGCTGAGCAGCTTTTGCTTTTTTGTCTTAAACTAACATGGTGTTGTTTTTTTTTTCAGAATATAAAACAACCCACCTACAGGCTAGTTTTGAGTGTGTTGATAGTGTTTTTACCCATTGTTTGTTAGCTTGTTGTTTTAAAAGTAACCACAATTGAACAATTGCTTGAATACTGGAAAATTTGCAAAAGTTTTTTAGCTGTTTACTTGACCAAGCCAACTTGGTGAATAAAACTGTATTTAGAATTGGTTTCAAGATACAAACAAGAGCTAGATAGATACAAAAAATCAAAAAATTTCTATGAACTTTTGGATTGGCCTAATTAGTAATCACTTCTTTGAATAGCTACAAACATGGAATTTTTTCTTCAGAATGTCTTCTTAAAAGTCTTCTTGTTTCTGAAGGTTTGTGACAGTGATCAAGTGGATCTGGAAGCAATGGTTTTGGACTCCCCGAAGTTTCATAATCATGAATATTGTAGTCTGGTGGTGATTTTTCACTCCAGTCCTAATTGATGAAAATAGAAATGTCAAGTGTGTTAAATATTCATTTACTGTGTGTTTGGGTAATATCTGAATTTAGTTGTTTGTGAATTTCAAAACATTTTTACTGTCTCTTAAAATTTTAACTGCTTTACATGGTGAATAAAGTGACAAAGTAAACAATTTTAAGTCTGAAGTTCAATCATTATAATTACAGTCAGTGTAATCAGATAGAACTAGAAAGCCAGTATATATCTAACCACTAGAAAGTGAGTTCTATTTTTTGCTGAGGTTACTGTTATTGGTAGAGAAGTAGCTGCCAAACAAGTCCATTAATATTGTTCCATTCTCATTAGTCACCACTAAACAAAAAACTTAATAAAGCATTTATAATAGTAATAATTGGACTGGGAAAAGAAGTGTCAGTTACATGAAAATGTGAGAACTAACAAAACTTTTATTCAGATGCTTGAGTTATAATTTTCACATAAAAAAATCTAAATTTTTATCAGGAGCATAACCAAAAACTTGCTGAGAAGAGGGGGCTTGACCTTACAGCTATAAATTTGTCTGTATCTTACAAACGGTGGTTTAGAGCGAAGCCCTTTGAGGTAAACGCGACCGTCGCAACGTACTGGTACTGCAAGAAAACGCAAACTAATAGAATGCTATCGAAAGCATTTAACTTCGCACTAAACATCGATAAGCACTCCGCTAGCGATTAAAAAATGAAACATAGTTTTAGAGGCTGACTTTTCCTCAAAGCAACGGCTGGTACCGCTGCGCTAAATTCTTGTCCTTCAATGATAGTGTCAAATCATGCAAAAACTGCAATGTTTTTTTGCTTTCTCCAGCAAATCAACACAGCAATCCATTGCACAATAAGCAAAAAATCCACTACAAAACTGATGACAATTCCAGCTTTCAAATTCACTCATGGTGTTAACATTGGGAGTCTTCATAAACAGCACTACATAGCAAACACAAACAACTGTTTCAGCTTGCAACAGGTATCATAACATGATTGCCTGAAAAAGAAAAATCACACCAAAAAAACAACATAGTTAATGCTTTACATGTATCTGTAGACTGGCCAATTGGTCTACACTCTACAAGAGAGATCTACCAGTACCATAATGAGACATGAATGGTGAAAGCGTTGAAGGATTTGCTAACTGATTAAACACCTAACGAAAACTTATGATATCTGCTTCCAGCTTTTTGAGTTTCTGCATTAAAAGCCAGAACTGTCATCGTCAAAACCGATTATGGCAAGGTTTCAGTGGAAGGATCTAAACAAAGCATTGATAGCTAATAAATAGGCTAAGTACTACTATCTTTTTGAAGAAATGACTTGTCTGTTCATTTCCAAATTCAATCTACTGTACTTCGTTTTTCCCTTATACTTTACGAACTTTTTTCTCAAGATTGTTTTCTTACCTAGGCTTTTAGTCTAGACCCTTCTTCACGGTTATTGCGTTATAACATAATACAAACTCAATCTTCGTTTTAATTCCAGCGCGCTATGACGAAACAGAACCTGTGGTTACTATAATAACTCTTCAATAATAAAGTTCACAACGCTTTCTGCTCATTGAATACATTTTAAAAGTAAGTTATTAAAATAGCCTATGAAGTGACCAGTCGCGAAGATTAGCAACCACTCGCGAAGACTCACGAAGGTTGGCAAACTTCGCAAGTGACGTAATCGACCACTTGCGAAGGTCGCCAACCTTCGCTTCGCGTTGCTTCGCGTTGCTTCGCGTCCAGTCTAAACTCACCTTAAGCCGTCAGCTTTTTTTCGGAATGTCTGCGACTCGTGTATGAGCGTGCCCGCGCTCTCGCTCCTCTCATGAGTGCACTCATTAGGTTAGGGCCAGATTTGGGGAATAGCTAAGATCGGAGAGAATAAAAGAGCGCACGCGCGCTCATACACGAGTCGCTGAGCTTCCGAAAAAAAAAAGCGACGGCTCATACTTAACGACACCCGATATTTTGCGAATGTTTGTAGTCTGGTGGTTCACTTAAATATTTCAACAACAACAGCAATAGCTGCAGTAGGTGAACCAGACGGTTAAAAAGGATTTATTGTTTTAAACAAGGGTCAAAATGTATTTAACCATTATATGAATTGGGACAACTTTTCCAACATCATTTAACATGTTTAAAAAGATCTACAATAAAAAATACTTTTGAGAAAAAACACAATAGACAAAAAAAACAACAACAACTGTGTAGCATTACTTGCAACTTAATAGCTGTTACTACTGTCGTTATTTTGGTCAATCATGCAAGTAACTTGGTCGGTGATTATTCACATGAAAATCAAAATTGGTTACACTGTGGCAGGCTGACAAAAAATGATTGATTTTGTGACATAAATACAGCTAACATTACAAAAGCTAAGTGTAATAAACCTTGCAAGGAAAAAGATCAACCTAACTAAGATTTAAAACACTATCAAAGTTAATTACCTTACCTAACATTAACTGAAAAGCTATTTGACTACACGTGCAAAGTAACTGGTCAATGTGTTAATTCTGAATTTAGTCAACAAGTCATTATATCAATAAGACATGTGTTATGTTTGGCAAAATTACTACAGAGAAATATAAAATTGCCCAAAATTTTACTGAGCCATTAATGTTGGCTTATTGAAGCTTATAAAGTCCGGGTGTATACTCAATTTGAATCATGGATCAATAGTTAACTGATGTTATTTCTTTGATGACAGTTACAGCAAAATATACTAGAAAAGTATTTCACCGCAAAGCTTAAAACTGAAAAGAAGCCAGCACTGACTATAAAATATATAATTAAAAACTGAATAAAATTGCCAAAAAAAAAGTTTGCAATCCTCTAAGATACGTGTATGGTAGGATGGATTAAAAAGAAGAATAGAAGGCCAATTGACAGTTGGCCACAAAACTGAAAAGCAAAAAAGCCGTCGATAGTACAAATCTCCCCAAAATATGAAATTGCCCAAAATTTCACTGCAATTCAATAATGACATTTCACTTATGGCAAATCATAAATTAGCTAAAAAACTATTTGATTTCAAAAGTAAATTAGCCAGCACTAGGTAGCCTAATAGCTACAAAAATATTATGAGTTAACGCTGAACAAAAATGCCAAAAAAAAATTTCCCGAAAATTTACTACTCAATGAAGATTGACCATTACACACCACTTACCGGTGCAGCAAAAATAGTTTGCTCGACACGTTGCTAGAATGAAACATTTTTCGAATAAAAATATTTCTGTTGAAGCCCTCCTACCGCCCCAGCGAAATCTTTGTCTCCGCCCTCCTCAGCCCCAACGCTAATTTTTTTCAGGTATATCGCTTGAATGTACTTTGTAGTCATTTGGCTTTTGCATCACGACCCCTTAATCAAGCCACCAACTGTTGCAAACCGATGGTTTGCAAAAATGTTCAAAATATCAATAGTTGCCCATTTTCGTTCAAACGTTCTTCTTGTGCTCACGTTTTTGAATGTTTTATTTCAGATTTCTTGCAACCGGGGATTCTCAACAAACCTTTTCTTTCAACTTTCGAGTAGGAAAAGCTACGGTTTGCAACATCATACAAGAAACATGTGAAGCTCTTTGCAAAGTTCTTAAACCAAACTATTTGAAACCACCAAGTTCGGCGGATGAATGGAGAGAAATTGCCGCTGGGTTCGAAACAGAGTGGAATTTTCCCCACTGCTTAGGCGCAGTTGACGGAAAACATGTTGTTATACAGGCTACCGCGCTCAGCGGATCTGAATTTTTTAACTGCAAAGGCCAATTTAGTATAGTTCTTCTTGCCGTTTGTGATGCGAACTACCGCATCATACTTCTCGACATTGGTGATTCTGGTCGACACAGCGATGGAGGCGTTTTAGCCAATTCAGAATTTGGAAAAGCTCTTCTTGAAAATCAACTTCCACTACCGCCTCCCGACATGATAAGCGACTCGGTACCTATATTGCCATACTGCTTTGTGGGGGACGCGGCGTTTCCCCTCCAACCTAATTTGATAAGGCCTTATCCCGGACACGATTTGCCTGAAGATGAAGCGGTATTTAATTACATGCTTTCGCGAGCACGGCGTGTTATTGAAAATACGTTTGGAATTTTGGTGACACGCTGGAGAATTTTTAAACGGCCAATCATTGCCAAAGTTGAAAAGGCTGTTTTGCTTACGCAAACAGCGTGCTGTTTACATAATTACTTGCAACAGCAATCGGATGGCAGTTCATTGTCAAATCTTGCTGATAGGGAAGTTAATGGAGGAGAGCTACTACCAGGACCTTGGAGAAAGGAAACGCCTGGATCAAACTTGACCCGAATAGTTCAAATGTCTTCCAACAATTACGATAGACAAGCATCGGTTGTTCGTGACGAGTTCAAGCAATTTTTTAATTCCGAAAATGGCAATTGAGAGTGGTTCACAGGCGATAAACGTACAGCTGTTGTACTGACGCGATGTTCAAGTTAGACACCTTATATGCATGTGAGAAGACACTATCACACAAGTTGTTTTAAGTGTTGGTTATTTCCGAATAAATGAACTAAAAGTTGCTAGATTAATTAGCAGAAGTGGTCGAGCCGTAATCAAGTTTCAAAAATGAATGCTCTTAAATGCTCGCGCGCGACATTTTTTTAGTTTTAACTTACAGTAATTGCAGATGGCGATGATAGCTCAGTTGTAGGGCGTCGAGCTAGTTATCAAAAGGTTGCTTACCTCTGCTTCGATTTTCGAACTGGCAATGCGTTGTTTTGTCCTTGGTAAAAGCACTTATTTCTCATTGGGGCCAAGCAGTTTACCCGTTGTGGTGGCCCAGCCCGACGAGACTTGCATACAGAACCCCAAAAAGTGCTCTGCGTTTGTGTGGTTAGACAGACGCAGCGTGCCTGGTTCATACAAACGAACGATAATGTGAGACTTATCTAGTCACTACTATATTACATACGCGAAAATAATGAAATTGTTTTTAACGAAGAATTTATTCAGCAGCAAATTAACATGAACAAAGCACATTTAACACTGGAACTCTGATTTTACATCTCGTAAGACAATCAATATTCTACTCATTGCTTCATCAACTGCATCTGGTGGCAAGCGTCTAAGCTTCCTGGTAACAAGTTTACCAAAATGCTCAGCCTTGTCCTCTTCGGACTGAGCTTTTGAAGCTTTCTCTATTGCTTCATTATTCTTTTTCAGTAGATCAAATAGCCGGTCCTAACAAAATAACTAAATGCTTTTGAACTTGATTGATAGATACATAATCTACGAAATATCTAATCTCAATCAAGAATCATGTCAGCACTAAACTGCAGAAGTTTGTTTTACGTTTGAAACCATACTTAGCATTAAATTCGCACAGCTTGCACTGTTCCTTACTTGATGCTATCTTATTTGCGAAAGTTTTTCCACATGAACTTGAGCCACCGGTACTCTCTTTCGTTTTCAAGTGTGTTATCGCCTTAATTAATATGCTCCCTCCTTTATCTATCATTTAATCCATACCCTTCTCACTTTTCCTTACTTGATAATCGCCTTTTTTTGCTGCAGCTTTACTGCAAAAACTTTTTGTACCAGAAGAAAAACTTGTAGCAGTTGAATCGGAAGCGTCATCAACAGCAGCTTCGGTCAGGCATTGCACTAAAAAAGCAACGAACGGTAACTACACACATACATTAATTGGGTCAACATGCAACATAGGCGTGGTTACTCCCTCGCCAAATTACGCTCAAATAGTGGAAGCAATTAACAACCATCGATGGCCATTTCGCCATCTAAAAGTTTTTCACTCAAATTTTGACATTTTTAAAACTGCATTTTAAGATTTGAAACTATAAATTAAGAACCTACAAATTCGTAGCCATAGGTCTATCTAGAGCAGTGGTTCTCACCGTGAGGCACAAGCCCCACCGGTGGGGCATGACAAAGTTTTGGTAGAGCGTGGAGGTTTAAGACATTCTGAACCAATTTCGGTGGGTATGCAAAATAATAATGCACTTGTTCGCAATCAACCTGATTGCTAGATATTCAAGCTGGTCCACTTGTCTACAACTGCTTCATCGAATTTTTCACACAATACGGTTATGTACGTCATTATCGAATTATATATAACCAGCATCAAGCTCAGAACTCCTATTAACAATGTTATTGCGCATTGGAATAAATTTCAGTTAACTTTGTGCTTTTACAGCATAATTTATGCCATGTAGTAAGATTTGTAATGACTAGAGATGTAAAAAAACGTTTTTTTTCGCCTCATTTTCTTCGTGCTTGACAAACCAATAAACAAATTGTTTTTTTTAATAACGCAAAGCAATTAGGTTCAAATCGCACGACAAACATGGCAGAGTATCACATATAAGCGCTGTAAACGGGCCGACAAGTACAGTCCCGAATCCGAAAAATGATTTAAAGCCAAAACTAAGCCCTAAAATCAAGCTAGATCTAAACAATTATGCGGTTGTTGCTCGTATACGGTTAAAATAAAACCACGCATTGCCGATCATAGTATCGTAATAATAATGATTTTGTAATAATGATTGTATCGATACTCAGCGCTTTTATAGTACATAAAACGGCGAAAACACAAGGCAAAATTGTTTTGCAATTTTTTGGAAAAAATACCTATTTTGATGCCATTTGGATCACAATTTGCACGTTTTTAGAGCAATTTAAAATAAGTAAATTTTTACATTTGAAAGCCAATTAAAAAAGTTAAAACATGTTTTGAACTTGTTCAATCCTCCCCTTGTTTACAGGTCAATTTGAAAACACGTTTAAAACCATGCAGTTTGGGTTAAATTTGAAAGTTACTTGGCCCAGAGGGAGCAAGGTACAGTGCCTACCGCAATATTCCTAGCAGTAAACCATAAATCACCCGAAGATACGGCTCAGGGGAGATTTTTGTTTGGTCAAGAAAATAACCAGTTTGAAGAGTAACTGAAGTTTCAGCCATTGGTGAATGGGATATCCAGAGCTGTGGACTTCTGCATAACAGAGCCAGTTTATTTCAAATCTAATTTTTAAATACTTTTGGCAAAAAAAGTACATCAATCTTAGCATATTGAAGTATCGGTAATAAAAAACAGCTAGCATTACCGTGCGGTACGTTTGAACTGATACTTCTGCAACTGCAATCAAACCATAATTCTGCCTCTGCTCATCAGTTATTATTTCTTCGGGTGCGTCCTCATCTATCGTAAAATCGATGATTTCCTTTGGTTCCAAAGCAAAGTTTCCTATTGTACTGAAATAAAATCAGGAGTCAAAGGTAAGCAACTCATTTCCTTCTTAAATTTTTATTCATTTACAGTTACGGATGTCGAAGCATTGAAAATATTTAGACACGATTTGTTTCAGTAACTGATATGTTTACAAATGCCAAATCAAAAATGTAGGAAGAGTATTTGGGATCAACCTAACATAAGGACTCAACCTCAGTGACTTTAATGACAACGGTAACAAACAGATTGCAGAAACACCCCACCTAAGCAATTACAAGCAAACGTGCCAGCTGATTACTATCTGCTGACCTATTTTAGCTTTCATGAACACTAAGTAGCTTAAATATACTTAAACCAAGCTTCCTGTACTACGGTGCACGGTAAGTTAATAGTTTCACATTTCAAAATAACTTCATGCTTTTGATCCAACTGTTTTGTATTGTTGATTTTTTTAAGTTTCAATTTAAGAACTTCATTCCACATTAAGTAATTATGAAACACTATAATTTGAGAGCGTAACTCATAACTGTGCATTTGAAAATCAACGAGAACAGAACATTTTAGTTAAAAAAGTAATTACCTTCTCTAAAAGGAGCTAGTTTTACACTTCACAGTTTCACAACTATTAAAGCATTCCATTCAGCACTTAACATTTATCTCAAGCCATTAATTTTGCTACACATACTACGCAACAAACCTTCGATGAGTGATATGCTCAGTGAGAAACTCCATATGCTGCATGTGCTTCCACTGTTTGCTGTTTATTGCAGCAGATCCACTAGTTGCAGCTGCGACTGTACGTCGTTTTTCCTTCGCAAATCGATCACGTAAGGTCTTCCACCTCTTTATGCAATCACCTACTACAAATTGTAATAATTGCAACTACATGTTCATTTACCTGTTGCCTTAGCGAGCCAACTCAACAGACTGCAACAAACTGACTGCAAACACTCTGACCACGAACCAACAGTTTCGTTACAGTGATTTCGTCACAAAGTGAGAGTTTGGGCAAGATGGCTCTGAGTATAGTAAAATATATTTGGGATCGCCCTTCTTAGCCAATCGGCGTCGTTCGCAGTCAGTTTGTCGCAGTCAATTGTCGTGGACCCTTGCCTCAGTAAATAGGAGACAGCAAAAGAGACCTTTCAGTCAAGTAAAGCTGCCACTTGTCTACCACACAGGTGGAGGCTTCACACTGTCGCTTTTCAGTTATAATGTAAACGAGAAGCAAGGAAGCTATAAACATCAATAATGATACTCTTTGTTTGGTTTGTACTGACCGAGAATTAAACCACATTCTATCATTTTATTAAGAGACACTTGATCCACTTGACCACTGATCGGTATGATAGCTGCACAACAAAAGGTGTCTCAATAGGCTACTTTTCAAACATATCTCATGTGTTGTGATGAGATCACGTCTTTTCAGCGCGACCATTTTGGCGCGGACCTTTTCAGCGCCACCTATTTCGTTGTTGATCCTTTCTGGCACAGATCGTTTTGTCGCCAATTTGGTGCACTTTGACAGTTCAGTTATTTCAGGTTAGGGTTGTGTTAGGGTTAGTCAAAAAGCACCAAATTGGCGCCAAAAAGGTTCGTGACGAAATGGTCGCGTTGAAGAGTCGTGAACCCTCTGTGACTCCCAGCTGATACATAAATTACAGATTAGAATTACTTGGAATGTACTGGTAATGATTAGAGAGATACTGGTTATATTTATTATTTGCTGGGCAAAGTACTGATTTGAAACCTATTTTCCACTTACAGTTAGGCCTGATCGCAAAAACTTAATTTCAACAGTCCAAAGTGTAACTTACCAGTACAAGAATGTCCGAGCTGTAGAGCAATATCTTTCCATGCATTTTCTTTTTTTCTGGTATCTTTATGGGAAGAATGCTTTGCATCATAAAGATATGGGTAATTTCGAACACACTCAATAAACCTTTCATTAAAAATATCAGCCATTTTGAAATTTTAATTAACAGATATATAACACTGGAACTAAACCTGTGACTGTAGTAAAGTATATTAGAACACTGTATGGCTTAGGCTACTTAAGCTGGCACCCGCCTACCATTACCAAGCACAGTGGAGGCTTCATAGCTGATATACAGAAAAACATTTTTCTTTTAGTACATGCACACTACACAGTTTATACAGCAACACAACCTCTTTTATTTCTAATGCTGAATGCCGAGTTGGTTGAACGGTAATACATTAGTTTCTGGATCAAGAGATCTAAGGTTCAAATCTCGAGCTAGTCAAATCACTAATGCTGCCTGCAGCACTGTGCAACATTTTTTCAAAAACACCTGTGTTGAAGTCAAATGAAACAATATCATACGTATGTACCACGACTTGGAACAAAAAATTTTCACATGTAAGTCAACTGTATAAGAAACTAGGATTTCCGAAACTTCACGATGTTTACAAATTGGAGCTTGCTAAATTTATGCATATATAAGCTTTTTAAGAACAAGCTACCAAAATTATGTAATTACAACTTCACAGCAATTTACAAAATTCATGATTATGCAACTAGAAAACCAAGCAGATCTAATCACTTTTTACCTCGCGTCTCTAAATCTGCTGGACAGAATAAAACAGGGTGTCGAACCGAACCTGAACCCGAACCGTAAACCCGAATGAACCGTTTCATTTTGGTGAACCCGAACCAAACCTGAACCAGCAAAATTTTACTTCAGTGAACCTGAACCAAACCTGAACCCTCAAAATTGTGCTCCAGTGAACCTGAACCGAACCTGAACCCCTAACCAAAGTAAGAATATATTTTTCCATATCCGGATGCCGCTGGCGCTGGTACACGCACAATAAGAGCAGTGGTGATCATCAACAGAATCAGCAATTTCTCCTTTTTTTTTTTCTGGACGAAACGAGTAACGACAGTTAAACTTTAAGTCAATGAACCCGAACCGAACCTGAACCAGTAATATTTTTACTTGAGTGAACCTGAACCAAACCTGAACCTTGAAAATGGTGCTCAAGTGAACCCGAACCAAACCTGAACCGCTAAAATATTTTGAGCAGGAGCTAAACCTGAACCCGAACCGTTATTTGAAACGGTTCGACACCCTGGAATAAAATCGATTTTAGAGGTGTTAACTATGGAAAGAAATTAGTGAAAATTTAAAAAATAAAACCTTCAATTCTTTTAAAAAGCAGTTACAAGAAAATTTACTGAGAGATTACTGACCACACTATCAGGTATTGATTAAGCATATGTACTGCACCCTCATGCATTTGAACATGAGGGAGCTTCGCTACATAAAACATTGTCTTTACTATTCGCTGCACTTCATCATTTTAATGTTTATTGCAGCTTCGTGTGATAACTTACTGTGCATATTAACAAGAGCATCTTGACTAGGAAACCTTAGAGTTATTCGGTGCTCCTTGTGTTTTGAATGTCACCTCTGACTTGTGTGTTTAACCTATGTTATTAACCCATATCACGCCTGCGTCAGTTTAAACTGACGCTAGAAAAAATTGATTTTCGATAGGTTGACAACATCAAATTGAGTAATGTTTAATTTTGTCATTTCATGACATCCTAGACTTTTAATTCCAAACATTTTTTTATTTAATTTTTGCGTAAAAAAAAAATTATAATAAACATAACAAGAAAATGCATAATTTTTGTTTTTTGCTGCATGTCATTTATTGATGACGTCACTGCAACTTACCGTGAGAGAGCAAAATTTTCTAACCTTGAAAAACAAAGAATAAATTTATACCTAAAGATGACAATAGCTGAAAACTTGCGAAAAAACGTTTTTGACTTGCTTTATGTGGGAATTTTCCTGCGTCAGTTTAAACTGACGCTGGTGGTAAATGGGTACGTGTGAAATTTTTTCGCTAATTAGATTTTGAGATTAAGCAATCTGTAATAGTTTGTTTTATTGTACCTAAATCGTTTCGATGAAAGATAATCCGCATTTTGTAACAATAAATTAGAACTTTTGTGGTTATTTTATTGCACGGGAATCTTTTTATAAAAGGTAATCCTCATTTTGTAAAAGTAATTGGAACTTTGTGGTTGTTTTATTGCACCTTAATCCTTTTCTGGAACAATGACTGGTTAATCCGCAATTTTGTTTTAGCTTCAACTTTTCTCTAATTCTCACCACGGACAATTAATGAAGTGATCTAATTTCTAGTACAAAACAATATTTGTCAAATAACAGTTGTGGGTCTTGCATTTTTCGAGAAAATTTTGTTACGAGTAAAATGAGTGTAGCCGCTTACCGAGTGTGACAAATTGCAATTGCAAGCGAAGTTGCGTTGTGAATCAAAAGTTAAGATAAAGTAAATTTAAATGGTTTCATTGTTGAAGTTGAGATATTTTGATTAAATTTTGCGCAAGTATTTCTTCAGGTAATTTTACAGTGTTACCGTGGTAATATTTACTATATTATGAATGTTTATGAAGCCTTAGAAGCATTGGAAGAGCTAAAAAAATAACGGATCTACAGCTGAATTGGTAACTGATCCAAGTCTTATTTTATTTCCTCCGGAAGATGATGGAAATGAAACTGAAGAAGATGATGGAGGTGACATGACCGGAGTGCCTGATAACCTCAGTCCCCACCAACTTCTATCAAGAGCTGAAGTAGAGTTGGGCGAAATTGGAAGTAGTGAGCAGGTACGTCTAGAGATTTTAGATTGCAGCGTTTGGAACAATATTTCAAAAATTTATAGAAAAAAAGCTTCAACATGTGTATAAAGTAGTGCTACAACTTTCTTTCTGCAGTATTGTCATAACTTCAAATAAGCAAAATCGTACAAGGTATTTTTCTCTTTTTATTAAACTGCAGTAACTAAGAATTATAGTTAGCTTTGATATGTTACTAATAATTAGCTATATTTTGCAGTTGGAATCAACAAACCAGACGAGCAGAGAATCCACCACTGATCCGCCAAAATCCAAAAAAGTTAGTTTTACATTTGACTATACTATAACTATTACTCAGTGGCCTGATTATTTTTGCAAAAACAGCTGTTGCTAAAGTTGAGCTCTCGTCCTGTTATGTTTCATTTGTCAGGGTGTTTGGGCCTACGTAAGTACTTTGCCGACGAGCACGCAGACCTCGCATCTTTTAGACGGCTGTTCCATACCGATAGAAGAACTATGTTCGTTGCCTTTTAACAATAAAAGTTATTGTTGAAGTAATCATGTCTGTTGTTTTAGAGAAAAAAGACATCCAAGTCTACAAAAAACAAAAATGCATCTAGCAAAGACAAACCAAAATGGCAACACAAAGATGTTAATTCGGACTCTCTGTTGAACAAATGGGATTTACCTCCTCCAACGTTTGATGAAAATTTGTTGCCACATCAATTATTTGAAAGATTTATTAGTAATGAGGAGCTGGAACGGATATGTGATGAATCTACAAGATATGCACGACAAAAAGGCAATCACAATTTTATTATGACCAAAAGAAAATTAAAAGCGTTCTTGGCGATTATTATTGTCAGTGGCTATGCCAGTCTACCCCGGCAAGATATGTATTGGCAAACGCGCGATGATACGAACAATCGTCTGGTGTCATCCATGATGTCTAGAGGAGAATTTGAAGAATGCAAAAGATATCTGCATTTATGTGATAACGATCATCTGGATAAAAATGATAAATTTTCCAAAGTCAGACCTTTGTTCGATTCTCTTAACAAACAATGTTTGGAAAACTACATACCAGAGCAACACGTCAGCGTCGATGAGTCCATGGTTCCATATTTTGGAAAACATGGAGCCAAGCAGTATATTCATGGCAAGCCCATCAAATTTGGCTATAAAATGTGGGTTATGGCCAAGCCATTGGGATACTGCATCCAATTTCGTCCATATGCTGGAAAAGACGCGGCTTTTACGGAGTATGGTGATATTGGTCTTGGGCTGGGTGCCGCAGTTGTGGCTCACTTGCTAAAAATGTTACCACCTCACCCGGGATCGAATTATCACGCCGTAATGGATAATTTTTTTACTAGCACAAAGCTAATTCGGTACCTTCAACTGAAATCGATTGCAGCTACAGGAACTGTACGGTTGTGTAGGATGGAAAATCCACCACTAAAAGACGTCAAAATGATGGAAAAAGAAGCTCGAGGTGCTAGCGATGTTGCAGTTGATGCTAATATCAACATGGCAGCTGTTCGTTGGAAGGACAATAAAGTTGTTAACGTTCTGTCTACATTTGCAGGCAAGGATCCTGTACAAAAGGTCAAGCGATACAGCCAGGAAGCGAAAAAAAGAATCGATATTCCCCAACCAAAAGTTGTGCATGTATACAACCGCTACATGGGTGGTGTAGATCGACTGGATCAAAATCTTGCGGCGTACATGATCAACTTGCGAAGCAAAAAATGGTGGTGGCCTTTATTTCGATTTTGCATAGATGTGGCTATTAACAACGCTTATCAGCTTTACCGCATAAAACAATTGAATGAAGGCGAAAGCAGAATGGATGCTTTGGAGTTTCGCCGGGTAATTGTGGAAACTTATTACAAAAACTATAAAACAAAAAATGATTCGGTTGCATTATACCCAAAATCGGCAACCAAGAATCATGTGCGAATGGCCGAAGAAAATCACCACTGGATTAGGAAAGAAACGCAAAGACGCTGCGCTAAAAATGGATGTAAAGGAATTTCCAAATTTTTCTGCATTAAATGTAATGTTGGATTGCACCCTGAGTGTTTTGAAAGTTTTCATTTTGAATAAATGACTGAATTTTCTTCAATTCCTTTGTGTTGTATACTAATATCTACGTCAATATATTGCAGTAATAATTTGCATGAATGCATATTATCGGCGACAATTAATATAATTTAACATAATTTACTTACACTAGTCATTAAACAAAGCGCAAAACAAATAATCAGAATCGTACGCGCAAAAAAAAACGGACGCATCATGTGCTCGTAGTTGAGCGCTATAACATTCTACACGTACCCGCCTACCGCCAGCGTCAGTTTAAACTGACAAAAATTGTTTTCTTTATAAAATCTTTAAAAAAACTTTTTTTCAAAAAATTTTTTCAGTTATGATCTATTTGTGACCTAAAGAACCTGCAATATTAAAATCATCAATTTTTTCGGGGTTGGGGTGATATGGGTTAATAAAGTACTAGGCCTACTACTACTACTCTGTCACCAGAACTTATCATGATGAACTGATCAAAACTAGGCTGTCACTGTCAGTAGCCACCAGTCTGCCAGTAGCAACGATTCTGAATTTAACAAATGGTGTACCGGTACTAGTAGGCTAGTTTGCTTGAGCTACTGGTCGAGATCTGCCATACCTGATACCATAGCCAACCCTAGCTGTGTAGCCTACTGATTATTGAATGAGCTTGGCTATCTGTACGATTACTAGGCTATAGCTTTAGCGGGAAAGATTAATTTGCTGTTTGGGTACTTCTATAAGCCCACCTATCTTAATTTGCGCAGTTTACCGAGGGATCTTGAATTTAATAATCTGCCAAACTCAAATGTTTTTACTATAGGCCTATTTGGACAGGCATCCTACCGATATGTCCAATGTACCGTACAGTTGTACTGTAAGCCTAGGCCTATTGCATGTAGAAAAACGGTTTCTATATGGTTCAGCTTTATTTTACATCTCAAATGACTTTTTTTTTTCATCCTAAAAAACAAAAATCGACGAGAACTTCCTCTTTTCCGCATGCGGCAACGGAAAAGTTGAAATATTTCAACTCTTGCGTTTCCGCGCTAGAGCGAGAAAATCTTCTGCACGAAAGACATTTTTTTACGTTCCGCAGTCTAGTGAGAACTAATGGGAATTGGGAATGCTATCTATGGAAAAACTTTTTTCCGTATTCCGTTAACCGCGCTAGGTGTGAACCGCGCCTAAGCTCGTAAGCTCACAATTTGCGTGAAATACTAAAAACTGGTTTGCCAGGTCTCGGGGTTGGCTAAAATTAGGTTCATAAGTTTTGTTGAAAAAAAGTTGATTTTCAAAAGTGAAAGTATGCGTGTTGGTTTGAAATAGCCTAGTTCAACATGAAAATGATCAATTAGCGGCTCTATGAGGAAAAACTTGCAAAAAAGAGGCATAGGTCGATAGGCCCAAAAGTGAATTATAAATTGTTTGTTATTATGTAACATTAGGTCAGCCTATTCCAAGTAAAGAAATTTGAAAATTAAAACTGATGTGTGGTGTGGCGATGCAGATCACAGTCCTGACCAGGGGGACTAGTACGTAGCTTAGGCCAAAATCAGTACATAAGCCTACCAGTATGGTACGGTAGGTCTACGTCTTGGTGGTACTCGTACCTAGGGTGTAGTATACCACGTTGTTAAAGTAAACTAGTAATCTTAGCCTGATTGCTGCTGTAGGCTAGTTCAAAAGGTGTAACCTACTGGTGCACTTTGCAGGTGCAGTGATGCTGCATTATAGGTCTACCGGTAAGAGATACTGGTAAACAAGCAACTTAATAGCCTAAGCTACTGTCAGAAAATATGCAAAGTTAAAAAATTAGTCTGCCAATAAAGTCTAGGCTCTGATTTTTTATATCAATGAAACTCAAAAGTGTTAGAGCCTACACTATCAGTTAGCCTGCAGCTATAGTAATAAAAGCAGAATTAAAATGCTATAATCTACCAGTAGGTGTACCCTGGTACTAGCCTACTGATATGATGGGCTGTGCAGTTACAGCTATATAGGCATGTAAAATTATTTTATTTCAAGATGTGCTCACTGATTATTCAGTAACTATCAAGTTTTAGATTTTTACCAATAGTTGAGTGGAATTGCAGACACTGCCAAGCCAATAGGTTTGGCTTACTGTCATGTCAATAAGATAGTGAAATCAAAAGTTTTTATATTCTGCTATTGCTTTTCAGAATTGTAAATTAAGACTCTATTAGCTAGTATTTATTGTAATGAACGAAATATAGTATATAACTGTAATTGTTTGGAATTTAACAAATTTATCAACGATATAGTACGGTACTTGGTCCAGACTCTAAGAGACTTATTGACGAATTTATGAAACAATGTTGATCTTAAATGCTCAAAGATTTCAAGAATGATATATAACTAATGTAACAGTGGCATTGTCAGGTTTTCAAGGTTAGTTATGTGTATTTCTAGATTGACAATCTTTACCAGCTATTTAAGCTTTTATTAAAAAAAAACACTTCAAGCGTTTTCATAATGAAAATAAAAAAACAAATTTGGAAGTTTTATCTAAATCATTTGCTTTTAGTTAAAATAATCATTTAAAATTAGCAGTGGATCGAAGAAAATTTGTCACTTTTAAAGTTTTTTGTAATGTGATTGTGTGACAAGACAGTATTCACATCATTGCAACTTAACTACACAATTTTAAGTTTCTTGTAACATATGAGTAGCATTGCTTGTTTTTCTTACAGGCAACTAAGATTTTAAAGTGTCATATTTTTCAAACCATAAGGTGCACCAATGATACTTAAAACTTTTAAGAAATCCAACTTGTGCCTTATACTCTGATGCATTGAATCTGTACTTCTGGTTATGCTCTCTTACGGCCAGTTGATCAAGTGGTAATGCATTCAACTCTAGAGTAGAGGTCTGAGATTTAATTCAGCCTGGTCAAATCAAACACAGCATTGCCAGCAGCTTTGTATCGCTGCGACATTTCTTTCAAGGCAGCTATGTTGCTTGGGTGCGATGATGCTGTGGTGGGCCCTGCCAACTTTATGCGCTTCGATGTATTACAGCATGTATAATGAAAGCCTTGATTTGATTCCATAATTTCATTCAGAGTCAAACCATTTAGATTTTTAAAAAGTTTTTTAGAGTTTAATAAACTTAATGCAATGTAGTGCATCTTATAGTTTGGCGCACATTGTGCCTAAAAACAAAAGCTATAGAAGCTATTTGGTGCGCTTATGCTGGAAAATAATAATTATAGAAGCCATTTATCGATACTATGACAGCGCGCCAATTAACAGTTGTATGTTCCAGTGTGCTGCGCTTTTTGGTTTAAAAAATGCAGTAGTGATATCTTCGCTATAATTAATTTTAATAGAATAAAGTATTCTTTGTTTAGTTTAAAAAAAGTTGTTTTTTTTGCTGTAATTTTGCTAAGTTGATTTGATAGCTTTGTTCTGTAATGTAGTATTGGCGTGTTTTTGAGATTTAATGTGACCGCTTTGATGCAAGAAAATTTGACACCGCAGCGATATGGTTAGAGTTTTGCGTCAAACATCTTTCGGGTCTGGTTTGGACTAAGATTAAAGTTGGCCAAGTCAATCATCTTGTGTCAACTGGTTGCCTCTAAAAATTTTGGACTCTTCTCTGAGTGCAACTATTTTATGCATAATTGGTCTGTTTTTTTTGATATGTCTACTGCTGATGATGGTTTTGGACACTTAGCAGAATTCTAAACTTTTTTTGGTTGGAGTAATTATTATTTGTTTTACTCTAGGTCCTCCAACGAGTAGAAGATAATTGGAAAATTGTTGGAACTGCATGATTGAAAACCAGAAACAACATGCTTCATGGTCATCACAGCCTACTGGAAATTGATCATGATTTGGGTTAAGCACTGTTGACTAACAGCCGTATGACATTTTCTCCTTTAGTGATAAAGAGCGAAAAGCAGAAGTAAAGTCATCAAATTTCATTAATGTTTGTTCTGTATTTCTTCAACATGCCTCATGGCCAACACACCGTAATGAAAATTGCTCCTGGCTTGGGTTAAGTGCTGTTGGCTGAACTTGTGACATTTTCTTTTCCCACCATGAAATCAATCAAGACATTGGTGATTATTAATGCTTCATAGAGTTGCTGCTTGACTTTTCCAGGATCCAGGCATTACTTATATTCAAATTTTATAATCGAAATATTGGTCATGTATAATAAAATATCTGCTTTCTGAGACTGATTAGACATTGGCATCCTTTTTAATCCTCTGGTTATTTTTTCTTACAAGTTTTGATTAAACCTATGAGACAGCTTTTGTTTTAAGCAAAAACTTTTGAGATGAGCTTTCCTACAAGTTTTGATTAAATCTCTGAGGTAGCTTTTGCTTTACACTTGTTTATATATCAATACTATCAATAATAATATGTGCTCGTCTAATCTGCGCTGATATCTAAGTGAAGCGACTAGCAGATGGAGGGTTCCTCACTCCCTCCGAAGCATTGCAATCGTAAGAGATGCCCGAAGTGTTACTTTCTGCAATATTAACTGCTTTGCACTTAAAATTTTGTACTCTTGCTTGCAACAAATTTAGTTCATTGAATTTTTGAAAATATTGAATACAGTTGAATTACAAAAGTTGCAATATCTGTCTTATTGAGAGAATTCAAGAGTTCCTCCACGGAGTACGGTAAACTTATTGAATCCTCTAATCGCACAATCAATTTTCTGCAGTTTCAGTGGTAATAATATTACTGCAGTATAGGGTAATTGAAAGTTTTTAGCTACCATAGTTCGCCCTATTTTCGTTTTATGTTTTATGAAAGTGCAAGTAGCTGGACATACGTGAGATTTCTCTCTATTTTCGGCTAATGCTAGGGTAAACATTTCTCCGAATAAGTTTAGGTTTAGCGGGTGAGGGATTGAATCCCAAACTTTTATTATCAAATTCTTGTGCGTTACTGTGATACAAAACTACCAGAGTGGTAGTAAAAAAAAGCGTTCAGTAGAAGCGTTTGTGTGAAAAAAGAAAAGATGAATACTGCAATAATGTATGCTGATGATTTATGCTGCGAGTGCTGGAGGGCTACAAGATTTATTAGATGTGTGTAGTAATTATGCCAAATTACATGATTTTGTTTTTAATTGTAAAAAGACTGTTGGTATGATTTTTTCTTCAAAGGATATGTACACGTTTATGCCTTGAAATATAAATATTGATGGTCAGAAAATTAAGTTTGTGAATAATGTGGTATATCTTGGAGTTAGTATTAGCAGTGATTTATGTGATGATACTGATATTGCAAGACAAGCGAGATATTTATATTGTGCAGCCAATAAGCTCAATCTCGTTTTTTTAAATGTTCAATTGAGGTGAAAAACATTTTATTTCGTGCACACTGCATGTGTTTTTATGCTAGTCAACTATGGTGTAACTACTCCACATCAGCTATAAATCGGTTAAAAGTTGCCTACAATGATGCGTATAGAATTCTGCATGGCATGACTCGCTATCACAGTGCCAGAGCAAGTCAAATGTACTATAACCTTGATTCGTTCTACGCTCTACGGCGTAAAATTACTTATAAATTTGTTGAACGCTGTCACTTATCTCAGAACCTTTGGCTTAAAATGTTAATGTCTTCTGATTGCTTCTATGATTCTATATACTATGATCATTATTGTGGCATTTTGTTTGTGAATAAATAGAAGATGATGTATGTTGCACCATTCAGGAAAACAACAGCTCCTGCTTTACAAAGTTTCTTTATTTGTTTTTGTGTGTGTATAGTGCTTGTATATGGACTTCATGAGTCTGAAATAAACAGTGAATAATAATAAGCGTGTCAACAAAAATTTTAGTTATGAAATCGCGAGTTATAATGCAATTCAATCTGATTGGTTACAAGGAGTTAACATCAAACCGATTGGGGGGAGGAGTCAATACAATAATGATAAAATGCGTGTTGTTTTTGCAGAAAGAATTAAATGCGGAAAAGATTGTAGTTTAATGTGTTCGCGCACTCAAACTGTTCGACAATTTGAGAGGATAACCTACATCTGCATGCTACGCATCACGCACCGTCTGTTGTGTTTCCAGCGGTGGACTGGATAAAGTTTATATAAAAGCTGATATGGGAGAGAGGCGAAAGACGCTCAACATTTGGCTTAAACGGACACGGGACAGAGGTGGAGTTGAGGGCACAAGGCTCGAGGCCAAGAACACAAAAAATATCCGAGGCCAAAGACAGCCCTTTTGAGGACAGACCCTTTCTAGGGCAAGGACACAGGCGCAAGTGTTCTCCAAAAGATAAAAAAATAATGTCTTTAAAAAAATTTTTTTCAGGTGTTCTCAAAAAAACAAAATCAAAAATTCTCCAAAAAAAACAAGTTTTTCTACAAAAAACGATCTACTAAATTTTAAGGATTCCAAAAATACTGCTGTTCTCGAGCCGAGGACAGGGCAATTTTCGAGGACTTGAAGCTTCGAGACCAAGGACTTCAAAATGTGTCCTCGAGGACTCCACCTCTGTAAACGGAATGTATCAGTAGTACTGAAAAACAGTTGAAAGCTGAAAACAAAATGTACCCTGCAAAACATTGTGATCAGATCTTTCCACCGAGTCACTCTCCGCTAAGAGGAATTCAAAAGAGGAAGAACCGGACCTTTGAAACCAGCCTCTAGTGCCCATCAGTGCAGGCCCGGCGCCACGAGGGGGCATTCCGGGGCCGTGCCTCGCCAAATGACTGCTTTTGTGCCCCAAGCGAGGACTGCGCTCCGAAGAAATTAACACGCTTGGGGCTACTGGAGTACAAATCGAGGCCTAAGACTCCCAAATTGGTGCTTATCGCCCTAGAATTTGCGAGCAAGAACTGGTTTTTGTGGACTCACACCGGATTTCAGGAAACTTTAGGGACGAAGACCTTTTTCTTTTGGTCTTCACTTTAGGAATCGTGGAAAATCGCAAAATTTTGAGATGAAAACCAGAGTTTGTGAAAATTTTTGAACTGAAGACCTTTTTTTTACGTCTTCACCTTTTTCGTTTGATCCACACTCTTAAATTCACGTAAATAAACTTCTCGTGCTCCCCCAAAATTTATTTCTGCCCCCCTAGTCACGCTATCCTGACTCCGGGCCTGCATCAGTGGCCTATAATTTAATTTTTGTAATTTTGTTGTATTCACCAAGTAGCTTTGGCCAGGAGACAGCAAAGAAACCTTTTGGTCATCGAGTTAAGCTGCCACGTTTTGTCTACCACACACTGTGGAGTCTTCACGGTGTCCTTTTTCATTGCTGAACGCTAAGCAAGGAATCGAACCCAGATCTAGCTTTTTAGTAACAGACGCTCGATCACTGATTGGCCGTACGTTATGTTTTTTTTGTGAGGAAGGTAGAAAAAAATTCACGTTTAAATTATCAAAAAGACAATACTACTTCTCGTGATGCATAATCTGACCCAAATTTAACCGAAGCAACAAAGAATTGTAATAAATCTGTGATTTCCGTCATCCAATTCAGTATAATATTATGGCCACCCACAGAATACGCAGTTAAGCTGTTACGCTCGTAAGCGCCGTTTTGTATAGTGTAGACACCCTCGACGTACGAGCGTAAAAACTTTTGAAATTTTGTATGCACTGTGTAGACCGACCCTTAAGGTGAATTTACACAGTAGCCTATCCGTTTTTTGCCATTTTTGTCCGTTTTTTTCGTTTACGCTTTTTTTGCTTCTTCTTGAAAAAGTAGGTGGTTTTTCATCTGCATTTTTATAAGTCCATATCCGCACAAAGTAGACTGTTGTATATAAATAAAAATTTGGTAGTGTCTGCTGCATCGATCTGGCTTCTGACATCAAATCGCTAGTGCACCAACAGCCTATTATATTGCTTTTTTCTCATTAATTTGACTAAAATACGACACTTTGACACTTCTAATGCGAAGCCCTGGTAGTGTCGTGGTAAGTGCGCTCGGCTGCCAATTCAAGGGCTTCGGTATCGATTCAGGCTGGACACGCTTGGCTAAAATAGCACTTGGGAGCACTTTCGTTACGTGATTCTTTTTTTTTTTTCTCTACAACCTTACGATTAGAGTTAGAATTTTGGCAGCGATGCCAGTTTGAGAGAAAGTAAATTGAACAGCAAAAACAAATGGCCGGCGCCGCCGGCGCAGCAGACACTGTCTAAACATTTTGTTTAAAAAGTTTGTGTATGAACAATAAGAGCAATATTTCAAAATTGAACTGTAGCCTACCCCTTTGCAAAAATTTTTTTTCGGAAAGCTTTTGTCCAGTATGTGACGGTCTAGTTAGTGCGGATATGGACTTATAAAAATGCGGATGAAAAAGTGCATACTTTTTCAAGAAGCAAAAACGTAAAAAAACTGACAAAAAACGGATACTGTGTTAGTGTGTAAATTTACCTTTATGTAATATTATCATTCGAGTAAAGTGTTACGTAACGTAACAGCAGCCACTGCTGTAAAAAAGGGATGCCAGTGATCTCATCACAAACTGAGTTTGTAACCGTGATTTCGTTCCAAAGTGATTAGCAGACACACAACATTTTGCTCTGAGAAAGAGAATATAGGTCTACCTTCATAGTACGTACCTTGCAACCATCAGTGTGCTATTGCATTGTTAGAATTTAAGCATTGTCTTGAAGGGCAGTCACTGAAATAGTCTACTATCCCTGATCCCCAGAGCCTGAGAGAGCTCTGTCTTGCCAAACTTTTCTACTGTATGTGACGAGATCACCAATCACTTGCGCTGTGGCATCATAAAAAAAAACACTGAAGAGAGCAGAGTGCGAAGCCTCCACCGTAGGCAGGTGGAGGCTTGACTCAAAGACAGCAACAGCAAGGTCCCTTCATTGTCTCCTACACCAGTGACCAAGTCAACTTGGCAAATTAATATAGTCTACCGTAATGCATTTACAACTACATGCAGCATAATCGTAATACGGTATCTTAATTTCTGTTAATCAGGGCAGGTCAGAGGTGTTACACTGTGCAGCCACAGTGACACTCAACTAAATCTAAAACAGATTTTTGATTTGAGTTACTGGCTAGGCAGCTAGGTCTACTGATCTAGGTGTGCCATATCGTTTGGTGTTTTTGCTACTTCTACTATTTGTGTGAATTTGTACTATCATTTACTTTTTTATGGTAAAGTTTATTTTTTGGCAGTGTCTGCTGCACCGGCCCGGTTTCCAACATCTAATCGCTGCTGCACGGGCGGCAGCGGTCGTTTTCTTTTGCTGTTCAATTTACTATCTCTCAGGCTGGCATCGCTGCCCGAACCCTAACTCTAATAATAAGATTTTAGAGAAAAAAAAGGACTTTGAAGTGAAATCGCTCTCTAGCGCTAATTTGAAAAAGCGTGTCATGCAAGTATCGATACCCCAACCCTCTGCATTGCAGCCAAGCGTACTAACCATCAGGGCTTCGAATACGATTTGTCAAAATGCTGTATTTAAATCGAATCAATGCGAAAAACGCAATCTGGTGCAGCAGCGATTTGATGTCCGAAACCGGGACGGTGCAGTAGACACTTCCTTATTTTTTCAGCTACTGCCAATACTAGCCTAGGTCGACCGTGCTGGTGTGGCTGTAAGTCAAGCCAACTGGCCTATCGCTACCAGTCAGTAGCCTACGGTAAGCAGTGCTAACTAAATACCTTGATACCGTATCAACTAGCCTACACACTAATAAATAATATTGAAACCTTTAATAAAGGTAAATAATTTTGAAACCCTGA
Organism: Trididemnum nubilum; assembly: GCA_963965965.1. Lineage (NCBI taxonomy): Eukaryota > Metazoa > Chordata > Ascidiacea > Aplousobranchia > Didemnidae > Trididemnum > Trididemnum nubilum. The sequence continues at coordinate 39,779,373 of OZ014489.1, forward strand.
TACCGTATCAACTACACACTAAAAACTAGATGGGAGTTTGCCAGCAAACCCAGTGCTGTGACCCTCAAAAGTACTTTTTGTCTACCTTAAAATCAAAACTTATTCAAAATTATCTGATTATGAAACCTCCAGAAAAGTGGAGTCAAAATATTTGTCAGTTAAATATCTCCTGATATCAAAAAGAACTGGCACCCTAGCTCGAGCCGTTCAAAAATTGATTTTTGGGGGTCCATTTGGGGGGATCCCCAAGGGTGGTGGCACCCCCAAACTATGTCAAAATATTTGTCTGTTAAATATCTGCTGATATCAAAACTGACTGGCACCCAAGTTGAGCTATTTTTGGGGAGTCCCCGGGGGGGTGGCACCCCCAAACTATGTCAAAATATTTGTCTGTTAAATATCTACTGATATCAAAAAAAAAAGTAGAACTCTAGCTTAAGCTGTTCAAAAAATTAATTTTTGGGGGGTCCATTTGGGGGGATCCCTGGGGTGGTGGCACCCCCAAACTACGTCAAAACATTTGTCTGTTAAATATCTACTGATATCAAAAAGAACTGGCACCCTAGCTTGAGCCGTTCAAAAAATTGATTTTTTGGGGCCCCATTTTGGGGGGGTCCCCGGTGGAGTTGCCCCAAAAAACTTTGGGAGAAAAAATTGCGTTTGCAGCTCAACAACTTTACACAAAAATTAGATTTCGATGTGTTGTGGTTTAGGAGAAGAAGAGCGTACAAAATTTAGGAAGAAAAAAAGGAAAAAAAAAGAAATAAACCTCATCGCGGCCAAAAGTGGGTTGGTTGGGATGAAAGGGTATCTTGAGACATATAACCATATGCAATATTTTTTGCCGTACTTAAGCCGTTTTTGACTGAGACCGCTTTTTACGCCAAACTTGCGGGGCGGTTTTCGGGTTCTAAAACCGAAGTCACGTGACCTATTGCCTCGAAATTGTGTACAAACATACAACTCATTAATCTCAAACTGCTGTCAAAATTTCATGTAGCTAGACCCAACTGTTCTCGAGTTATAAGCAAAAGTTTGAAATTTCGCACTCGTTAGTTGGAAAATGGCCGAGTAAAAACAGAGGAACACGCGACGCAAGCGTCGGTCGTTCCAATAAGTTGTGTTTTAGGTTTAGGTAAACCAGTAAAATACTGCATTACTGCTCGTAGACCTATATCTTAACCCTATCACTTGCCCCTGGCCAACTGCCTTAGCACTGACTACTGAGCCGATTACCCATATTGAGCGAAATCGTGATCGAAATCTTGCAATCACATTCAAAGTTTCCAATTTTAAACGTATTGTTGTGTTTTTGCGCCACGTGTTTACCTACTTACCTACCAGTAGTAGTAGAATCAGGGATATACTTATCCGAAGTAGCAGCAGCAGCAGTAGAATTTATTCCTCAATCAAACACACCTGCAAAAGTATAATACTACTGCTCGTGACGCAATGTACTGGAATCAGTGTAGTGTTGATTGAGCTGGAAGCACCGAATAGATAGATAGAAAACAGTTTATTCGCCTGAGCAATACAAACACATACAAAACAAACACACATAAAACAAAGTTACGATAAGTTTGTTCAGGTCAGGAAGCACCGACGAACCCGAAGTTTTTCAATCCAAGGTGCTTTCTGACTTGTTACGTGACAGTGTGAAAACTTAAAGAAAAAAAACATCAAATTGAAAAGAAACAGACAATTATTTTGTTCAACTGGTATTATCACAAGAGAAAATTAATGAACAGTGTCACACAGTTAAATGATAAATTTCCATATATGGAGCAAAGAAGGTCAAAATGATATATAGTTTTGGATAGCTTTTTGTTTTATCTTTTTTTTGAATGATAACCAAGATAGTTCTTTTACATCAGGCTCAATTTTTCCCCACAATTCAATTCCTCTACAAGTCAGAGACTTTTTCCCAGCTGAAGTTTGAACGCGAGGTTTGAAGTATACTAAGTTATCTTTTGTTCTAGTTTTGAGACTGTGAATTTTTCTGATATCAACGAAACAGTCGTTGAGAGCAGTTTTAAATTTCTTGTGATGAAGCTGATACATGAATTTGGCTAGTTCAAGTAGGTAAATGTCATCTAATTTTAAAAAATTTAAGGTTTTGTATAAAGAAGTCACCGGACAATATTTGCTACTATACGTTATTGTACGAACTATATTATTTAGCTTCACATTGAGTTCTTGCATAAGTGTTTTGTTTGCCGTACCCCATGTAACTATACCATATATAATACGGCTGTAAATGAGCGAGTAATATAACATACACAGAGTGTTCCGGTCTAAGAAATTTCGAATTCTTTATAACAATCCAGAATAGCGTGCTAATTGTAACGAAAGATGTTGAATATGACAAGACCAATTTAGGTTTTCGTCAATATAAATTCCTAAGTATTTTATGGATTTGATACGTTTTACATCGATTGAATTCAAGGATATAGTGAAGTTTGTCGAACATGAGCGATTGAGTTGTTTGTCAAGCAGTAAATAATGAGTTTTGGAATAATTCAGCCGAAGCTTGTTTTTTTCATCCAGAGATCGAATCTTCGAAGTTCAGTATTCACTCTGTTTTGTAATTTAAAAAGGTTGTTGTCTGACATGGCCAAGAAAATGTCATCAGCAAACAGGATAGTGTCAAATTGACTAGCCAAAGGAAGATCATTGATATACAAAAGAACAAGTAGTGGCCCAAGGGAAGAACCCTGTGGCACACCATATTCAATTTTTGTCAAATCGGACTTGCAATTTTCCATCTTTGTATATTGTTTTCTGTTGCTCAAATAACTTTGTATTAGTTTTAAGGCCAGTCCTCGAAATCCATAGAAATTTTCCATTTTGTGCAGCAAAACATCGTGATTAACAGTATCAAAAGCTTTGGTGATGTCGAGGAATATACAACAATTGTACATTCCTGCATCAGAGTTTTTTATGAGTTTTTCATAAATATTGCTGATAGCGTGAGAGGTAGAAGAATTTTGTCTAAAACCGAATTGTTTATAAGAAATAAAATGATATTTTTCAAGATAATTGTTGATTCTAGTGAATATTAATTTTTCAAAAATTTTGCTGAGTTGGGAAAGAATTGAAATTGACTGGTAAAGTTGCTAGGTGGCGCTATCTTAGCAACGGTCGTCACTGGTTCTTAACAATCGCGGCGTTATCGTAGTTACCAGAGTAATGAGAGTGTCGGATCGTGTGATCTATCGTGCCACTGCTTTTGTATTAAGCTGATGAACCAAAATCGGTTGATCGAGGGGAAAATCATTATCAATCCAATCATGTTGAAGCGTTTTTATATTGTGCTGGATCTTTAAGAGAAAAGGTACTCGCTAATATGAAAGCTAGATCATACAACACAAAGTAACGGTAAGTTGGCAGGTTGATTAATTCTGTGTCAAAGTAAAACTTGACTTATTTGTTTGGTTCTCATTTGGTACTCTGCTAATAGCAATACTGTACGCGGAAGTCTTAGCTCAATGTCAGAGATTATGGTTTTGAGAAAAAAACTAACTTTATTTTAAAGCCTAGTTGTAAACAGGTAAAGCAAATGTTTTTCTAAAACATGGGTCTTTTGATGTGGCCAAGAGTTGTGAAACCTTCATTTCAGAATAGCTATGGAATTATGTTTGATTCAAGTTGGATTGGCCTTTCTTTTTCAACAAAATTGTTGATATTTCTATGTAATAGCCTGCATAACCATCACCCAATGGCTATTGAGAGAAATTATTTGACTTTAGTGCTTTAAAATATATTAAACAGGTTTATTTTCAATTCTGCTGTATAGGTGGCTAGACTAGTGTATAGGTGGATACCAGCTAGACTAGACTAGGCCTAGTAGTGAATCAACATAGAGCAGAGTTGTTGAATCAGTCAAGGTTGATATTGATCTCAAATTCTCTACATTCTAGGCAATAAACGTATGACACCGATAGTATGCTACACCTAATTATGTTAAGTATTATTGGATGTTAATATTTTAGTTTAGCTTGGTTCACTCTAGGCTTCAAATATGATTAAGTGGTATTCAACAAAGTTGAAGCTTAATTGACATAAACTATTACCAACATTGATATACCAGTACTTCTAAAACTTTCATTTATTTTTTGCAGACGAGCTGACAGAGAGTCAAACTTGAACTCCTGAGTGTGCAGTTGCCATTTTTTAAGAGAAACAAAAAAAAGAAAATGATCCAACAATATTCAGAAGAAATGTTGACAAATTTTTTCCTGTGGAAAATGCAGCAAAAAAGCGCAAACTAAGGGTTATCAGTACTTCACAGACATGCCTTGCACCAAAAATCGACGATGACAAGATGAACAATTTTTCATTACATCTAGATGAATCAGCATTAATGGATCCTTGAACTATTTATTCAGAAAGTGTGGACAAGTAGAAAAAATCTGATGTTGCTACTTGTACCAGTAATAGATTTTATTCATTTAAAAACTTAAATGAAGAAATAATACGAATAGAAACTGGTATTCCCATAAATAAATTTGTTCATTAATAGTAGATAATGCTAGAAGATTTGAAGATGACATATCATATTTTTATGGTTGGAGGGTGGAAAGCATAGAATTTGTGGATCAGATTCTTATCGCATTAATGAAATAAGGCAAAATTATCCCAATTTGCATCTTGCAAAGCAAAGTTGTTTTCTTACAGCAAAACTACAATTGGAAACTTAATTTTGACTTCTATTCATGTGTCATATAAATTGTTGTTTGATGATCTTATGCCAAATGTGCCTTCAAGATTTAAAAATAACGTATCTGCTCCAGGTGCATTTGCTGATTTTCCAAATTGCTGCATTATATTAGATTGTACAGATATAGAACTGGTCACGCCAAAAAGAATGGATTTGCAACAATTTACCAATTCCACCTACAGATCTATAAACTCGTTTAAGGCCCTTGTTGGTGTCGCTTCTAATGGTGTCATCATGTTTATCAGTAAGCTGTATTTTGGGTCCACATCCGACAAAGTAATAGTTCAAAAGTGTGGGATTTTAAGTCATTTTGTTGCAGTTAATCTCATACTTGCAGATAAAGGATTCTTAATTCACAACATTGTACCAGCAGGAGTAAGTGTCAACATTCCGATGTTTCTTGAACATAGTAAGTTCACTTAAAATAAAATTGTTGAAACAAAAAGCATTGCTAAATTTTTGAATTCATGTGGAACGAGCCAATGCTCGGCTTAAAAGCTTTTAGCTTTAATTCCATAATGGCTTTAGAGTTATGTTTTAGTTAGTGGCTGCTTTAGTTAACTTACAATTTCCTCTGATCAAAGAGTCATGTGATGATAATTCTTATGAGTGATGCAAGGGTATTTTAACTGTGTTTTGCCAGTACTGTAGTTTGGATTACTATTTAGTGTTGCTATACTGTGTGCATCGTGTTTATCTGTGAATTCTGAAAGTGTTAAGCCAATTGCTTTTCAGGGTGTTTATGTTGACTAGAATTAGTATTATTACTGTCTATTGCAAAGAAAGCAACTTATGGTTTAGTATTATTTTGTAAATGCAAGCATTTTTGATCCATTTAGAAGGTAATGATCACAACCAGTTTTACTATGTATAAATTTTTTGCTTGCTTAGGTATTTTTCACCTTTGTTGGTTAGGTTATGTAATATTTAGTAAACCTCTCTGCATAGTTTGTACGAGTATTTCGGATCTATGCAGTATATGTCATATATTTCAGAAGTTTTTGTCACGAGGTTAATATTCTTATACCTCTGCTGACTGAAACCAAAAATCTTGTCTTGCACGTGTTTTTAAAAGTTAGATTTAATTTTGATTACCTCAGGGATCAAACTTATTATAATTACATTTGACTGCCAAACGTCACCAACATCACTTCAAAGTGTTTATGCTAAACAATTTTTGCAATATGACAGCTTTTTTAATATTGTTATGTTATCTATTGAGACTTTCTATGTGTATTGCATTTGTTATCTTTCTATTGGCCTCGTCAACTGTTAGACTCTCCACAATTTACTTTTCCACAATAAAATTGCTTTTACTGTTAAAAATGTGTATTTGAGCAGGCTATCGATACAGCAAAACTTATCACGGGTATAACCAACACAACAGATTTATAATAGCAAATTAAAACAATAGAAAATAAAGAAACATGTTATTATTTTTTATAAATGTTGTATTACAATATTGTGATAGCTCAGGTTTTTTGCTTGCCAAAGCAACAAAGCAAGTTAACTGATCATGGAAATTACTGTTATAGAAATTATCTGGACCCTTAAGTTAATTACTTTCAATGTGACTGTCCACAACATACAGTGGTACGTTACAGTGTCATATGTCATGGAGAACCCCGCTATTAATAATAAGGCAATTTAAAGATTAAATAAATACATAAAAAATACAAGCAATGACAATATTCTTCATAGAGATTGGCAAGAAATCAATTACAAATGTATTAAAAAATCATTCTAAAAACCTAAACAGACTTGGCAGTTTTTACTTTGCAATAATTTTATTAAATCCACCACATAAACTGATTGTATAGCTGCACAGGAAAAACAGATTTATCAGTAACATTCATCTATCAAGATTTCCACCGTTAAAGGTTGAGGGGGTGTCTTATGTCACCACTCATGTACCTGAAAATAATATGTCAAACATTAGGTAGCTTAGTGGAAAACCCTATAAACTAGGGTTATCCAGATCATAAAATGAGAAAACCTGTGATAGTGGTTGCAGCAGCTCAAAGCTCAGAACTATTAATATTACAACAATTAAACACACACAAAAAGCACTTTGTATGTATAACTATGTAACATTTTGAAATCATGTGATTGATGGACTGGCATATGGGACCATACCAATCTTTTTTACTACAGCCATATGCCAACCTACTACTACTTCAACACCCCCGATTCTAATAACCAAGACCCCATAGGCCTATCAGTTGATTTATGATACTATTTCATATGTCGCCTTATCCAAAAATATATATGGCCACCTATACAGCAGAATTGAAAATAAACCTGTTTAATATATTTTAAAGCACTAAAGTCAAATAATTTCTCTCAATAGCCATTGGGTGATGGTTATGCAGGCTATTACATAGAAATATCAACAATTTTGTTGAAAAAGAAAGGCCAATCCAACTTGAATCAAACATAATTCCATAGCTATTCTGAAATGAAGGTTTCACAACTCTTGGCCACATCAAAAGACCCATGTTTTAGAAAAACATTTGCTTTACCTGTTTACAACTAGGCTTTAAAATAAAGTTAGTTTTTTTCTCAAAACCATAATCTCTGACATTGAGCTAAGACTTCCGCGTACAGTATTGCTATTAGCAGAGTACCAAATGAGAACCAAACAAATAAGTCAAGTTTTACTTTGACACAGAATTAATCAACCTGCCAACTTACCGTTACTTTGTGTTGTATGATCTAGCTTTCATATTAGCGAGTACCTTTTCTCTTAAAGATCCAGCACAATATAAAAACGCTTCAACATGATTGGATTGATAATGATTTTCCCCTCGATCAACCGATTTTGGTTCATCAGCTTAATACAAAAGCAGTGGCACGATAGATCACACGATCCGACACTCTCATTACTCTGGTAACTACGATAACGCCGCGATTGTTAAGAACCAGTGACGACCGTTGCTAAGATAGCGCCACCTAGCAACTTTACCAGTCTATTGGACGATAGTTTGTAATCAAGTTTGAATCCCCCTTTTTGAAAACTGGAACTACTTCTGCAATCTTCAAGGAATTGGGAAATTCTCCTTGATGAATGCAAAAGTTAAAAATGTTACATAAAAATGGAGAGATTACAGCATTGCTCAATTTTAGGAGTTTATTGGTTATGACATTTTCTCTGACTGCTTTTTTAATTTTTATATTACCAATAAGTGAGTAAATCTCTTTAGCGGTAGCAGGAGAAAAAAAGAAAGAGTTGGGGAAATTAGGTAATAGAGAGTGGGTAGATTCATGAGATTTAATGCTTTTAGCAATATTTTCCCCAAATGTTGCAAAGTGAATATTGAAAGCTTCACAAATTTTTTGTGGATCATCTATCACTTCTTTGTCGGTGACTATTTGATTAGGAAATGTCTTTTGATTTTTTTTCAAGTTGGCCAGTTCGCCAATAATTTTCCACAGCGTAGCCTACTGGAGTTGCCTTTGCTATCATCAATCAAATCTTTGTAGTAGTTTTCTTTAGCACGTTTGATTTCTCGATTTAAAGCATTTCTTTGTTTTTTATATTTTTGGAAAATATCTTCATCAAATTTCTTGTGAAGTTGTTTAAAAAGTTTGTTTTATTGTTTGATCAAATTTAGTAGTTCACGTGACAACCAAGGTTTTTGACTAAGCTTTTTTTCTTTTCTTGAAGCTTTTTTTTTAGAGGAGCAAATTTGTTTACAACGATATGAAGCACTTTTTCGAATTTATCAAAAGCTGCTTGAGCTGATTCAATGCTGTTTAGGTTGGCAGCAGTTAAATCGTTTTTAAGTGCCCTTAAAAATTTTTCTAAATTAAAATTTTTCATGTCTCGAATTAAAAATTGGTCTTTGCTTTTAACACGAGATTTTTTGGTAGAGATGCTAACAAAAGTAGCCATATGGTCCCTCAGATCGCATAAGAGCACTCCGCTAGTGTAAGAGTGTTTTGGATCGTTAACATAAATGTGGTCCATTAATGTTTTCGAGTGATCAGTTATGCGGGTCGGGAGATCAATGGCATACTTGGTCGAAGTGCTCAAGATATTGTTCACGTATTTTCCAAAGTTGTGATTGCCATTAATTTGCATTAAGTCAATGTTATAGTCACCGACAGCGTAAAAGGCAGTGTTATTATCACGAAGATCAGCGAAAATGTCACATAACTTTGTTGAAAAGCTTTCATAGTCATTCACAAGTGTTGTGGGATGTCGATAAATTACCCCTATCACTTATGGTTCGTTGTTAGTTTTAACTTCAATCCACATATTTTCCACGAAATTTAAATTAATATTAATGTCAGATTTTTCTTTGTAAGATAAGTTTTGTTTTATGTAAAAACCGACCCCACCAGCTTTTGTTATGCTAGCACAATGGATGAAATCATATCCAGTAATGTCAACGTTTACCAATGGTTGACCATGTGTAAGTTTTGTTTGTGATATTGCGATGATATCCGGTGTTTCAGAAAAAGTTCAGTAACTAGGTAGTCAACATTCTTTTGCAGACTACGAACATTAAAATGCAAGATAAATAGCTCATCTGTTTTAAGATTTACCACATTATTTAACGACTTAACATCAAGATAAACGCAAGTGTCAAAAAAATCACAATAATTTGAGTTATCTTCACAAGTTCCTAAAGTAAAGTTTTCAGATCTCATTGAATCAAAACGTTTATCATGGCTTGCATTAATTATTCGCGAATCGCAAAGCAAACAACTGCTGACTGGGTTTTTGTTTTCAAATGGATTATCTCGGATTTAGAAGTCGAACAGGTTTTGTGCAAACTACGCGAACAATTAGGGCAGGTCGTGTGGTCTTTTGCTGTAACGCATGATTTCGCACACACAATACAAATAGGTTGGTTCTCCATTTTGCCAGAGTTTTTAGTACAATAGTACATACCAAAAGCTAGTTTTACGAGCAGCTAACAAACTAAACATCTTTTTCGCTGCTAGAATCACTACTTACACTGTCATAGTGGTCATCCTTATTAATAAGCAGTGGTTTGTAGTTCAATTTAGCAAAATCCACATCTACATCCAGGCGAAATAGATCATCTGGGGACGAAATCACGATCCAGTTGCCGGTACCTCGTCTTTACCACCATCAGTCAAGACACCCTGCTCACGAGCAGACCTTTTTCATTCGACTTCTGCCGTTATATGTATGGCAGAGAACGAATTTTCCATCGCAGTCATTTTTAACGTAGTTCAAAAGTTTTGAGAGAAGTGGCGTCAAATCTTCTGTAAAGAATAACCTTGCGGTTTTTAAAGTACCGAATAACCGAAGCACCGAATAACCGAATAACCAGAGGTGGAGTTCTTGAGGACGTCCTTGGCCTCGAGGACGTCCTTGGCCTCGAGGACACATTTTGAAGTCCTTGGCCTTGGCCTCGAAGCCTCAAGTCCTCGAAGATTGCCCTGTCCTCAGCTCGAGGACAGCACTCTTTTTTGAATAGTTGAAATTTCGTTGGAAAACGCCAGAAACCTCGCGGAAAATCTGCAAATACCTTTTTTGTTTTCCTCACTTGGAGCATAGGCGTAGGCAAGGGGAGGGGGGACAGGGGCCCCTACCAATTGAAATTTCACCAATGACAAAAATGTGACAAAAAATCAATTGTTTCTTCAGTTTCAGTTTCTTTTTAGCATTTTTCGCTAACAACAAATAACCAATTAACAATATTGGAGACCAAAGGCGCCAGGTCCCCTCAATTCAATTTTTGCCAGCCAATTTAAACGCATAACCCAGAGAAAATGGAGAGTTTTTGTCCTAAAAGTTGCTATCTCAGATCCACATCTAGCCTTTTTGTGAACGTAATGCATTAACCAGGGCCGGATTTACCACAATATGACGCAGTACCAGCTAGGGGCCCTGGGCTGAAACCGTAAGTTTTTTTTGGCCTTCACCTACATTTGGCAGAAAGATGTTGCGAAAATCTCCAAAGTGCCAGGGGCCTAGCGCAATGTAAATCCGGCCCGGCAATAACATGGTTAGTAGACGTAACTATCTATTTTATCATTTTTTGATAACCATTCAGAATTTCACCACCAACCTCGCCGGTTTTTACGCACAAAATACTTTCTAAAAAATTAGCCATGGAAAATGCTGATTGAACGAATCATTGAGCTTCAATTGAGGGGGTCTGGGCCACCTGGCAAACGTGTACTCCTATAATAGGTTATTTTCATGACAAAACAAAAATGTCTAAGAAAAATCTTCGAGTGGATTATTATTTACTGCTAAAATGTAGCCAGAGACCATGCACCTTATACTTCCCCTACCTGGACCAAATCACTTACAATTAAAATTTAACCCCAAAATGCAAGATGTTAAACGTGTTTTGGACTTAAATTGCAAGTAAAAGGAGGATTAAACAATTTGATTTTTTCAATTGGCTTTCAAATGTCAAAAAATCCAGTGCTTTCAAATGGCTCTGAACACTTGCGAAATGTGATCCAATGGCATTAAAATAGCTTTTTTTTCTAAAAAAATTACAAAAAATCGCCCAACGGCTGGGGGCTTCGCCCCTAGACCCCCAAAGCCTCCGGCGGCCGGAGGCCCCGCCCCCAAACCCCCGTCTGTGATACATTTGAGTTACACAAGCTTTCTCAACACGTTTCCAAAGTTGGATATGTGCATTTTTCAACTATTAGTTTAACCCCTCTTCCTTGCAAAATCCTGGTTACATGCAAACAGACAACAACAATTTCAGACCTTCCATCCTACGATACTTTTGTCCCACAAAAACTTCTTCTTTGGAGAAGTTTTGATGACGTCATTTCATGTTATTTGTGGTTTAGGCCTCTCCCAATCAAAAATTCTGGGTACGCTAATGAATTGGAGATCGCCTGAAAAAAATTTTTGGGAACTTTTTTTTTGGAGAACGCTTGCGCCTGTGTCCTTGGCCTCGAGCATTGCTGTCCTTGACCTCGAGAGGTTCTGTCCTCGGAAAGGCTGTCCTTGGCCTTGGCCTCGGATTTTTTTTGTGTCCTTGGCCTTGGCCTCGAGCCTTGTGTCCTCGACTCCACCTCTGCGTATAACCTTGCGGATACTACTACTAGTACTAGGTAAACACGTGGCGCAAAAACACAACAATACGTTTAAAATTGGCAACTCTGATTGTGATTGCGACATTTCGATCACGATTTTGCTCAATATGGGTAATCGGCTCAGTAGTCAGTGCAAAGGCAGTTGGCCAGGGGCAAGTGATAGGGTTAAAATATAGGTCTACGAGCAGTGATGGGCCATAGTCACTAAATATTATAATATTTAGTGACTATGGATGGGCACAGCGGCGCGGCGCTACTAGCACCACTACTTTTTCGGTAGCGGTAGCGCCGCTGTTTTTTTTCGTCTCCAGCGAAAAGCGGCAGCGCCGCTGTTTTTTCAGTCAAAAAAGCGGCAGCGATTCAGCGCTGTTTTTAACCCAAATTTTCCGCCGCTGCCGCTACTGCTAAGGCCTAGTCTCCACCAAGAATTTCCCAAATTTTCCAATCTGCGGAAATTCCACAGCGAAAATTATTGGAAATTCTCAAAAAATTTTTCGGTGGAGCATATATGCTCCACCAAAATATTCCAACAAAAATTTCGATAATTTTCGTTGTGGAATTTCTGCAGATTGGAAGATTTGAGAAATTCTCAGTGAGACATACATTATTTGGCAAAATGTGCAAATAAAATCGCAAGGTCAAACAAAGGCTATAGTTTTCTTGAACAACGTCTCAAAAACAACTGCAGCAAAGCATGCAGACTGTAAGACCAGCAAAATAAAGAATAATAGTTAGCAAATTTGGTTAAAAGCTACCGCTATTAAAACTATTTTGCAAATAAGCCTAATCATGGTTGCCCAATGCTGACAATATTTTAAAAGATTTCGCAAATAAAAGTTGCTAGCCTAACTAAATTAGTTAGATTATTTAAACAAATAAGAAGCCTAAATGAAAAAATTGGTTTAAAATTTAAGAAAGAAAGCTAAAAAAGTTGATCTATTGAAAATTATTTTTAGACAGTATGGACTCTTCCGATAGCAGCGATGAAGAAGCTATGCTTTTAATAGGAATTGTTGTAGCTAGCGAAAAAGACAAAACACAGAAAAATATGTGGGTTAGGGACTATTTGAAAAAGCGTGAAGGATCGGGAGCTTTCCGGCTGGTTCAGGAAACCGCGATGTTTGATAAAGAAATGTTTCATCGATATATGCGCATGAGTCCTAGTGCCTTTGAAGAATTGTTATCTCTTGTTGCTACCAAAACAACGAAAAAGACAACAAATTACAGAATACCAATTCCTCCAGAGCAACGTTTAAGCCTGACCATTCGCCACCTTGCAACAGGCGAATCGCAAGTGTCGCTTAGCTTTCAATACAGAATTGGACGGCAAACTGTTTCGAAAATCATACCTGAAACTTGTATTGCTATTTATGAAGCTCTTGCTCCCAGTCACTTGAAAAAACCTGATTCTTCTGAACAGTGGATTCAAATATCTAAAGGTTTTGAAAACAAATGGAGTATGCCCCATGTTATAGGTGCTTTACACGGCAAGCATGTCCGCAATCGGTGCTCTAACAATTCTGGTAGCTTCTATCACAACTACAAAGGCTTTTTTAGCATGGTTTTAATGGTGATAGTGGGATTTTACTCAACATCGCTATGGGAAAACAACTAGAGCAAAACGCATTAGGTATTCCTTCTGCAGCTTGCCTCGACGGATGCAAGTACGATCCTTTACCCTATTTTCTCGTGGGAGATGAAATTTTTCCCTTGAAAAACATCAGAGTCAGTCTACAATTATCGGCATTCAAGAGCGCGACGTGTGATAGAAAATGCTTTCGGAATACTCTGTTCACGATGGAGAATTTTTTTTACACCGATTATTGCCAAAGAAGAAAATGTGGAACACGTAGTGGCAGCTTGTATTGTTCTTCACAATTATCTGACATCAAGTGGCAACTCTGATTATTGTCCTTCAGGATATTGTGATTACGAGACCACATCTGGAGAAGTGGTTGCTGGACAATGGCGTCGAGGTTTAAATTCTACAAGCAATGGTATTTCGGCCCTTAGGGGTCGACGGCCGCGCGATGACGCATTGTACATGCGTGATTGCTTAAAAGAGTACCTCAACAGTGAAGCTGGCTCATTGCCTTGGCAACTCGATTATGTTCGCCGTACAAACTAAGCAACTTTTATTACTGTACAAAAATATGTAACTTTTCTTTGTCCGTTAGTCGATCACGACCGTAGCCAGAGAAAGACAAAGCGTACATCGCTGTATTCCGCATACAAAACTAGATTGCCTGGCAGATGTCCAACCAAAATTATGAGTTCAGAGGACTTTGTTTGCATGTTTTTGTCTTCAAACTTTCCGGTCTGAAGTTACGTCTCGCTGGTTTATTTTATATTTATTTTTACCACCTTTCCAAGTGTTCTTCGTGAGCCCCGCCTGAATATTGTTGCGGCTCAGACAACGGATGTACTGTAGCTGCAGTGTTAGCTATAGAATTTCTTAGTGTTAGCTATATAAATCCTGTGCGGGTGCGCATTGTTTCAAAGAGTATAGCGCCACAATATCAATTTTAACCTGCTGCATTATTGTAATGTTCCAATCCAAATAAAAGATTTCATTATAAGGTCATGGCTTTACAAGTTGACAATTTCAGTTTTGATAGGCTACATGCTAGGAGTAAAATTAATTGAAGAACAAAACGTTGCTTCGCTCGTTTTTTAACAACGTCTTCATCAACAATTTGAAAATTTCAACATACCATAGGAAAAAAATCTGCAGCCTGCACTCCTTTTCACTTAAAATTGGGATACTTTTTTACACCACAACAAAAAAAAAAAGATCAGAATTGCATTCATATTGCAGTTGCATACATCATTAAGCTCAGCAAAGCTGTACACAAATGTAGTTTCTATACACTCGATCCAAAATTTGTGGCTGACTTAACTTGATATACACTTTTTTATATAAGAACAGGCAAATTTTGGGGTTAGGGCTGGCAGTTCTTGCAGAGCCGGCATTGTTAAATTTTTAACAAAAGTGAGCCTCGTGTTCTTATAAAAAAGTGTAGTTTTGTAGTCGAAACATCAAACCGAAAAGTAATACACACGAAAACTTAACGAACATGAAAAGAAACAGACACATGTAATGAGCGTTCATTCATTAGTTATTGAACTTCAGTCATTGAAAATGACCTGTGGGAAATGTTTTTCTTTTGAAACGACCTGAGGCTGGATATAAGTTAAATTAGAACTTGATGCACCAATAGCGACATGGTTATTACACAGAACTTGGTTAATTTCATGTTTTATTTTGTATTTTCTTTCTTCCGGAAAAGATTTTAGTTCAGCAGCAACCATCATACCAAAAACGTCGTCCGGATCCTTGCTTTGTTCTTTTCTTTCTTTTCGATCTTTCAAACATGAAGATATTTCTTCGAAAACACCATCACGGTTCACACGCCGTTTCTTTTGTACCGAAAACTCAGTAGAACTGTCTTTGTCAGTTCCGCTTTCTGATGGTGGAGGATATGCATCCATCGATGATTCGTGCTCGATTGCCTCATCGATCGCTAAGCTAGTACCTAAGCTGTTAATCACATTAGATTTAGTGTTTTTTGGACGGATGAATACATCTAGCCAACTTAAAAACAAATACTCATCAAGTTTCTTTTTTGCACTTTCGACATCGGATGCTTTCGCGCCTGATACATTTACTTTTTTGTAAGCGGAACGCCTCTTGCTGTAGCGGTTGAGTAGTAACCCCCATTCCCGCTGTGCCCAACCGTTCTCTTTATCCATTGCCTCATCAATTCGTGCCAAAACATTTTTTTTGGGAAGCATTTCTTTATATGCGGAAGAACCCTTGTCATAAAGAGAACGGTACTTTTCCACATGACACGCCAGGTTTTCCAGATCTTGCATTTTGCTCTAGCCTACTCTTGCACTATTGATCAAGTTAATCTTCTTCATGGCGTGATCTACTAATTGTTAGGTCATGAACACCCGTTTATTGCTGCAAGTTTGACCTAGAGTAACATGTAAAAGGAATATTTGTGGAAAATTATGCTGGAAGAAATATCAAAACTTTTTGATATTTCTTCCAGCTTAATTTCCATAATTTTCGCGAAAATTGTCGTGATTCGAAATATTTTCGGTGGAGACATAAAAATTTCAGCGAAAATTCCGAAATTTTCCAGCGCACATTTTAGAAATATTCCGGAAAATTTGTCACGTATTTTTGACGCAAATCTTACGCATTTTCTGCCGGAATCAAAGATTTATGTCTCCACCGAGAAAATTATGGAAAATTTAGCAGAATTTCTCGCGGAAATTCCTGGTGGAGACTAGGCCTAAGGACTCCACATCTGGTATTGAACTTAAATGACGACGCAAAAAGTTTTTTTTTGACGTAATCATTTTGATTTAAGCATGTCATGATTCAGATTCAAAAACCAAAATTAACTTGCAAAATTTGAACCGTCCATGATGTCATAGAAATGACGTACGTCACTATCATATGACATCATCAACAACAAACCATATGCCAAACTTGGTGTTTCCATGATTTCCAGTTTACAGTAAAAGTTACTTGGTTACCCCCAGTGTAAAATGCGTCGTTCAAATAGCCCGTGTAAAATAACGTTAAAATTGTCATCTGGTAAACCAAAGATCAAATTGGTTTTACCTGAGGATGATGGTCAAGTTTTGCAAATGTAAGGTGGGAGAGTAATGGCCAAGTTCTGCAAATGATAATCAAGTTTTGCAAATTTACTGGTGGATAATGGTCAAGTTCTGCAAGGGTGATGCTTTTCTCACAATCATTTCCATTTTGCAAGTTTAACCGCTGCTGCAGTGCTCTGATGCATTTCAGCCAATTCTTAAGAGTAATTGATTAATATCTGGCCCCGCAAGACAGACAAGTGAGCGAGTTCGTAAAGGCCATTTTCGCCCGCTAAAAAGCGTTAACGAGCAAAAAACTTCATAGACAAAACGCTATTTCCAAGCCTTCTTGCCTAACACTAGTTAAGAATGCTCGCTCTAATTTCTTCACGAGATGTTGCGTTAGCACGCAACAAATACCTTATTGTGACGTCAGATGCATGTCTACTTCAAAATAATGCGTTCAAGGGTACTGTGCCTGTATGACGGCATGTACTGAAATTGTTATGGAAAAAGATACTATCGGCCATGCGCTTGTATTCTAAGCTTGCGAAATCCTCCGTTGATACTAATTAGTTAATGAACGCAGAGTTTAATTATATTTTAGGATCAATGTAAAAAAAAAAAAACTTTTACCATACCACAATTGCTTAAATGACGTGAGCGCTCTTAAGATTGTTGGTCGGTATACGTTTGTGTAAACAGCAACAATAGGTTTCAAAATTTTTTAAAAGTGAACAAGTCGAAGTGCACTGTTCTTTTTTAGAACCAGTAACTCTAGAGTTGAGACTGGCTGTTTTTTAATTTTTTGCCGATTTTCAGCCTCATTTTTTCTTGATTTTCTCTTAAATTTTGAGAGCATCGATGTCATTAGCAACCATACTTGCAACGGTATTTACTTTCCTATTCTCTTCGCCTGAGTAAAGGCTTTTTTCCTGCTTTGCAGCATCGTAAAATTTTTTTGGCTGTCGTTCAACTTGAAAAAAACAAGCCTTTTTCGAACGACTGCGAAAAAATGTCAAACAGCGCTCTGTACTCTTGGAATAGTTTCAATTTTGCTTGCAAACACATGAAAATCACTAAAATTTTACCGCTTTGAATCAGTACAAAATTTAGTTTCTTTTTTTTGATTTGAATTTTTTTTCTCGTTTGCTTTCGGTTTATTTTGCTGCCTAGGCTAGCATTGTTGTTAATTTGTTCTTAAATTTTGAGCAAAAACAAGTTTGAGTTGTTTGAGCAATTTTGAGCAAAAAAACATATTTTTGTTAACTGGTGCAACTCAACATTTTCTTTATCAGTCGATACAGCGAAAGGTTCTCAACGCAATTCGCTTTCTTCTTACCAGTCTAATAGCAAACATGGAGACCATTGTTAAGTATTTTTCAACAAAAATTCGCTTTAGTTAGAGTTTTCAACATTTTGCCATTAAATTTCTTACCAAAAAAGAGGTCTCGAATGCTTAAAGAGTGCTTCAAAATCCTTATTAAGTTGGCAAGAAAAATGTGACATTTTTTTACTCCAGTTATATTTCGTAATCGATCCAAGCAACTTAGCGAGCGAAAATGGCGTTACACAGCTCGCAAAGCTTCACATGCACGTGCAAAAATAACCTCTTGCCTTTCGCGAGTATTTCGTGCGGAAGCGCTGCTTAAAAAAATTCCCGTTATTAATGCGATCGAGGAAATTTCTGTCATGTGGGCCCTGATTAGTTGAAATACGTACATCCGTTAAGCAGTACAAGTTGATCTTATTAAATGATATCCGCCTTGGCCAACACTATCGAGCACGTTTTTGAGTCTGTTGGATTCAAACTTTTTTCTTGGTTGTAGAAAGATTTTTTTCAAGCGCACATTTAAAGTGATAACGAAATATCATAACAAGAAGCTACTGTACTGTATTAGCGGCCAGTTTAGTGTTCATTGCTCACCTTAAATTAATGTCATGATAGAGTTTACTGTACCTGCAAAGTCTTCCACTTCCGTAAACGTAACTGTGGCAAAATTTTTTATTTCAGAAGAAATTTTATTTGGTCGGGTTTTTTAACGTTTCGAGATTTGCATTTGATTTTTGACTTTAATCGGATGATCAAATTTTGTTTTCCAGTACTGTAGAAGTTGTTTGAAATCACAAAGCAGAATTAATAGCTGCGAAGCATAACCATTCTGCAAGATTGAGAAATGTAGGATAAGACGTAAAAGGCAAAGGCTCTCGGTTTTTAAAGCACTTTTTTCATTAATGTGAGAAAATTATGCCGAATGAGTATTTTTGTGGAAGATTGCAAAAAAAACAATAATGAAACGGTGCAGTAGATTACTCTAAGTAGGTTTGATAGCTGACATAAATTCTGGGGAAATAAATAAAATCTTTAAAGAAATAATGCTTCTAAGCAGTGTGTCGCGATCGTTGATACTTAGCTAGAGTACAACCTTTAATCTCTAGAATTGTCCACGTCGACTAAAACCAGAGAACGACTGAGATGTTAAAGGCGGTGAATCATCCAGCCAATTCCTGTGGTTTACAATAGCTAAAATTGAACTATAATTTTTGATATTTTTCGTTTTAATTTTGGGACTGCAGTTGCAACGATATTCAACAAATACAAAAAAATGTCCCCCCAAAAAAGTTTTTGGAAACTCTGAGTTTTGTTCTTCCCGCCAAAACCACAGTAGGCCTAATGGTTTAGAGAACTGTGGTAGGCCAAATAGTTTAGAGATAGTTTATTTCTAAATAGTTTATTTCTACATAGTTTAGACCTAATTAGGCCTAACTATCTCTAAACTATTAGGCCTAATAGTTTAGAGATAGTTAAGCCTAATAGTTTAATAAGATTACAGTAGGCCTAATAGTATAGAGAACTGTGGTTTTGGCGGGAAGATCAAAACTCAGAGTTTCCAAAAACTTTTTTCGGGGGGACATCTTTTTGTGTTTGTTGAATATCTTTGCAAACGCAGCCCCAAAATCAAAGCAAAAAATATCAAAAATTATAGTTCAATTTTAGCTATTGTAAACCACCGGAATTGGCTGGATGATTCACCGCCTTTAATTGACGAATCGAAAATGGCAATTGATAGTTCCCTTAACTTCTTGAATCGTAGAAACAGCTCACCAATCTTAAATTACGAACTTCTATTTAAGGTTGAAACAAAAACCAACTCTCACTGAGCAAAACTACTCCACTAAAACTTCTCACTAAACGGCTATACGAGCCAATCACAGATACACAAACTCGGCTTAAATGCCTACAAAACTAATATCTAAATTATCCCACTCTTAGAATATTAGAATGTATAACGACCAGCCTATTTATACTACGGCAAAAGCTATCGAATATCCCAGAAAAATCCTTCATACGTCGCAATAAAATAGAATACGAATTTACAATAACAAATTGCAACATAATTATGACATCACAAAATTCAAGTCTAACATAGCAATTAAAAATGGTAAACAACCAAACAATCGATTGCTGGAGAAGATTTTAGAAAATTCTAGAGAGAAATTATCTCGAACATTCCAAATCAAAAAGATGGCAAAAGTAGTAAAGCAGTCACGTATACGTTAAAGCACAGACATTACTCATAACTCAGGCATTCAAAATTATTATGCGTTACACAGTGTTTTTTCCAATCTCATTTCAATAACTTACACATGTTTTTTTTCTTTATTTTGTCAAGTTTTTAGATGAATACTTTTAAGTTGATTAATTTCAAAAAAACTAAGAAACCAGCTTCAATAATAGTATTAAAACCTAGTTTTTAATTTTTTAGCAATAAAATTGATATCGAGCCATATGGGTCATTATCAGTTATTTTATTCAAAAAGAATTTTAAATAAAATATTTGTCGCTAAACAAGTCAAATAAAAACTAGGTTTTTATTATAGCTGAGTAAAACTTTTTTTTTACAGTTAGGTAACCGTTTCAATTTTATCATCCTTTTATATCTGGTTCTTAACGTTGAGAACAATTCTGTTTTTCAACATTCATGAAGATCATTAACAAATATATCTTGAATAAAAATTTATAAAAAATTTGATGCACGGTATTTGTACAACCAGCTTTCGAAAAATGCAGCAGGAATACAGCGGTTTGTACCGTCGAAAACAAAAATTATGACGTAAGATTGCTCAGAACTTGTTATATTGTATACGCAGTGGTGGGCACAGCGGCGCTATTAGCGGCACTACAAGCAATGCTACTTTTTCGATAGCGGTAGCGGCATTGCTGCTATTTGTTTGAAGTAGTGGCAACAGTAAGCGCCGGTTCTTTTAAAGTAGCGGTTGACCAGCTCTGCGTGTACCTATAGGGTGGAGTGAAAAAATTAACATTTAAACAAATCTTTCGTAATAGTGCAAAATATGTAGTGGTATGATATAATTTTGCATACAAAAATTGAAGAAAAAGTAGTGACGTCTTAGGTTGCCACAATGCATTTGAAAATTTCCACTTTTTCTGGTTAGTTTGTTGCATTCTTTAGCATTAAATGCGGCAAATTTACGCATCCTTTATGACGTCATGATTGTTGGAGACATACATAATTATGTTTCAACACCTAAGGTTTTTTGCCTTTGTTTACGACGTTATTTACAATGCACGAAAGCCGACGGGTCTCTTACTTTTACCGAATAGGCCTATAAATCGATTGCTTTGTTGTTGGAACTGGATGGCACTGTATGTAGTTGTCTAAAGTAGTGTTAGAACAGCGTTCTTGACAATGAGATCAAAGATAGGCAATCTAAAGACCAGTTGACAGTGGTATCACAAACTTTTTTATTCGGCAAGGGTCCCTGTCAGACAAAAATTTTTAATTTGTTAGCCTACCTCTTCCGGAAGGGAGCCTAAACAAAGTTGAAAAAACACTTGACAGATTCCAAAATATAAAATTGGTTTCACAGATGCAGTTCATCAGTTCATAATTGCCCATGCGATGTGGTAGGCCTACCCGACATAGTAGAGACGCAATAAACCAAAATGTATGATTCAATGATATTAATATTCACATTTTACGTTCCGGTACGAGCCAGTGACTAAATTTAAGGGATTGTTCCAGCATCGGCTTGAAAAGTCTTTCTTTGAGTTTTAGATTAATTCGCTATTTGTTTTGTCGTATGCTGGAAGCGATCTCTAATCCTTCGTTCACGTATATTATTGCTTGCTTTGTTTCTGTTGCAGCTGCTAAAGACATAAATTACAAACAGCCTTTTCCAGCTGCCGTTTTGCGCACAATTCATTCGTTTCCTTTCAGAATTGTTTCGTTCTGAATCAGTTTTTGTTTTTTTGCGTTGGAAGAAGGAGCTTTTATTTTCACAAGAAGGAGAAACCTCGGTTAAATTTGCGATTGCTTTTTTATACTTTGATTGTGGAGTTAGCAGGATTTTATTTGTACTTGAAACTACAACTATAACTTACAATACTTAATAAAAGAGACTACATCCTTGACGACTGTCTCGACTCTACTTTACCAGGAATTGCAGTTTTAGAAAGCATAGCAAGGCTTGGGCGCTCCGCCGGGCTTTTGTGGTTTTCGACACTTTTAATTTGTAGGCCTACCTCTTCCGGAAGGGAGCCTAAACAAAGTTGAAAAAACACTTGACAGATCCCAAAATATAAAATTGGTTTCACAGATGCAGTTCATCAGTTCATAATTGCCCATGCGATACGGTAGGCTTACCAACATAGTAGAGGCGCAATAAACCAAAATGTATGATTCAATGATATTAATATTCACATTTTACGTTCCGGTACGAGCCAGTAACTAAATTTAAGGGATATTATAGTAAAACGGTTGATGCAACAAAAAAGAAATCGGTATGTCCAATATTTGGTGCTCCTGAAGAATTACCGAGCAATATGCTTGTTCGTATTTAAATATAATGAAGTATTGTAATGAAATTAAAAGATGCTTAGCTCGTACCAAAAAACGTTATAATCAATCTTTTACTAAAATTGCTGAAAATGTGACTAATGAAATCGAAAAACTTAGGTAAGGTATTTACTAACATGGCTGAAAGAAATCGTCGATCCAGTTATACAAAGAAATTCCTTATTTACCCACCCAGAGAATATCCTCATCACTATGATCACTGATGACACAGAGCATGTCCGAGAGCTTGAGCTGCGAAGGATTTTATAAGCACTCTATACTTCAACAACAAGATCTCTGCGACAATTCAGACTACCAATCTTTTAATTTTGCGTTTCTAGACTACACTGAAATGAGTCATTGATCTGCAGAAAATATTACACAACCCCCCTGACAAGCGTATTTCTGAAAAAGAATTGATGAAATACATCAAACAAAATAACACACCTGCCATTGATTTAAAAAACTATCCATGTCATACCCAAGCTGTTGAACTATGTGTAAAGTTAGTGAGCGATGCAGCGGGGACAGTTAGCGGACAGAAACAGCGGTATGGGTTTATCAGCACACGAATCAGTTCGCGTCAAAGCATGTCAAACTTTGAAACAAAAACTCAATTTTGCTTTTAAATGAAAAATGATCTTGTGTGCTTTTATTTCACTAATTGCGAATATCTTGAAAGAACGTTTTGACAAGTAGCACAATTAGGAACCATGGGTGCGTGTTTCCTATCTTTCTCATTTGTTTTGGATACTTAAAAACAATAAGCTGAAAATTGCTTTTCTGTGTGTAAAATTTGAAAATTTATTGATGTGATTCGTGGTTCATCCTCCTACACTAGTGCATAGAACCCCCTTTTCTGGCAAATTTTTGGTACTCTGCTATGATTTCGATTGGAGAGCATGTCAAAATCATTTAACCCTAATATAAGTGCTTAAATATGCAAAATGATCTTCCCAAAGTATATCATTTGATATAATAATGCACATGTCTCGCGTATAAAACTTTATGTGGCCGTATGAAAATTTCCGTCTGACAGGGACCCTTGCAGAATAAAAAACTTTGGGCTACCATCGTCAACTGGTCTGTGGATCACCTATCTCTGATCTCTCAGTCAAGAACGCTGTTCTAATACTACTTTAGACAACAGACAGTGTCATCCAGCTTTAACTACAAAGCAATCTATTAGCCTATTCGGTAAAACTAACAAGCCCGTCGGCCTTCGTGCATTGGTATTGATACGTTTGCGCTAGATTGTTTGCTACTGACAATATCATTCAGTATTTATTAATGGAAACTTCTAAAAATCAGATTGTAACTAACGTCATAAACGAAAGCAAAGAACCGTAGATGTAGAAACACAATTATGTATGTCTCCAACAATGATGACGTCATAAAGGATGCGTAAATTTGCCACGTTAATACTAAAGGTGCGTTTAGACTGGACGCGAAGCAACGCGAAGCGAAGGTTGGCGACCTTCGCGAGTGGTCGATTACGTCACTCGCGAAGGTTGCCAACCTTCGCGAGTCTTCGCGAGTGGTTGCTAATCTTCGCGACTGGTCGCTTCATAGGCTAATTTTAACAACTTACTTTTAAAATGTATTCAATGAGCAAAAAGCTTTGAGTAGTTTATTATTGAAGCGCTATTATAGTAATCACAGGTTCTGTTTCGTCATAGCGCGCTGGAATTACCGGTAAAACGAAGATTGAGTTTATATTATGTTATCATGCAATAACCGTGAAGAAGAGTCTAGAGTAATAGCTCAGGTAACAAAACAATCTTGAGAAAAAAATTTGTAAAGTTTAAGTGAAAAACGAAGTACAGTAGATCGAATTTGGAAATGAAAAGACAAGTCATTTCTTCAAAAACGTAGTAGTACTTGGCCTATTTACTAGCTATCAATGATTTGTTTAGATCCTTCCACTGAAAACTTGCCCTAATCTATTTTGACGATGACAGTTCTGGGTTTTAATGCAGAAGCGCAAAAAGCTGAAAGCAGATGTCAAAAGTTCTCTTTAGGTGTTTACTCAGTTAACAAATCCTTAAACGCTTTCACCATCCATGTCTCATTATGGTAGTGGTACATCTACCGGTATCTTGTAGAGTGTAAACGAATAGGCTAGTCTACAGGTTCATTTAAATCATTAACTATGTTGTTTTTTTGATGTGATTTTTCTTTTTCAGGCAAGCATGTTATGATACCTGTAGTAAGCTTAAACAGTTGTTTGTATGTGTTATTTAGTGCTGTTTATGAAGACTCCCAATGTTAACTCTATGAGTGAAACTGAAAGCTGGATTTGTCATCAGTTATGTAGTGGATTTTTTGCTTATTGTGAAATGGATTGCTGTGTTGATTTGCTGGAGAAAGCAAAAAAACATAGCAGTTTTTGCATGATTTGACACTATCATCGAAGGACAAGAATTTAGCACAGTGATACCTGATACCAGCAGTTGCTTTGAGGAAAAGTCAGCCTCTAAAACTAAGTTTGGTGTTTTATTCGCTAGCGGAGCGCTTATCGATGTTTAGTGCGAAGTTAAATGCTATCGAGAGCAGTTTATTAGTTTGCATTTTCTTGTGGTACCAGTAGGCTACGTTGCGATGGTTGCGTTTACCTCAAAGAGCTTCGCTTTAAACCACCGTTTGTAAGATACAGACAAATTTATAGCAGTAAGGTCAAGCCCCCTCTAAGCATGTTTTTGGTTATGCCCCTGATAAAAAAAACATTTAGATTTTTTCATTTGAAAATTGTTACTCAAGCATCTGAATAAAAGTGTTGTTAGTTCTCACATTTTTATGTAACTGACGCTTCCTTCCCCAGTCCAATTATTTTTATTATAAATGCTGTATCAAGTTTTTTGTTTAGTTTAGAGAATGGAACAATAGTAATGAACTTGCTTGGCGGGTACTTCTCTACCAATAATAGTAACCTCAGCAAAAAAACAGAACTCACTTTCTACTGGTTAGATATATATTGGCTTTCTAGTTCATCTAAATACACTGACTGCAATTGCAATGATTGAACTTCAGACTTAAAATTGTTTACTTTGTTACTTTATTCACCATGTAAAGCAGTTAAAATTTTAAGAGACAGTAAAAATGTTCTGAAATTCACAAACAACTAAATTCAGATATTACACAAAGACACAGTAAATGAATATTTAACACACTTGACATTTCTATTTTCATCAATTAGGACTGGAGTGAAAAATCACTACCAGACTACAATATTCATAATTATAAAACTTGGGGTAGTCCAAAACCATTGCTTCCAGTTCAACTTGATCACGGTCACAAACCTTCAGAAACAAGAAGACTTTTAAGAGGACATTCAGAAGAAAAAATTCCATGTTTGTAGCTATTCAAAGAAGTGACTACTAATTAGGCCAATCCAAAAGTTCATAGGAATTTTTCGATTTTTTGTATCTATCTAGCTCTTGCATGTAGCAGTGTAGCTTGAAACCAATTCTAAATACAGTTCTTTTCACCAAGTTGGCTTGGTCAAAAAGGCAGTGAAAAAAGTTTTGCGAGTTTTCCAGTATTCAAGGAATTGTTCAATTGTGGTTACTTTTAAAACAACAAGCTAACAAACATTCGGTAAAAACACTATCAACACACTCAAAACTAGCCTGTTGGTGGGTTATTTTATATTCTGAAAAAAAAAAACATCATGTTAGTTTAAGTTTACTTTAAGACAAAAAAGCAAAAGCTGCTCAGCCAAAAGAACTACTGGACTGGTCTTCTGCTATGCTGCACAGAATAAAAAGTTTTGGTTTAAAAGCTAGATGTCGTGGGGCTAGGCCTACTGCTTTGCTGCATTCATTATAATGAAGCTTTGAGATCCAGCATAGCTTTGAAAAATCACTCTAGGATTTACAGCCTTAGCTGTCTAGATCCAAATTAACTTGGCTAGCCTAGGGCTATCGCGAATCTAACTTTGCCAACAACCTAGGCCTACTCTTTGGACTGATAAATAGGCGCTAAACCATACAAATGAACTATTTATATTATTTTCTAGCAAACTGCGATCGTAAAAATCAAATCAGTGAATTAGTTGGTTATCTTACTACAGCCTGCAAGCAAGCGCTGTTGAGCAACTGCTCGCGAAGGTTGCGAGCGGTCGCAACCTTTCGCGAGCTGTCGATGACGTCAAATTTTGGTTGCTTTGCGTCGCTTCGCGTTGCTTCGCGTCCAGTCTAAACGCACCCTAAAGAATGCAGCAAGCTAACTACTAAAAAGTGGAAATTTTCAAGTGCATTGTGGCAACCTAAGATGTCCATTTTTTTTCTTCAATTTTTGTATGCAAGATTATATCATACCACTACATATTTTTTCACTATTACGAAAGATTTTTGCAAAT
Source organism: Trididemnum nubilum (assembly GCA_963965965.1). Taxonomy (NCBI): domain Eukaryota; kingdom Metazoa; phylum Chordata; class Ascidiacea; order Aplousobranchia; family Didemnidae; genus Trididemnum; species Trididemnum nubilum. Next base: position 39,805,975 of record OZ014489.1, read on the forward strand.
TTTAATTTTTTCACTCTACCCTAGCTATCTAAAATACAGGACTGTGATAATGTTACAAGCAATTGCCCTTAGTGCAGTTCTATATAGCTCGAAATATAAAAACAAGTTTGCGGATTAGTGTAATATTTTTGTTTTCTTTTTAAGATGGTTTGTTTTGTTTTTGCTAAGATAGAGTAATTCATATGCTGCTTATCTTGCTCTAGAATTGTACGTCGGGCCGGGATTTGTGGGTCAGATTCGGGCTTGAGATTGGTAAAATGTTGTGCATAATTCGGGCTGATACTTGCCTGATATTTTAGGTGGTTAGGGCAAAATAACTTGGTAAAACTGAACAAAGACTTCATCAAAGCATCCATGATTCCATACGTTTATTACCCACTTAATATTATGCGTCATAATTTGTTAATAACTGGTTTTATTTAGTAATATAATACTAAAGTTATTTAAAAGAAAAAAAGCAGTTTACCGTAAAAGTTTTTTTGAGGTGTTGAAACTTAAACGAGGACTAAAGTCAAAACCACGGGGGATACCTAAAGTTAGGCCAATCGCATAAGACTAGATTGGCGTTGACTCCATCCTTTTAGACCCTGCCGTTCCAGAGATATTCTACTTCAAACACGACGTCGTGGCCTCTAATGTTGTAAACTTTAATGATTTTTATTGACTACCCCGAAGTTGGTAGTCTTAGCTTCGTTAACGACGCCATCCCAGATCTAACCTAAAGCAAAGGTGCTATTAGGCTTCTGCATTGATCTTCTTGATCTTATTGGGCACAATCTTGATTTTCACGATCACATTATTTTAATGATCTGATCTTGATCTTGAGGATCACATTTTTTTGAGTGATATTGATTTTAAAGATCAAGATCACTTTCATTTTTAAATGTCGCGTAGGGTAAGCATCGCCAAGATCAGGTTATGTGAGATTCTGAAGCTATTTCGTGACTCCGACTTGGAATGGAGTCTAAACTGAAGAAAGTAATCCGCATTTGCCGTGGTACAGACAGATGTATAAGCTAGGCATGACCTTGATCTTGAAGATCAGATCGTGATCCTGAAGATCAAGATCGTGATCTGATCTTGATCTTGAAGATCACATTATTTTAATGATCTGATTTTGAAGATCACATTTTTTGGATGATCTGATTTTGATTTTCAAGATCACCAAAAGGGGGTGATCTTGCCCATCTCTGTTTGTAGCCTATAATAATAAAAACCTTATTGGTAGGCTAGGCTATGCTTTAGACTGAAATGTATCTGACAGCTTGATTTTTACTGAGATCGCTAAGCTATCAAACAGTCCACTTTTTTTACCAGCTCGGATCTGTTGCGCTGACAAGGTCAAACTGGTTAAAGCACTCCGAAACAATTCTATACAGAAGCCTAATAGCAGCGTCGCTTTATATTAGAACTGGAATGGCGTCGATAACGACGCTAAGGCTATCAACGTCAGGGTTGCCAATAAAAATCATTAAAATTTATAACATCAGACCCGCCGACGTCGTGTTTAAAGTAGAATATCTCTGGAACGGCAGGGTCTAGAAGGATGAAAATAACGCCAAATTAGTCTGATACGATTCGCCTAACTTTAATCATCTCCCAATGATTTTTCCTTTAGTCCTCGTTTAACTTAAGAGTTTTTTCGGTCCTGGTTTGTCTTCAAACCATATTTCGGGTTCGGGCAGCAACTCCGTCTTGTTCTGCTTGTATAAGTGAGCAGTGTAAAATTTTTTAATTAGCAACAGAAAAGACTTTTGATTAAAAATTTTTATTTTTAACACCAATTATGAAAAAATAATTGAGCATTACAGTATGTAAGTTTTCCCATTCGTTCGTTTTTTTTGTTGTTTTTTTTTGCGCTAATGGTTTTAACGAGAAAGCGTGAACTTCGCAAAATTGACACCTTATAGAAGTCGTTTTTGATGGTTTGATAGTAAATGTTCCTGGTCTCTCACAGAAGGTTAGATTGAAATAGGTGCATGTCGTTAGGTGTAGTTTCAAAGTTGTATTGGTTGTTTTTCAAAAGTAAAAATATACCTACTAGTTTGGTTTGCTACATTTAGCAAAAAGAGATTGATTTATTGCACTGGAAAAAATAGACTTAATATTGTAACCGGTGGTGATGCTTTGCCACAGAAATCAAGTTTGCTTTTAATGTGATCCGAACAGTTTGTATCAATTTTTTTGTAATCTTTTGTCGAAGTGAAAAACCCGAAGAAGATCATTCAACTGTTGGCTATTCACCGCTCCAAGACAAAAAATTTGAGATAATTTTTAAATTAATTCACAAAGTTTTGACGGAAGGCTCTGTTTCAATGTAAATTTATATCAACCTTTTATTAACGCTGACTCAAAATTTGATTTTTGTTATCAATTCCCAAACTTAACTTTGTTATTGATATTTAGTTTTTATACAAACTCCAATTCTTTCTCTGCAAAACTAACTCCAAATCTAATCCTAACTCAAACCTTAACATTAATCCTGAAAAAGCAAATAAAAATGCATGTATTCCTCATTTTCGTATTATTCAATTCTACCTAAAACTTTTCGGTACAATAGTCACTCCCGTTTTTAATTGGTAATTTTAGTAACTTCAACGTAACGATAACTGATAATTAGGGCTCACTAAAGTCAGTAATAGTAAATTTTGTTTCAAAGCGTGGTTACCATCATCACATGTATTTTAACATTGAATTTGTATGCTTAAGAGTTGTGGAAAATTTTAGAGCTCAAATAAAATCAAATTTTGATTTTATTTGAGCTCTAAAATTTTGCTTTTGTATCAAAAATTTGTCAAAATTGCAGTTTTGTATCAAAAATTATCTTGCTAAAGCGATCAAACTACGTTTTTTCTTTATTTTTTGAGCCACTATCAAATTTTTATGCGCAGTTTTGAAGTTGTTTCAATGAAGTCTTCCAATTGAAGCTTTGAAATTTGTATATATTTTAACACTACCCTTAAAATAGCATACAAATAAGGTTGTTAATTGACAAGGAAATGAGTAGTTTCCAAAGTTTTTTGTCATACATCGCATGTTTACATTTACCACAATACTGTCTAATCTTCTTCTTTCTTCATTGCCCGCTTTTCCGTGAGGGTTGCGGGGGCAGTAGCTCAAGATTCAGCCGCCACACCTCACGGTCTTCCATCACCTCCATCATTTCGCTTGGATGAAGTCCCAAGCGATTCCATCCAAGATCTTCAATGTAATCGGTCCATCTAGTTCTAAGTCGTCCAACTGGTCTTCTCCCATTTGCTTTCACAAGTAAAGCTTGTTTGGGAAGTCTTTCCTGAGGCATTCTGCTTACATGGCCAAACCATCTAAGCTGAGATCTTTCAATTCGGAGAAGTAACGGTTCAATATTAAGAGATTTTCGAATCTCAGAGCTACGCACCTTGTTAAACAGTGTAACTTCTTCCATTCTTCGTAAAAACCTCATTTCGGACGCTTGCACTTGTGATCGCATTCTTTCGGTCATTACCCAAGATTCATGACCATAAGTGAGAATGGGGACAAAAACTGCTTTGAAAACTGAGAGCTTTGCCTGTTTCGACAATTCTCGTTTCATGACAACCGAGTAGTGCAAAGCTTGCATTACTGCACTAGCCTTGCCTATTCGGGTATCGAGTTCTTCGTCTTGCCTTCCGTCACTTGTAAATGCAACCTCAAGATAATTGAACTTCTCTACCTGCCTCAGTGTCGCTCCATACTGTCTAATCGATATTTTTATTCAAATGCTTTTGCTAAGAAGTGAACTTCTGTATAATCATCAAATTTATGTAAATTGTCAATTATAGAGACAATTAAAAATTAAAATTTTAAATCCTTAAACTGTTTCACCAGTATTCGAGATCATCTAAGATGTCTGCGTGAAGTAAAAGCAAACAGAATCTAGAAATTAAAATAAATACCGGTACTGTAAAATACGAAGGATCGTCACGGTGCCACGGGACCTTAATTGACTTAGGTGGCCCTGTTTTTCAGACCACTTCTTAAGTCGATCACTATCTTTGGTACCGGAACGTCCGTTAATGATTTACACTTTGTCCTAGTTTTTAGTTTTTGATTTTAAAATTTGCATTTATACCTTGGGCAGACACCCCGGAAAATGAACCCGGGGTAGGATGTAGATTCTGCGATAAAGCATGATGTAGGTTTACGCATATAACTTCCGCAATAAAGCATTGTTCAAATTAGCTGAATTCAAATTCAATTTAGTAAACTACGATTTATTAAATATTTTTAAATAAAATTTGTCCAACCATAATGTCAAAACAGTTCAAGTTAAAAGTAGGTCAAACCTTAGCAAAATAAAGTGAAAAATATTTTTTTTCGGTCAAAATGAAATCGGTCATCTCAACCCCTCGATTTTAGCGATTGAGTTAAATTTTGACAAGTTTTACAAATTGAGTCAATGTAGTCAATTTTCATGCTCATGCTGGCTTTTATTTGCTTACAAAAATAAGAAAAATGTTTCTTTTTAGCAAGAATAATCAACAATACAAAACTATCAAAGTACTGGAAAATGATTTGTTTTATTTTATTGTTCGCCCTTTCTTTTGCGTCTATGTCGTCACCACAAGGTACAATGACATGCTCCAGAACTAGTGATACCTTTCAACTCCCTTCAGCACTGCCCTCAGTGGTAGGACCCACGACAGCGAGGGTCGGAAAACAGGGCCCAAAGGGCGAAAAAGGTGAATTAGGTTCAAAGGGATCAAAAGGTGAACCAACATCAACGGACTCCGCATTCCGCAAACAAGTAGACGGTAAGAATTCACCATATATTTTTGTCTTTATCATCGTATTCTCCTTTGCATTTTCGTCAATTCTTGTAAAAAAATCTTTCATTTGATTAGATGTAGAACTAACTAACGACTTCACTTTGTACCAGTAACTTGAATGGTTTTTCATCGACATTTAAGTAGGCAGTGCCAAACTGCAAATTAATAAAACCATGTACTCTACTCAAACGGTAAGATATGCTTAGCTGTTTTCTTGACAAAACCAACTTTCTAAAAACGATTGTACAGTTATTGCAGTGTCAGTTATGCAACTGATATCGAAAAAAAATAAGGGAAACTAGATGGGAGCTTGCTGAAAAGCAATCTCGGTAAACGAACTGCGCATATGTTGAACAATAAGATTCTCAAAAAAAACCTTTCACTTTACCGTTAGTTACCCAAGATGGCTTGGAATTTCAAACATTGTCAAAATTATACTTTATCGACAACATAGTGACAAATAATAATAAAAAAAATTCTATCTGAGCTTAAGCTCTTGAAACTATGTCAAAATGTTTGTCTCTCAAACAAGTGGTAACATAAAAAACTAATGCCCTACTTTGAGCATTAAAAAAATTGATTTTAGGGCGGCTAAATTGGGGGCTCACGGGAGGGGGGTGGTACCCCAAACTATGTCAAAATATTTGTCTGTTAAATATTTACTGATGCAAAAAAACTGGCACCATAGGTTAACCCGTTTAAAAAAGTGTTTTTTTGGTTCATTTGGGGGATCCCCAAGGGTGATACCCCCAAACTATGTTAAAATATTTGTTGGTTAAATATTTACTGATATCAAAAAAACTGGGACTCAAAGTTAAGCCATGCAAAAAATTGCTTTTGGGGAGTTTATTTAGTGGGGGGTTTTTGAAGGGGTGGTACCCCCAAAATTATGTCAAGTATTTGCTTTTCAAATATCTACTCATATCAAACAAAATATTGCCATAGCTTAAGCCGTTCAAAGCATTGATTTTGGAAGGTCCATTTTGGGGACTTCCCGGGGAGGGGTTTCGTACCCCCAAACTTTGTCAAAATAATTGTCGCTTAAACATCTTCGATATCAAAAAAAAACGAAAACGGGCACGCTAGATTAATTTGTTCGAAAAATTAATTTTGGGGTCCATTTGGGGAATTTCCTAGAGGGTGGTACCCCTAAACTATGTCAAAATGTTTGCCTCTTAAATAGCTACCAATATCAAAAAAACTGACACTTTAGCTTGAGTCGTTTAAATTACGGTTCTCGGGAGGGAGGGAGGGTTGGCACTCCCAAGCTATTTCAAAAAATTTGTCTCTTAAATATTTACTAATGTCAAACAACACTATCATCCTAATTTGAGCATAAATTGATTTTTGGGAGATTCATTTTGGGGGCGTCTCTGGGAGGGTGAAACCCCAAACTATGTCAAAATGTTTTCTCTTAAATATCTACTGATATAAAAAAAACTGGCACTTTAGCTTGAGCTGTTCAAAAAATTGATTTTTGGAGTCTATTTGGGGGTCCTTGGGGGGTTGGTTCCCCCAAACTATGCCAAAATATTTGTTTCTCAAATATTTACTGATAACAAAAAAATACTGTCACCCTAGCTTGACCTGTTCAAAAAAATTAATTTTTGGGGGGTTTCTGGAGGGGGGCGGCACCCCCAAACTATGTCAAAATATTTGTCTGCTAAAGAAACATCTGCTGATATCAAAAAAATGGCACCCTAGCTTGAGCCGTTCAAAAAATTGATTTTTGGGCGGTCTGTTTGGAGGGGTTTCCGGAGAGGGGGAGGTGGTATTCCCAAATTATATAAAAATATTTGTCTGTTAAATATCTACTGATATCAAAAAAAATGGCACCCCAGCTTAAGCCGTTCAAAAAAATTTTTGGGGGTCCATTGGGGGGATTTTTGGGTGGTGGTGGGGTGGTACACCCAAATTATGTCAAAATATTTGCCCGTTAAATATCTACTGATATCCAAAAAAAAGTTGCGCCCTAGGTTGAGTCGCTCAAAAAATTGATTTTTGGGGCTCCATTTGGGAGGTTCCGGGAGGGGGGTGATACTCCCAAACTATGTCAAAATATTTGTCTGTTAAGTATCTACTGATATCAAAAAAAATAGCACTCTAGCTTAAGTCATTCAAAACATTGATTTCTTGGGGCCCCATTTTGGGGGGGTTCCCAGGGGGGTCGCTCAAAAAATTTTCGGGAGACAAAATTGCGTTTGCAGCTCAACAACTTTACACAAAAATTTGATTTCGATGTTTTGTAGTTTAGGGGAAGAAAAGCGTACAAGATTTAGGAACAAAAAAAAAGGAAGAAAAAAAAGGAAAAAACCTCATTGCGGCCAAAAGTGGGTTGGTTGGGATGTAAGGGTATGTTAAGGCATATAACCGCGTGAAAAATTTTTTACCGTACTTAAGCCGTTTTCGAATAAGACCGCTTTTGACGCCAAACTTTCGGTTCGGTTTTCGGGTTCTAAAACCAAAGTCACGTGACCTACTGCTTCAAAATTTGACACAAACATGCAAATTAATAATCTCAAACTGCTGTCAAAATTTCACGTAGCTAGACCACGCCGTCCTTGAGTTATAAGCAAATGTCTGAAATTTCGCATTCATTAGTTTGAAAATGGCCGAGTAAAAACAAAGAAAAACGCGACGTGAGCGTTGGTCGTTCCAATAACAGTTCCATTTAATCACAGTAGACTAAAGTGATTTAAAGAGATATTGCTAGTAATTGATTTAATTAAAGAAATGAGAAATAAGGTAATAATGATAAAAAATAAGGTAATAAATTTGATTAAAAACAGCAAAGCCTTATTTGAAATAATAAAATTTTTTAACGTTTCGGACTTGGCTATGTCCATCATCAGTAAAAAGTAAAATCTTATCCAAATAGTTTTTACTGATGATGGACATAGTCAAGTCCAAAACGTTTAAAAACTTTACTATTTTAAATAAAGCTTTACTGTTTTTAATCAAATGAAATAAAACTGCCGTGCTATCAGCAGTGGTGGGCAAGTTACTTTCTAAAAGTAACTAGTTACAAGTTACAGTTACTTGGCAAAAAAAGTAACTAAGTTACAGTTACAGTTACAAATTTGAAAAAGTAACTAGTTACAGTTACAGTTACAAGTTACAGTTACTTTAGTGATTAAAAATTTGGACTAAAAACAGGCCTGACGGCTTTAACTTAAACTTTAACCAGCAACCACATCTATAGTCCAGTGAACACAGTGAAGAAAATATGGATAAAAGGTTATGGTTGATCAGACATGCGACTGTGCGTCCTGTGTTGGCTTTGTAATACAATTATTTTGAATGGAATTCATAAAAAATCTGTAATTTGGTTCAAAGCATGTTGTACAAAAAGTAACTGTAACTGTAACTTTTTTTAGGGCTCTAAACTGGTAACTAGTTACAAATATCGTTACATCTGAAAAAAAGTAACGAAGTTACAGTTACAGTTACTAAAAAAGTAACTAGTTACAGTAACTAGTTACAATTGTAACTAGTTACTGCCCACCACTGGCTATCAGTACCGAAGGTAATGAAGAATGAGAAATAAGGCAACAATGAGGAGTCCTAAACCTTTTTCCACATTTACCCTTATTTGCGAAAATACGATTTAATCCGTTTGACTCTGTACAATTGGCAACCCGGCATTTCGCAATTTTGTGACATCACAAAAAGCTGATTTTGTAAATCTTTCGCAGACGTTAAGCTACTACCTACTACAGCAGCCCTAAAACATCACCAACATGGCCTACCAGTTCTATTCTTGCCAACTCTTTTTCACTAAGCTAAGTTATTGTACAACAAGCCATAAAATAACAGAATATAATGTATATACTGTAGGCTAATCTCAGACTTGTAATCAGAAACTCGCGTCATAATAGAATACAGTAGGCCTAATTTAGTGTAATACCAATATCTTACTAACTGGTTGCATTGAGTAGCCTGACCAAATCTGAAAACTTAGCAACTGCTCCACGTACCTGCAGAACTAGGCTACCAGTATAGACCTAGGCTACCAGTACTGATCTACAGCATGCCTTTTGTGATGACACAAAATTGCGAGCTGCAGGGTTGCCAATGGTACGAAGTCAAACAGTTTAAATCGTATTTTCGCGAATAAAGGGAATTGTACTACAGGGTAGAGCACCAAACTATGGGCAAAAATTAACTTTCTTAAATCAAATTGACCATGCGATAGCCACCACCCTATAACTTATAAATGTCAAATATCTTTCAAATTATCCAACTCTAGATACTGCCCTAATCGATGTGAAAATTAAAAAATAAGGCTGAAATTGCCCATTTTGCTGTTATTTTGAAATATTAGTGATAGTGAACGAATAAACCAACATTAGCCGCGCTACACGCTGTTTGCTGAATCGCTTTAGCAAAGAATCAGATAAGTGTATCAATATGTGTAAACGGAATGCGATTAAATAAATCCATCACTTTACTAATGCTCGGAAATCAAAATCTTAAGCATATTTTCTTCACGCGTTGAAAGTGAACTTTTAGTCTTTAGTTAATTCATGACGTGACAAAATCCTAAAATGCGTCTTCGTTATGACGCATCTTTTTACGTATTATGTGTGGTAGCCAGTATTCTCGTGATGTCCAACATAAAATTTGCGAAAAAATAATTCGATATTATGACTCATATAGAAATTTGATGAAGCCTTACAAAGATCGCTTTCACACCAACAATTATCAGAAGAAATTGAAAGATTTCAAAACAAATTTCCAAGTGGTTTTTAATATAGCTGCTTTTCGATGCACCAGTGCAAGTGTTTGCAAGTGCAAGCTAAACCTTAAAGTACCTCCGGAAGAAACAAATTTTCCGTTGGATCAAAGAACAGGCAGGAAAATGGTGATTGAAGTAGTGGATTGTCGGGTTACTAACCAAAGAAAGAAAAGAAAACTGAAAATCGATAAACATGAGCTCTACAAAACTCACTAAGTCGTAGAGAGTGAAGATACTTTTGCAACTCTAAATACACTGAAAAATGTTGCAGGATCATGTAATGATGACGATGCATCTGAGCAGGCTTCTGAAGGATCCGGTGACAAAGTATTTGCCGCAACCACCGAAACGTTTCATACCACAGTCACATCAGATTCATGCAGTGCATACTCTGACGTACTGGCAGGTGTATCAAATGATGGAAATGCACTATCAACCTTGAAAGGATTATTCTGGAGAGTGTCTTTGCCTAGTATGGCCTGTGAATTGGATAGGCGTACCATAAGTGATAGATCAACTGCTGTTATTGTTAGTTCATTTTTTAAGTGATATGGGCCTTGTATGTGCCGATGACACTTCCAATGTCTTAGACCGTTCGAAAATTCTAAGAGAATGATCAAAAATGAGAAACGAATTGCGAGAAGAAAATTCTGTTGAAGTTAAAGGTTTTTATTCTTCGACGGACGTAAAGCTAACACGAAGAAGATAACGTAAGATGAGGGTACTGGCAAATAGCAAACTGGCAAAAGAGGCTACATGCAAACCAATGCAATGGCTTGTGTGCCTTTTACATACCAACGAACTTCCATTAAGACATCTGTTCACTGCAATTGACAGAGTAACTCACGGTTCAAGAGAATTTTTTGGGCCAATTGGAAAAGCTTAGGAAAATTGCCATGAGATGGATATGATAAATTACAAACCTATCTATAGCAACTTATCAAAGATATCTGATCCAGAGGATCTTGGCACTGATCAACAACTATTGTATCATCGGGCTGTTTCCGTTTCTACTGACGAATGTACTATAAAGATTTAGAGCGACGTACTTTTTTATTGATGCGCCATGCTCGCTGGCATACTACTGCTTGTCGATTGTTACGTTTTTATATGGCACAATAAGAAGCTTCTGACGGTTTAATCACTCCAGCAACGTATGTTATAAAAGTCTATGTTCCTATGTGGTTTGATATCAAAACATACAATTCCTTTTTCCATGGAAGCATGCACCTCCTGACCTCTGGCAATTGATTTACCGTAGCAGGTTCCTACCTCAACGTCTGTTTGGATGTGGTGAGTCCTATGATTCAGCGTAATCCTTATTACGCTCATCCTGAAAATCTACTTTTGAGAATGTTGATTGATGACAGAAAGCACATCGGATGTTAGCAGCCAAATCAGCCGAAGTAGCGAGAGCTACTACATCAGCTCAACCTGTCAGGGTATTCAAAGGACCTAAAGTTGATTTTCACTGTGAAGATTACATTGGTCTTATTGATTGGATGGATTCAATAACACCTGCTCCACCACTACTGCGAAACCTCTCAAATCAAAGTTTAAAGAGTCTTGCAGAGATTCTTGTGGATTGTGAAACAGAACTGGTTACGTTTCTTGCCATTTCCAAGCTCTAGCAAGGCTGGTAAAACTAGTTTCAGAGGCTTCCTTCGGTATTAGTGATGCAAATCTGAGAGATGGAATGGTCACAGCAACATCGAGGTCCCACAGTGCCATGAGCGGATCTAACACAAAATCGGACTTTGTAGACCTTGTTCAGTAATAGACGAACTTTTCAATACCAAAAAATGGCCTAGTAAGAGTACTGTAGTAGGCCTATAACTTGTGCTATAATGTTAGTAGTTTTCGTGATTTGACGAATTGAACTGCTGTGCAACAAGCCACCATTATGTCCTCTTTGGAGTTTGTACTCGTACCTATTTTTTTAGTTTGTTAGTTAGTACACCAACGCGTGCTTCTGCAACCACTCAACACGCTGTTTCAATCGCCTATGTTTTGAAATATTTAACACAATTGCTACATATGATTGTTTTGAAGCTGTTTGAAAAATATATTTCAAATGTGTCATTTCTCTTTCTTTTTTTTCAAAATTACGAACCGTTGTGTTGCAGCAATATAGCAGCTTACTGTATGTGAGAAGAAATTTTACCATATAAAATCGCTCGTACACTTTTAAAACATAAAAATAATGCTCTTTTACAGTATATTTGCCAGACGTTGGAATAAATACGCAATATTCAGCTATTATTTTTTGTTCAAAAAAACCATTTTTTTAGCAATTTCGGCAAAAACTGAGTGGTCTTGGAGCAGTACTTAATGAAGGTAAAGAAATAATTTTTTTTTAGATTTTGATATACTACTGAATGGCAATGCTATGGCAATTGGAAGATTTTTAAAATCGAAAAAAAATTTAATGCTGTTTAAAATTTAAAAACAAGGGTGTTTCTTTAAAAATAACAATTTTTAGAAATTTTGGAACACATTGATTGGTCCTGGGGCAGTACTTAACAACGATACAGAAACAAAATATTTTCAGGGTTTGATATACTGCTGAATGGCTGTGCTATGGTAATTGGGATATTTCAAAATTAAAAAAAAAACTATTGGTGCTCCACCCTATTGTACAAAAAGGTTTGAAGCACTTTTTTTATTATCAAGTAGTTCTCATTTTTTTCAATGAATCCGATTTCAAGAGTATCTCTTTAAATTAAAGGAGCAAATATTCGTTTCTAAATTTAATTTTTGGACTTTTTGGGGGGAGGGGGGCTGGTTTGGGCTTTCAATCATTTTTTGTGTTCGGGCTTATGTTTTCGGTTTCTGACCTGAACTAGTCGGCCAGTTTACAATAGACTCTGAATCATCGAAAAACTGCGATAACCGAAAAACTTATCCCAAAATTAACTTTTCATTGATTTACGCTCGTACTTTAAAAGCAGCACCTGATAGTCAACAAACACTTTTCAAAAATTATGTAATTGGTTCAATGTTTTAAATAGCCAATTTGAGCTAAAGTTTGATGAATTTATCGGTCCGAATTCAGGCTAGCTAGATTCCTAACAGCAAACAAATACGTAGTTTTGAAGGGCATTTCAAAACAACGAGTTTGCTGCGTGGTTGAGTTAAACCAAGATAATATTTGTCAAGTGCAACAAGAACATGCATTGAACAAAAAGCACAATTTTTTAGTTTTATTGTATGAAGCAGTCTTCGCTTTAAGACTTTTCATTCTTTTTATGCTGGCCTTAACTGAAAAATGTTTATTATCAATCAACATAAATAAACTAAAAACGCACAAAAACATAATCAGCATACAAATCGAGCAAGAAGCATTTTTGTTGTCCTACTTATGCTATCCAGGAACACAAGACTTAAAGTTGATTCCGAAACTGCACCATATATCTTACGCTGTTAATCATAGATCTGATTTTGCCACTAAGACTCGGGATACTATCAGTAACTTATCAATAATTTTTCAGGTCATCGTTTATACTAAATTTTCATTGTTGAGTTACTGTACAATACACATTACTGCCAGTCATTGGTTCTCATTTTAAGCCGTCTTGGTTCTATTGAAGACGCAGCCATTTTATGGGAGTTAAGAGGAAAATAAAGCAGAGGGTATTATTGGGTGTTTCATTTCTTCTAAAATACAGTAGGCGAAGCTTCATTATAGTTTCGGTAAAGAGGTTATTTTCAGTACCAATATTGCAACACAACGCAGAAACGCCATTCCATTTTTTTTATTCGTATAAACAAAGAAAAAACATAGAAAAGAAAACAACACAGGTCCAAAATTGCAGTTTTGTAGATAGTTTTGCAAAAGAAGATTTTCTACTTCAGTGAGGCGACACGGTGGTTTCCAACAGTAGCGTACGCAGGATTTTCAAAAGGGGGGGGGCCAGGAACAGGCGCCTAGCCAGGATTTGGAAAAGGGGGGGCTATTTTGAAAGAGTGAGAAGTGTGCAAACGACCTTGACTCGAATTTTCATTGATCTTGAATCAGTTTCAGACGGTTTGTCCGAAACTTGAGGCGAAATGTCTCGGAAAGCTCGGAAATTCAAAGCTTTTTTCCACCCAAAATTAGGTGATCTCAAAAAAAAAAAAAAAAAAAAAAAAGGTCTTCGCCAAAATTCAGAGTGATTTTTCGGCCGAAATCCGAAATTCAAAGGTTTTTTCTGCCCAAAATCAGGTGATCTCCAAAAAAAAGAAAAAAAAAAAAAGGTCTTTACTCAAGGTCCGTCCCGTTTTTCACCCGAACTCACTCAAATTTCCAGCCAAAGGCCTGAAAGCCTGATGCCCAACTTACAAAGGAGGGGGCCATGCCTCAATTTTGCTCACTTTACTATGCAATTTTGCAATCCTAGCGACCCAAAGGGGGGGGCCATGGCCCAATGCCCCCCCCCTAAATACGCCCCTGGTTTCCAAATGGGGCACTCCCGTAGGATGTGGGTGCAGGTTTGGACTTCTGAACCACAGTCACATGCACTCGTTTCGGAAAGGCCCCAGCGATGCATGTCGTCGGCGAATCGTCCAGATCGGCTGCGTAGTTTGTTGAGCTGGACCCACTTCCTGCGTGGAAGTTTGCAACCAGAATTAAGGCTCTTTCGACCACAGTGGAATAAACTCAGCCAAATCTTCAGAAACTGAGTGGTCTGGTACAGAAATTGTTTGGTCAAGGTTTCTCAGTGGATGTCGAGAGTGAAGCCTTGCAAGCTTATGGGGACAGTACATCATTTGATGGAGATGATGATCCTGATTATTAGCTCGACAAAGTAATTTCTCACACGCGTAGTGGCGACTGTTTTCAAGAGACTCGATGTCAGCTAAAAATGGAAGAAAACTGATGCGTGTAGGCTTAATGCATTCACTGATGGTACGAATTAAAGGGCGTTATTGAAGGGTGTGTTTAGCTTATTAGTATGCGAAGATTGATTCCAAACAGGGGAGCAGTATTCAGCAGGTGCAACTACAAGCGAAAGGGTAGATATACGAAGCACATCAAAGCATGCACCCCAGTTGAGACCAGCAAGTCGTTTTACAAAAGCAACTCTAGTAGATATCATCTTGTTGTTTAACTTTTCAATATGTTGACGGAAGGTTAACGACCGGTCGATAGTGACACCAAGGTACCGAGGTGCAGGATCGAAGGGAATGGATTTACCCGACGTGTGTACTTGCAACTGGTACTGAACAGGATAATTTTTTAGGTGAAAAATGTACCAAACTGATTTTGTTGTTGAAAGTTTCAAATGCCATTTTCGATAAAATTCACTCACGCAGTCCAGGTCTTGAAAAATGGTGTGCTCGATCACTGAGGTTTGTTTGTCAGACCAAGTTAGTGCCACATCGTCAGCATATTGTACACATACCTTTTGCAAGAAGTTGATGGGAAATCTGCATGGTTGGGCAAGTTAATGCAAAACGTTAGCTTCGTTAACCACTAGTCCGTTAACAAACTTCACACCTCCGTTAACGTTAATCCGTTATTTTCAGCTTTAATTAACGGAAGTTAATAAAGTCCGTTAATTCGTTTATATTTTGCGTTAATTTACATTTTTTTTATTCACTCGCCTCTAGAACACGTATTGACGCTGTTGAGCTGGTTGTAAGGAAATAGTTATTGTTATGGTTATCTTTTTGTGTTCTGGAAGTTACATTTTGAAGTCTAATCTAATTTCAAGCTAGAATTAAGTTCAAATGCACTATCGAAGCTGCAATCGGAAAATCTTTGGAAATTGCGATTAGCGATAATTAATCTACCTATGAGGCTGCATCTTATTATTTGTCACAAAAAACAGCTCCTTTTTTCGCTTTCTTCTATAAAACTCGTGCTAATAGGCAACAAGTGCTACCAGTGCAAACTGGTTTGTACCGGTACGATGAATGATTGGTGCAAGATATTAACGATAAAAACCTTAACGGAAGTTAACAGAACTTAACAGAAGTTACTTTAGTCCGTTAACAGAACTTAACGGAAGTTAATTTAGTCCGTTAACATGAAAAAACTTTTTAACGGATTAACGAGTTAATGAAAAAGTTAGCTTCGTTATTAACGGATTAACGATTAACGGACTTGTGCCCACCTATGGAAATCTGAGGTATAGACGTTGTAAAGTGTGGAAGCTAGAATGCTTCCTTGAGCTACACCATTTTAAAGTTTATAAGGCTTACTTGCTTCGCCACCTGCAAAGTGGACGAACAATCGGTTAGAGAAAAGATTCATAATGAGATCAGTAGTTTTTCTGCATGATATAGCTTTTTGTATTTTCAGATGTAAACCTGTAAGCCATACTGTGTCGTATGCGGCAGTTAGATCCAGAAATACAGCTTCAGTGACTTGTCCCATATCAAAGGATTCCTCGATGTCATCAGTAATTTGGGCTACTTAATCCACTGTAGAGCGGCCTCGTCTAAAGCCGGCTTGTTCAGGATGCAGAATGAATTCGATTGTTGGAGTAATTGGCGTAAGAACAACTCGCTCAAGTAGTTTATAAGGGGTGCAGAGTAGAGAGATGGGTCGGTAACTGGTAGGAGAGTTCACATTTTTCTCGGCTTAAGTATTGCAACAATTGAGGCAAGGCGCCACAATTTAGGAATGTGGTTGGTGTTGAAGAACACATTACAAAAACATGTTACCCATTTTAGTAGTTTTGGACCAAGATGAGTTATAAATTCATTATGGATATCATCCAGGCCAGGAGCCTTTACAGGTTTAAGCAAAAGACACGTTTCTTTGATTTCGCGGGTTAAAAATTCTAAACTTAAGTGTTCTTTTTCAGGTAACATGGTCTCATCTTCATGTGTGAAACTTCACGTTTCACTTCTTGAGTAAAAGTTTTATCACGCTCCTTGAAAATGCCATTTACTAATACTACCTGCTTTGCTATGGCATTTGGCGAAAGGGGATATTTTGCTTTGGTAGAATTTTGGCCACGTAGTTTGGGATATTATGCTGGGCTTTTTGTGAGGAGTGGGTAAAGTCAATGTCAGATATTGATTCTTTGCATCTGGCTTGTCGCATTTCATTCTTCTTGTTTACCAGGTTTGTAGCAGAAGTGGAGATTTCTTCAGAATCAACTGCCTCTTTATACAGGTTGTAGAGATCTTGGCAGTCCTCATCCCATGTTGGAATGGATGACTTTCGAAAACCACGAGGGATGCGTTTCTTTGCTACTGCGTTTATTAAGCGAGTAAAGACTCTGCATGCGATGTTAAAGTTTTCCTTACAAGGAGTAGGAAGATCTTCCGCAGCTTTTTCAAGTTCTTAGGTAAAAAGTTCCCAATCTGCTTTTCGGAAGTTACATCGAGAATAGGGGCTAAACTGCTATAAGAAATCAGCGGAGGGGTTGTAATGAGTGAAGATCTGTGCTGTGATCTGGGAAACCTTTCCAATATATAGCGTTCAGGAGTGGTTCCGTAGATTTGAGTGATACAAGTCAAGTCCAGATTATTTCATTGTTGCCATCTGCCTAAAATGAGAGATGCAGGTTGCTTGAGGTCATACGGAGTTAGCAAGTTGTTGATGGCAGCCCAATCAGCAAGGTTTTTTTTCATTGAGACTGGAGCCTGAGTACCCCCAGTTCATATGTCTACAGTTTCGGTCTCCTGCAGCTATGAAGCTTTCTGTTGGTATTGGCAGAGAAGTGATGTCCAAAGTTGCCGGAGGATAATAAACGTTCACAATAGTAGTGTTTTCTAGCTTGATAGATATCCATTCGGTGGGGTTATGATCGTCCGGCTTGCCAACATGAGAGAAGTTCAAGTTGTTCTTAACGAAGGTAGCTATGCCATGATGTGCATTAAGAATGCAATCAGCAAGTTGGAATCCACAAAGTTTTAACTGAACTTGCCTTGTTTGGTGCGTTTCTTGAACAAAAACTCTATTGGAAAAATGCTTTTCTGTTATTTGCTGAAGTATTTCTAGTTTTGCGGAGGTCCATCCTTCCACATTTATCTGCAGTATGCGTAACGACACTTTGCCAGGTCTATGAAGACCTCGCCCTAAAAAGGGCGGATTACCAGGATTAACTCCGTTATCACAGCTGACCGCGGACACATTGCGCGAAGAACCAGCAACGATCATTTTGGTGTTTATTCTGTCGATGTTAAGACTCTTCTTTTTCTTTGTTTTGTTTGCTGCATAGTTGCAAGGATTTAAAATCATTACCCAGCTTGGACGACGAGGACGTATTGTAGCTCCCACCCCACCACTCCATTGATCATGAGCTAAGCTATGAATCCATCAAAAAGTACAGGAAGACATGGAATTCCTGCGAAGTATATAAAAATGTCAGGCTCTGTTGTAGCTCCAGTTCTAACTAACATTTTTAATGCATGCATATCAACAGGATATTTTCCAAAAGTGTTAAAAACCGCTGAAGTTGTTCCAATTTTCAAAAAAGGCGAAAGAGAGTTATGCAGTAATTATCGCCCTATTTCTATTTTAAATCCTTTTGCCAAACTATTTGAAAAGTGTCTGCTTGATCAACTAAACAATTATTTTGTGAGCAATAATTTGATTAGTCCAAACCAGAATGGTTTTAAGAAAAATTGCACAACAAATGAAGCCGTTTAGATATTTACAATAAGCTACTTGACAATCTGGATAAAAAGCTCATTACATGTTCTATTTTCTTAGATTTAAGAAAAGCATATGATACCATCAATCACGCAATACTGATCAAGAAACTAGAAAAGTATGGAATTAGAGGATTATCATTACAGTTACTAGCAAGTTACCTGACTGACCGTCAACAGTATACAATTGTAAATCAATATAAATCCAAGTCAAGAGATGTTATTCGCGGTATTCCTCAAGGCTCAACGCTAGGTCCGTTGTTATTTAATATTTATATCAATGATCTTCCACTTGCCTCAAATTCCACAATTCATCTTTTTGCAGATGATACAAACCTTACTCTCTCCCATTCTAATGTTTCAACACTGCAACAAAATATTAATGATGAATTAGTCAATGTAAGCAATTGGTTTGAGGTGAATAAATTATCAATTAACTTTAATAAAACTGAGTTTATGTTTGTGACAACAAAACAAAATAAACCTGAACTCAAAGTATCAATAGATAATAATCCAATCAAGCAATCACATCACATAAAGTATCTAGGTGTTCTCATAGACGACAATCTAACCTGGAAAGAACAAATCAAGGAACAATGTTCAAAGGTAGCAAGGGGATCTTGGGCCCTTAATCAATTAAAACACTTTGTAGATGAGCAAACCTTAAGATCTGTTTACCACTGCCTCATATACTCTCATCTACAATACTGCATAAGTAGTTGGGGGACTGCTTCAAAATCAACATTAGCATCTCTCTTTATTCTGCAAAAAAGAAGCATCAGATTGTTAACTGGAAGTGGATATCGTGAGCATACTAATCCTTTGTTCTATCGAGCTAAATGCTTAAAACTCAAGGATATTTACTCTCTGGAAACTGCAAAGCTAATGTAAAAAATTCACAATAATTATCTTTTGCAAATTCAGATAAGTTTAACCTAATAAAAAACTGCTTTACACATAAGACAAGATTGAGCCACAAAAACAACTTCTTTCTTCCAAGAACTAGAACAAGATTAGGGCAAAAGTCTCTATCATTCGCAGGAATTAAAATTTGGAATGAAATTCCAAGCAGTATAAAAGAAGTTTCATTCTACAGATTTAAAAAAGCTGTTAAAGCTCATTTTTTATCAAACTATGAAACCGATAAAAGCTAGAATAACAGCTTTCTATCAGCAATGCAGTAGTAATTTCAGGAATCATAGTTGCATATTTATGCTTGAGTTCAACAATAACCTATTCTATTGCTTGAATGGCATGAGATGGTGCATTCATCTATCACACATTTATACATTACGTCATCTCTCATTTTGATGTGCCCTTGAATTATAAGTAATTTTGCAGAAACTGACTAAGGTTGATATATACTGGTATTGGAAATTGTACCAGTACCTACTAATGACATATTGGCAAACAATATAAAAACAAAGCAGAGGTTTTTTTTTCACTCCAATTGCCCACTTTAAATTGTATAAAACATAAATGAGCATTATGAACTTTATTGATTTTATTTTCTATCCAATCTGTAGTTACAGTATTTTTTTTTATTTTTAGTATGCTTAGAGTTAGAACAATTCTAATGTTGCCTTGCATTTTCTTTACATGTTGACTGTGAGTTTTGTGTGTACACTGTACAAAGTGTACATATCTTTGCAGCACTTTGTTTTAATTTTGCGTAAAATTTTTTATCATAGAAAGTAGCAGACTGAGAAAATCTAGAAGCTGCTTTTTTAACCTTAACTTGGTGAGGTGGCAGTAGACTTAGATGAGCTTTCGGTCCTTCGCTGTCTCCTCACCAAGTGACTAAATATCGCTTTGACTCTGCAAGTTTGTGTGTTGGTTTTAAAGGAATTGCATATTTTGATGCTTTGGTGATAGACCTAGAGGAAGTTGCAGTTTTTTCTTGTGATATGATGTCACTTGGTAAATAAATAAACATGATGATGATGATGATGATGACTTCATATTTATTCGAACATTTTTCGCGTTTTACAGAGCGCCCTCATCAGGAAACTAAAAATACAACAAAATGAATAACTAATATACTGCAGCTTTCAAATAAACTGAAGCGTATCTGAAAATAATTTTTTCGACATGCAATAATAATTTGGACTAGTACCAGCATCTGTTTAAAATGTCATTTTACATTCAGGCAATTGAAAATTGGCAATTGATGAAAATACAATTATGACGTTAAAAACAAAATGGTGACTTCCCAAACTATCAGTAGTTATAATAGGCTATCACGGTAAAAAGTACTGCACACTAAAAAAAAAAAAAATTAATGCACACTCAATAAAAAGGAGGCCCTATTTGCATACATTTGTTTATTGACTTTGGATTCTGTTTTTTGATTAGGAGTGCTTCATGTATTTTTGCCTCATATGCATTATAACACAAGCATTACGCTAAACCAGTCTAGTTGGAATTTCGGGTTTTCCTCTAGGCAACTGTTCAAATCAAATCAAATTGTTCATTATACTCGCTGTAATACGCCGAAGCACGCAATGAGTTTGCGGGGCCCATCTCCGCGTCATTGCGCCTGGGCAACACAGCTCCTTTCGAAGAAATATCATAGCGGTGGCAAACCGTTGGCAATACTGTGTCCGATTTGACCGGCCCAAGATTTGAACCCTTAGACCTCCCGCTCCAGAGATGAACGCGTTACCGCTCAACCAACTGGCCGGCCTAGGCAAATTGTTGCATCTTAAAATGTGGTTTTTGATTGCACTTTTGTTTGATTTAGAGTCAGAAAAATGTTTCTTTGCTTTTGTTATCAAATGCCGTGCTGAATAACCTACATAGGTTACGTTCACGTTACGTGAACATGTGTTTTTTACGCGATATTTGACTGTAGATAAGAAAGTATCCGGCTCATAATATTAAAATAGATAGAAGTTTTGATGGTTTTGAATATAGGTGTGATTTCGATGTCCAATTTGCTTTTGATAAAAACGTGCATATTTTTGAAAAAAGTTTTTGACGGTTTTACCAACTACGGAACTGTAAGAAAAACACTTTCTTTCTTGCGCATTAGAGGAATTCAAATCTTGTTGTTGTTGCTTTAGCGCATATTTACATCCTCCTGTCACCGAACAGCGTCAGACGCTTACTATTGGATGCAAGGGCGCCGAGAGCCAAATGTGGGCCCGGGGACAGCTTAAATTCTGGGCCCCCTTATATTTTAATTCAACATTACCAGCCACACGTCCTGGTTTTTCATTTAATTACCCAGCGGCGTAAGCATAATAAGACTTTTCAATAAGACGATTTCACACTGAATAAGTCTGGCCGGGCTTTTCGTGTCGGGTTCGGGTCTAAAGTCGACAAAAACTTTGGGCTCATTCGGGCCTGAGACGTATTTTTTGTCTTAGGTGCGCAAAATTATAATCAAAATAACTAGGCAACATTGCTAAATTTTTCAGACCTAACTTAACTTTCGTTTTTTTTCGGGCGTGATTCGGGCTTCAAATTAGCTTTCGGGTTTGGGCCTGAACTAGTCAGCCCGTTTATAGCTCTGGAATAGCGACAATTACAGCAAGGGGTGCGGAAGCAAAGCCTCCGCGGCTGAAAAATTTTTATAACTTGTAAGCCAAAATATGCAATTTTGATCATTTTTAAACCAATCATAAGTGTGATCAAAGCTGCAAAATTCTTTCATTGTTAGAAAGTCTATCGGCATCGTGGGCGAGTGATCAATAGAGAGTCGTTTTTATGACGACAATGCAATTAATTTAAAAGTGTGGTTCAGCCGTAGCTCACACCATCGTTGCGATGTTTCGTCCACGGATGGGATTCTTTACGACACTTATTTTTGTTTGCTGTAAACTGGCGAGCAGCAATAGAATTGCGATAACAACTCTCAAAAAATCAACAAAACACTGGAAACTCCTAAGCGGGTGCGGATTCGTTCAATATATAGCGCTATACTGTCGCCTTCTCGAGGGAAAAACAAACAAATAAACAACAAACAGAAATATTACCCAGCTAAAATGACCATTAAATTAGCGTATAAATCACACTGTAAGCGAATTTGAGTTGTACAAAATATTGTTGGCATTTATAGTATTAAAATTGGTAAATTAAACGCAGAACAGAGTTGTCAATCGGTTTTGGTTTGGGCTGGAGTTTAATTTATTTTACAAGCGTTTCAGCAAGACAATTTTTTCTAAGCAAGACTTATGTTTCAGATGCATTGAAATAAATTAGCGCATCAATTAATTTATTAAAAAATGATTGTTAAAATTAATGGTGCTTGACTTCGACAGGTTATGTGTTTCTTTGCGTGACTTTACGTGACGTAATTAGCTCCACAGAGCACTGGTTCGGGCCTGAAATCTTGGCCCGTTGACAACTCTGACACTGGGTACCAGCAAACAATGCAGCAAACTATATTCACGATTAGATTGAAATGCAGAATTTAAAAGCGAAAACATTGCTATCTGCGCTGGTGTACTCTCGCTATCTACTCATGTTTTTTTTTATGATAAGCATATCATGAAATTTAGAGTTAAGGCTCAGATAAATGCTTAGCGAATTTCAAATTTAATGCTCAAGTTATGCATAGCACATGCCATGCTTATTCTGGCATGCTACAGCAAAACAGCCATCAAACACTAGATCAAATGTTAGTAAAAATGCAAGTAAAGTACAATCCCAACAATGACCGATCGCTTCATGGTTGCTTCTACGAAGCTGGGGGCTGTTCAAATGTCATATGACGGCCTCTGGGGGGGGGGGGGGGGTAGCAAAGCATTATATCATACACAAAAGGATGGGCTATAACGTCAAAATACTCTCATATACGGGGAGAGGTGGCCAGATTTGCAGAGAAGAGTGTCATATCATGATGATTAAATAGCCCCTTTGGTGAAACGCTACAAAATAAATAAAAGAAATGTAGCTAACAAATTTGAGCGTTTTGTAGTGTTTGCTCAAGTGTTTGAGAGCAACAAGATGACTGCGTATTATAGATTATGCTATAAGCATATGATTACATTTTCTCAAATCCAGACTCGGTATGCTCATAAATAAAAACGTCAGTGGGGGCTCGTCGAAGTCAAGGGGTACCCGTCCTTGGTCCTGAGCTTGTCAGTGGGGGTTCTTTGCAGAACTCGTGGTGTCAGCGGGAGCCCATATGCAGAACCCGCGGAGTCAGCGGGAGACCATATGTAGAACCCGCGGAGTCAGCGGGGGGCATCCTTAGCTAGCAATCAGGGGCCATCATTAGCCAGTCCTTCCTCCACAAAAAAAAGACCAATTTGTTTGCAAAAAACCCTGTTGGAGTTAGAGCGTTGTTTTAATGTTATGGTAATATCTGCAAGTTGCTTGCACAGCAGCGTTCGCCGTTCACTTTTCAGTGTGATCTTGATGGGCCCCGGGGTTATTTTCCCCCTACCCCCTTCTCGGAGGCCCTGATTGGACAATCCGCGCACTTTTTATTGCATTATCTACTTCGTGGTTGGAAAAATTTGCACCTGATTGGGAGTTTCCAGCAATCATCGTCGTCCACTGAATCTACTGCTTGTTCGAAGTCACCAAGCAGAGATAATCATCGTAAAGCATCTTATCCTAGGACGCAAGAACGTGACCAGCTTGCGGGTTGAACCCAGATCATGCGATCAGGATCGTCGTAAAAACGACGCCTGTACCCTCTCGGCAACGCTGCCGACTTATTGATGGATTGAATCATGATTGGATGCACCATTATTTTGATTGCAATTTTTTTCCTATATCCGATTGAAAAACTTTTTTTGAAAATTAGATTTTTTGCCAAAAATGAATGAATTTATTCCCTAGAAATACCAAGAACAAGTGTGTTTTGAAGTTATTTCTCTATTTACAAACGTGCCATTAACAGAAACAATTGGATGAATAACAAGGTACGTATATGTTAAAGACAATCCTAGTTACCCACCGTTTAACAAGAACAGTTTTGTAAAGATAATGTTTAACGTTATCCAAGGATTTTTCGATCATGAACAAACACGAACTGTACCAGCAAACCAATGGCGTTGAGGCGTATTTAGGGTGGGGGCCATTGGGCCATGGCCCCCCCCTTTGGATCGCCAGGATAGTATAATTAGCATAAATAGTATGTAAAATTACGGCATGGCCCCTCCCTTTGTAACTTGGGTAGAGGGTTTGACCACAAAAACGGTGGACGAAGATCTTTTTTTGGCCTTTACGTAATTTTGGGCCAAAAACCGGACTAAATTTGAGTGGGAACCCTTTTTTTTTTGAGTGAAGAACTTCTTTTTTTGGTCTTCACCTAAATTTGGGCAGGAAAACGGACTTGGTTTTGGCCTGAAAAATTTTCATTTTGATCTACATCAGTGGCGTCGCTAGGGGGGGGCGGCCCGCCCCGGGTGTCACCATTTTGGGGTGACACCATTTTATGAAGTAAAACCATATCTCCACTGATTTGTGGTGAAGATCTTTTCTCCGTCCTCATGTGAACTGAAAACCTATCAATTTAGCGGCGAAAACCTTTTTTTTTTCTTTTTGTTTTGAAATTCATATATTTTTGGATCGAAAACCCAGTACTTTGACGGCAATGACCTTTTTTTTTGGTCTTCACCTATTTTTGGACCGAAAAGGGGTGACACCACGAAATTCCACCCCAGGTACCACCATTCTTAGCAACGCCATTGGTCTACATTATTCTCAATATTCTCAAATTTTCTGAATTTTCTGGCCCCCCTTTCGAAAATGCCGCGTACGCTACCGCAATTTTGTCACAATGAGATCACCGCTTGGACCTATTTTAGTTAATTTTTTCATGGCTAATTTAGAGACTAAACAATTAAACAAACTCCAGACATCCAAACCTAAGTAGTATTTACAATATGTAGATGACATCTTTGCACTATTTGACGACCAATTACG
Source organism: Trididemnum nubilum (assembly GCA_963965965.1). Classification (NCBI taxonomy): domain Eukaryota; kingdom Metazoa; phylum Chordata; class Ascidiacea; order Aplousobranchia; family Didemnidae; genus Trididemnum; species Trididemnum nubilum. The sequence goes on from OZ014489.1 coordinate 39,830,977, forward strand.
CTACTTGCTATGTATTTTTTTCGCTGCTCAATGCCCAACATCCAGATAATAAATTTCTAGTAGAGCAAAGGCAGCAGTGTTGACAATTTGATTTAGCAGCATCTGCTTCCAAATCACAACACGCTTGTGATAACCAATTTCAAACGATCCAGTTTCAAGCGATCCAATATTAAGTGATCCAATCGATATAAAGCTGTTTTTAAAAAACGGAAACAATAAATACCAACATTATGTAAAAAACATAAAACTCGCGGATTTAAAAAATATTTGTCAAAAAAAGTAAGACACTTAGTAATGCAGAAACTATAAACAATGTTTATCTAGCTCGAGCAACTACAGTAAAACAATATTTACTTGTAACCTTTAACATAATTAGCTGTAATTTACTACAGAGAATCCAAATGCGATATCCATTAAGAGTTAACTTACCGATGAGTATCCGCATGTAGACGCTAAATCCAATTGATAATAATCTGGTCTTGCACCAGAAATTTATAGTGTACCAAATCACTCATGAGAGAGAGGGAGAGAGAATGGCCACTAAGCAAGAAAGCCACTAGAAGTCTCCAAACTGCTTACTGTCAAGGGGGTTACCAAATCGGGAGACTAATAAAGCAAACGGCTTTGAAATTGCCGAGCAGTCAGGGCTCCGAAAATAATTGAGCTATAAGGCTCTGAAAAGAACAATTTTTCAGTCTACAAAATAGAACAGCAAACTACTGACTTTACAATTTGGTCTTTGCCTGCTTCTCCAGAGGATTGAAAGTGCTTCCTCTCTCGTTGGCACTAAATTATGAGTGATTTAGCACCACAAGCTGGCAGCTTGCAAGATAGTTTGTGAAGTCACTATTTTGTGTTTAACGTCATGATTGTATTTTTATCAATTGCCTGACTGTATTTATGACATTTTAGCCAGATGCAGGTAGTATTCCAAGTTATTATTGCACGATAAAAAAAATTTAATTACGTTTCAGTTATTTGAAAGTGATATTAGTTATTCATTTTGTTGTATTTTTAGTTTCCTGGTAAGGGCGCTCTGTAAAACACAAAAAATGTTCGAATAAAAATGAAGTTAGCTAGCTCAAAATGGCTTAGTAATACGATCATTGGAATGGTGTTTCTGAGTTGTGTTGCAATATGGTTACAATGCGGTTTATTTGGCAATATTATTGTACCCAAAATTTTTTCTCAAAATTCAAAAAAGGTTATAAATAGTTTTTAATGAGAAAGTTTAAGCCCATTAGTATCGCTTTTACTGGCTGCGTAATTATGCAAACTTAACACAAGATGATCATTGCTCCTTCTTGTTGTTGTTTTTGTGCTTAATTTTTTTATTGCTCGTTTTTTTTATTTGCATTTTTTTCTGAGTTTTCACCTACGCTATATCATTAAAACATTGCAATGGGACTAACAAGGCAGATGCTCAACAGCAGACGACTTCTCAGTTCCTTCGCATCCACCTTGTCGCTCCACTCAAATGTACTATTTATTTATTGTAGAACTATTTGTTTCAAATGGCGTAGAGTAATAAATTGTGTAATGGTGAGCTAACCATCATACAATCGACTTCATACTGTACAGCTTGTGGTTAAAATCAGGAAACGATTATTGAACAAACTACTGCTTAGCGGAAGTCAAAAAAATCTGTTTCATTGCTGGTTTTTGTTTAGATATTCAAGAGAGTGTCGCGGAACTCAACACCGTTTCGGCAGATATTCAACGCCAGCTTGTGACTCTACAAGAAGGTAATTACAGTATTAATGCGTATGGTCATTACAGAATTAACGCGGGCAATGTTTAGATTAAAATGACGTCATTATTTTGTGATGGCAATGCTAATCAACGTCTTTCAGGGTTTTTCAGATTCTTTCGGACTCTTCCACTGCAGGATTTCTAAAGCCAATCGTGGTTTTCGATAACAACTCGAAAATTACATAAGTTATAAACTTTAAAATTTCACTCTGTGGTAGAGCATTTTTTCTTCTTTTAGTACAGCATTAACAACTTTGAAATTTATTCTAGAAAGTTAATAAAATATGCTTTATATTTAACAAAGGCTAAAGTTTTACAAACAGTAGGCTAGTATATGCTTTTAAGGAGTTTAACCCTATTTTACACGGGTTATTTGATCAACTCATTTCACTCGGAAATGCCCCCTCTAATTCTTAAACAAAGTGACACGAAATTAATTCAAGGGTAACCAAACTTAGCATGCTTGTTGGTGATTTCCAAACTTTTTAAAAATTGGATTTTGAATTGATGACGTAATCGTAATTAAGTCATCAAAGCTATTCACTTCACTTAAGCGTGTGATAACGTTTTAACTGCTAACTGTTTACCTACATTTCACACCGACTTCCTGGATGTTACATTCAAATTAAAAGTAGTGGCCTTATCGTAAACCCAATAACCAGCATCTCTACATCAATGCGGGATCCAATCATCCGCCAATGATTAACAAAAACAACTACCCAGATGTTGTCCAAGCGGTTATCTGACCTATCTTGCCACCTCCAGGAATTTGCAAAGGCCGCCACTCCGTTCAATACCGCCATGAAGACAAGTGGTTATCACATAGAACTTGCTTACGACGACCATGCTACAGATACCCGCGCAGGAAAAAGAAATCGCAAGCGCAATATAGTATGGTTTAATCCACCCTTTAGCGAAAGTGTCAAGAACAACATCAGCAAAGAATTCCTAAAGCTCTTAGATAAGAACTTCCCCCTCACCACCATCTACGGAAAGTATGCAATCGCAAAACCCTAAAAGTCAGCTGCAGTTGCAAGCCCAATATGGCTACAATTATATCCAGCCAAAACAAAAACCTTCTCGGTAACAAACAGGAGCCAAAGACCACCATCTCTCCTTACAACTGCCGCAACTCAGCAAACTGCTCTTTCAATGGAGAATGCCGCGAAAAGGCTGACGTATACAAAGCCTCCATCACATCTGATGGCTCTTCCAAACATTATATTTGGTGCACCGAAACGGAATTCAAGACCCGTTATTACAATCACACCCACTCCTGCAGATATCGATAGAAAAGAAATGCGACTGAACTCTCAAAAACATTTCGGAATGTTAAAGATTCTGGCCATGAGCTTGTAATGAAATGATTCTATATATTTTTTTAATGACTTGGCTGACTGATGCCCCCTTAGCTCTTCCCTCTGGTTGCGTCACTGACTGCGACCTGAAAAAATCTAGAGTGTGCTCTAAAAAAATACAAAACAGCTGGTCTTTTAAAAATGTTTTCACTAATTGTTTTCGGTCATAATCAGGCCCGTAGCCAGGATTTGGAAAAGGGGGGGGCTATTTTGAAACAGTGAGAAGTGTGCAAACGACCTTGACTCGAATTTTCATTGACCTTGAATCAGTTTCAGACGGTTTGTCCGAAATTTGAGACGAAATGTCTCGGAAATTCAAAGGTTTTTTCCGCCCAAAATTAGGTGATCTCCAAGAAAAAAAAAAAAGGTCTTCGCCAAAATTCAGAGTGATTTTTCGGCCGAAATCCAAACTTCAAAGGTTTTTTCTGCCCAAAATTAGGTGATCTCCAAAAAAAAAGAAAAAAAGGTCTTCGCCAAAATTCAGGGCGATTTTTCTTCCAATTTCGCAAGTTCAAACGTTTGAGGGGGGCTCTTTTCGTATGGGGGGGGGCTATTTTCCATTTTTCACAGAAAATCGGCCTCAAAAGCACAAAAAACATGCAATTTTGCATACTTTACAAGCCAATGGGGGGGGCTCGAGCCCCCCCCGCCCCCCCCTGGCTACGCTACTGGTCATAATCACTAATGAAGTACCGGTAACGATTCTAAAGGCTTACGTTACATTTCTATTCCGCGACACATTCGTAAAGGCGTGTTAATAAGACGTATTATTGCGTCACATTTTTGTTTGGCAGTTGCGGGCCAACAATTTTGCAAAGAACCGAGAAAACTTCAAACGAAAATTAACTTTGAACGCAATTATTGTTTTTTCCATTATTGCCTTTTGTCTTGTCGTTACATAATGCTCCAAAAAAGTATTTGGAGTAAACCGAAATGGTGGGGCACAAGCAGTCGTTTGGAAGGCACGGCCCCCCTGGTCCCCGTAGCGACGGCACTGGCATACCTGTCAACATTTGAAAATGCCAAATCGGGAGATTTGTTACCAGCAAATTCAATAGCTGGAAAGTTTCGCCTCTCAGACCTCACTCCTGTTTCTACTGCTTTAATAATTAATTGTTGTTGTCTTTTAATGTTGGTACACATTACCAAAATTTTGACATTACCATTTCAGGTTCTAGCAGTTCTGGCTACTTAAAGACAGGCTAATTAAATCAAGCAGTCTTTTTGTTTTGGATACGGTACCACGTAACCGGTAACATCAGTACTGTTTCATACCCTTCATTGACACACGGCGTCAAAAGTCATGCTACATTCAGCGCAGCAGTCGCTTACCAAAAAATACTGAACAATAAAAGTGAAATATCATTCAACCACGTCTACTTTAACCAGACCCGCATCCCCCAGAAAAATTTTTCGCTCCCCGGCCAAGACAAAATCAGTTGTATGTGTATAGTGTTATATTAATTATCGCCCCCACTTAACTACCTTTCGCCCCCTCCACCCTTACCTTAAGCATTTGCTTCTACTTGTGAGCCTGATTTTAACTCTTGTGGGCTTGAATATTGTTGTACGAGTATGTGGCTTTTTTGGCAGCATTCATCCCTACTTTAGAAGGGTTAAAGCCAGCAGCACTGCGGTCACAATTTAATTTTCAACTTAAAAGCGGGCACACAGTGTCATTGTGCAAACTGGTTCTGTTTTCGGTTACAATCTTCTGCACCATGGAAATTGTTCTTTCGCTAGATGCGTTTGAGTGAGGTATGCAGAGGAGCGATTTCATTAATGCAGCAGGATTGCAAAAAATTTGTTCACCGGCTATTTTCTTCCGCCCCATAAAGCCCCAAAACTTGTCCACTCGCAGATCTTTGGGCATTTCAGCGTCATCCTGCAATTGGTGCTCTTAAAACTCATCACGAAGTGTATCTTCGTCCAAGCCAAGTTGAGGGAATCATTGGGACAACCTCACTAGTGTCATGTATAGAATTTATGTCATAAGTAAGAAATAAAGTGAAGACATAATTTTTCCGTTCATGTAAAGTTTTGGGTAGACTACTCCGATTTAAAAAAAATATTTTAAATTTTTACAGCAATCACAATCTTTGTATAGACTATAGACCATAACAATATTAGTTCCACAAATTTCAAGTCGCCCTTTTTCTACTTGTAGGTCTACAATTTGAATTTTTTAAATTGTCTCTCCTCTTAACTTTTATGATTTGTGAAATTTTTGTCTTTCCAGCTCCATATTTTTTTGCCAGCTCGCTGTCTGGAAACATGTCGCTGACGATTTTCGAAAATTCATCACAAATGCTAAACGGCAAGTTGTTCTTCACCACAAACATTGCAAATTTTGTTTCCTCATAAACACGGTTATCGCTCTCTTCTTGTCCCTTTACCATAAAGCTGGTTATCCTTTGATTGTTTTTTTCGGCCGCAATGCTCTTTTTATGATTTTCGGAGGTGACGTGTTTCGTTACGTCATTCTTCCCTTCTCTAGCTACGCTAATGTCTATTTCAGAAGAATTACATGTAGCGTACTCATCCCCTTTATGACTTTTACGTATAAAACGTTAGTCTTTCTCCCAAGTTTGCTTGTACTTACAGCTATACTTTTTTTTTTACTTTTACCCGACTCTTCTTGCAACTCTCGCTGACCAACTCCCTTGCGCTTATTAGTAGTAACACTTTCAGCGACAGGGCCATTAAAAGAGCTCAGCTCTTTAAAGCTGCAACGACCTGCAATGACCGGTACCAGAGTCTGCGATTTGTGCATGCCATTGTTATTTCTTACGTCATCAATTCTTAGCAATTAGGATTGATGTTACCCGTTATGTGAAAGCAAGATCACACATTAATTTTCAAATCAACACTCTTGAAAAATAAAAAATCAGTCGAAGCAGGGGTCGAAGTGTATTCTTTCCCTTTCAGAAAAAAAAAAAAGATTCGCGAACAAAATTGATTAATTTTTCAAAAAACTGATTAATGTTTAAATTCAAAAAATCTCGAGCTAAATCGTGATATCGGGAGATTTTTTGTTGAGATCGGGTGATCGGGAGAAATCATCGAAATCGGGAGTCTCCCGACAAAATCGGGAGAGTTGACAGGTAAGGGCACTGGGGGTGCGTGGGTGGTGGGGTTGCTATTCAGTATTAGTTGATTACCAATCACTTTGAACCAAATATCGTTATATCGTTCCAGTAACTTCCCCACCAATTATTTTTCTCCTAAATATTGACAAAATGGATTATAACTCCATGTGCGTTTCATTGAACTGTAACGTTTTATGATTTACGGTACCAGTTTCCAAATAAAATAATTGTTATTTTGCCATTAGCCTCCTCTCAAATAGCCATTGCCCATATATGCAAATAGTTTAATCATGTTTTTGCACTGCTAATTTCTATGCCACATTTTAAAACATTAATTTTCATCATAATTGGCCTAAAATTAGGTTATTTTTGCAAAAAATACATAAGCTTCGTGAGCTGGGGGCTACGCCCCCAGACCCCAAAATTATCAGACCGACCCCATTGCAGATTTTGGGCTACGCGCCTGAGTCTAATCATGTTTATGTTTTTGCGCTGCTAATTTCTGGGGCATCAGAGTTCTTTCTAATAACACGTTTCAAGAGCATTAATTTTTATCAAAATAAGCCTAAAATTAAGTTATTTTTGCAAAAAATAAAATTTTTCAAGTGCTGAGGACTTCGTCCCCAGACCCCCAATGGCCTTCGGCGGATTGAAGAAGAGCTTTCAGATTCCCGAAACAGTCCCTTCCATATTGCAGATTTCTGGTTACACGGGTTATGCCAAACATGTGCTGCTCAAGTATTTTAAAGTTTTTTAATGAGACGTAATTAAGCTTGCAAAATAACTACGTCTATTTACTGTAATGAAGTAGTACCTACTAGCTGTAAAATATAACCTTTTGCAACCTACTATACATTATAAAGGGTGACACCACGAAATTCCTCCCTGGGTTTCACCATCCTTAGCAACGCCCCTGGAAATACTTTTATTTCTTTATTTGTGTCTGATCAACATAAATGGAAAAACACTTGCAAAATAATTTACAAAATTATTTTACGAGTAATTTTTAGTTTTAGAACTAGTGTGAAAGCAGCTACATTAATGTAACATGTAGTTCGAGAAAAAAAACGACTTTTTTTCTCCCGATAATTTGTCAAAATTTTGTTCAAATTTCACCAATTTTTCTATCTTTAACAAAGCAAAATTCAAGATTATGATTTTGGACATGTGTTTTTTTAAATTCACTGGACATTTTCTTCTCAAAAAAAAAGAAAAGTCAATTTTTCTACGCGTCATTTTTCAAAAGTCACATAACACAATTCTTCCTAACAGTTTGTGGCGCATAATCCTGTTTTTAGATATTCAACAAATGCCTGGAGAGATCAGTGATCCTGCTATGAATATTCGACTTCAAATCAACACCCTTAGAGAAAGTACAGTAATTATAGTGATACGCTTAGGCTTATGGAATGTGAATTGGATTTGTTTTTTTTTGCTTTGTTAAGAAGCACCACGCTTCTTTAATATGGATTTATTGGGTTAAAAATGAAACCTTCTGTTTCTAAGGATCTGGCTGAATTTTTTAAAGTTGATTTTGGTTTTATTTTTTAATAGCAAGACAAAATTATAATACCATTTCAGTGTATCAATTAATATATTCTTTTAACTACTAGGTATCATTAACACTTTGAGTTTTTCAGCAGCTGTAGTGACGTAAAATTCTGTTGGAGATATTTCTATGCTATCACTGTATTGGTAGCAATGTGAATCCAACTTGACAGAACACCATAAGCCTTTAGCGCGGCTGTTCACCAGTTGTTTAAGTTGTATACGTCATAAAACTTGATGAATGATTACTTTGTATTGCATGGTTTCAAGCAGAATAACACCTTTACTCCTGCCATTGATTTCATTTCTTTTATGCAATGAGTTTATACCTTAGACCAAAAAAAAAAAAACGATAATCAACTTTACGTCTGCAATGGTTCCGCTTGAGCAGATAGAACTTGGTCGAAAAATGCAACAAAAATGAACCATAATGAACAAACGGGTTGACTTAGTTCCGTTTGAGTAAACAGGATTCTAGCCGAAAAATAAAAGAAAAAAGAATTGCAAAGTTAAGAGTTTTGTAGTAATCAACACACATTGAATGAGTTGGCTTCTAGCAGGCCACTTGTTCCAGCAGCAGCTGCTTGAAGCAGACAACCAAAGCCTTGTATTCAAGCGAAAAGTAGTTTTCCAAAGTTGTTTGTGATGTCCGGTTAAAACAGTATGACGTAATAATACATTTTTTCACCAGTTTCCTTACATCCAATTCATAAACCTTTTGCTTTTAGGTTTACTGGCAACTCCGGAGTCAGGATGGTTTAAAGGATTGAATGGATTCCAATATACGCTGGTTCGGTCTGAACAATCCTGGCAAGAAAGCAGGCAAATTTGCCAATCAATGGGAGGAGATCTTGCGACAGAAGGATTCCGAGATATCACAAGGAAGTAGGACTGCATAATATACAATACCTAAGTTTCAAAATTAGTGAAAATGTACAGTTTGTAATTACATTAATTTTGTAGCCTATTTAGTAATTCACCTTGACCAAGAGACATGCAGTTAAATGACTATTTCTTAAATAGGTATTGCACATTAATTTTTTAATTTTAACAATAAATATGTAATAAATAAATAATTGATTACCTACGTTCTTGTCCCGTTTTTTCATTGTTTGACAGTAAACAGCTTTAACGGGAAAGATTTTGACCTCACGGGTCGAAAATTCCACTGTGGCAACATGGCAGTATCAAATTTGCACACGTGATTTCTAACCGACTTAGTTTTCTGGTAGGTCCCGGTGAAAAATTGTGTTTTTGCCAGGCTTCTGCAGTGGCTTTGGCGAAAAAGTTGTGGTTTTACAGCAAAAGAAAAATTAGGATTTTTCATTTAAATTTTTTATTGTTGACACAAAGATATTCGATTTGGTGCATTTAGAAAGAAACTTGAAAAATAAGCCTAGGCCAATAGGATAACAGTTATACTTTTGGTGTGTGTCATATCGTCCTACCTGGTAGTTTTTTGTTATGATTGGAGTAAATCAAGCCGAGTATAAAAACGCAGAGGGCTAGATTAGGCTTTACACCGCTATTAAAAATCTACAGGTACGCTACTTAACTTAGTGGTTAGGCTAGTACGTCTAGGAGCTAGGCTTTATAGCAGTTCTATTCAGGCGCGTAGCCAAGAATTTGCAATGGGGGGGGCTGTTTCGGAGGCTGGAAACAACATCAAACGATCTTGACCCAGATTTTGATCGGACTTCACTCAGATTGGGTCGGTGTTTCTGTCCAAATTCAGGTGATCTCAAAAAAAAGTCCTTACTCAGATTGAGTCAGTTTTTCTAGGGCTATTTTCGTTTCGTTTCGTTTTTAGATGGGGGGAGAGGCTATTTTCCTTTTTTAGAGCATAAATCGGCCTCAAAAGTGCTAAAAACGTGGTGTTCCGCATACTCTTCAGTTCAATGGGTGGAGCTATAGCCCCTCCTTCGACCCCCCTGGCTACGCTACTGCGTCTATTGCAGATTGGTAGTGACTAGCTTACTTTACCAAAAACTTGAAGTTAAAAAGAATAAAATAAAAATTAAGAATATTCATTCGCACATTATTCATTATTTATTTTTTGAGACTTTAGATTTTGGCTAGATTTGAGACAGTTTATGCGTTCTTGTAACTATAGCAATTATTCTTTACTAACATTATCGGTGTATCCACATGAGCAACTTTTAATGGTTGATTCAAAAAATTTTGGTTGATTCAAAAATTTACTACAAATAGCGGAAAAAAGAAATGCAAATATTTTTTGATGTAGAAGTCGAAGGATTCTGAAATCTATGGGGTGCCATGTGTAAAATTATTTTTCAAAAAGTCTACTGTTTTTTAGGCATATTTAAGACGAAAATTTTCTGATATAAGAAATTGGAATTCCTATTTATTAAATAAGAAAATTCCAATTCCAATATAATAAATAAGAATTTTTTTTTGATTAAAAGTTATCTTATTTATTAAACAAGAATTCGTATTTGATATTGGAATTCTTATTTATTATATTGGAATTCTTATTTATTATATTGGAATTCTTATTTATTATATTGGAATTCTTATTTATTATATTGGAATTCTTATTTATTATATTGGAAGAATTATAGCAGAATACGCAAGAAAATTATGCAAGACACTTTCTGATTTAACTTTCCGATTTAACTTTCCAATTTAACTTTCCGATTTAACTTTCCAATTTAACTTTCCGATTTAACTTTCCAATTTAACTTTCCAATTTAACTTTCCAATTTAACTTTCCGATTTAACTTTCCAATTTAACTTTCCGATTTAACTTTCCAATTTAACTTTCCAATTTAACTTTCCGATATAACTTTTTGCTTGGCAACACTGAATGAAATTGGCGGGAACTTGTTTTGGAAGTTTTTCGCTAAACCAGTGGTCAAGGCTCCTGAGAGTTTTGTGATGTGATCATATGAGTGGTGACTTGTGTTAAAAAAGGCAAAGAGAAATTGAAGTAAGGGAAGCCATGAAAATTGAGCATAGCCAAGCAGTATGCGTCAAAATTCTCGAGAGCTAGCAGGACGGCTTGGCAATAGCATGAGTTATTCTGCCTACACATACTGACTAAAAGTTAAACTAGGCTAAATGTGTAAAAGAAAAATTATTATATGATTGACAAGTGCCAGACTAGGATAGGATATCAAGTACTACAGAGTGCTAGACAGTGTGAAATAGCCTCATTAAACTTTAGGCCTATGCATTGTTTATTTAAAAGTAGTCAATATTTTTATTGCTGAAAATTTTGTGACTTTGCAAGGTTAGAGATATTTTTCAAATATTCTAAAAAGGCATAGACAAAAGTAAGTGTGTTAGGCTTATATTTTGTTTAATTTTAGTGCAGGCGTTGAGTGTCAAGACACTTTCTTTGAAAATACATGCAGGCGATTAAAATTCACACTTTCAACAAACTGTTGCACCAAATAAAGGTGGCATTATCTTACTGACAAAATTAGGCTAGACAACTGATACCCTTCCTAGACAAATGACAGCCTTACTATGTCTATATAACAACTATAAATAATAAAAGTAATAACAAATTAGGCTCTACAGTAACTGGTAGCCAGTGTCATTACCTCAAGTACAGCTTATACAAGTTGCTAGTGATGCCAATTTCAGAATATGCTAGCCTATACAGCTCCATGTAGCTGGTAATTGAAAACTAAAGCTTTTTATTGAAAGTGATGCAGGATTTGTCACAAACTCAGATAGAGACAATGATGCTGCCTTTTAAATAAGGAAGTGGCTAATATCACGTTACGTAACGTCCTTAAAGAGAATAAGCGATCGAAAAGTGGGCACTCATTTGCTCATTTACACTTTTTTATTTTTTTATTAACACTAGGGTTTGGTTTTGAGTTTGGATTAGGATTAAGGTTAGGGGTAAAGTTTGTTTTAGGTTTAGGGTTGGGGTTAGGGCTATGATATCTATTTTCTTATTCTTACGTAATGTAACAGCAGCCTTTGCCTTTAAATAAATCTCCACCCGATTTGGAGTTGACAAAGTTCTATTGCTCCCAGTTATCCAGTAATCCTACTAGTGTATAAGTTGTTAAGTTGTTACCATGAAGCAACTTATTCAAGACATAACTACGTTATCAATGTGCAAAACTGCAAGATGAACCCAAATATGAGGTTGTGTGATCAGGGTTATTGCAAAAATAGTGATAACCACTTTTGGCCACAATGCTGACAAATCTACTGTATTATGAATACTGAATAGTCTACTGCAAAAACTCTTAAACCAGGACCAGAAGGCAAAATACTTGCAAATTACAATCTGACCATAATCATTAGCTATTCATTATTGAGCATGCCAAATGATTTACCTATCAAGCGTGTGATGTATCAGGCTGCATCAAAACCTACAGATAAAAGTGGTTCTAATGTTAATATTAGATTGCATCTTAATTGCAGAGGTATCGCACTTAAAACTGCACATACAAAAACTAGGCTACTTTACCGAATATGAGAGGTTAAATAAATGTCCCTCACCCAGCTGCTTTAACAAACTACTACGTTGTGAACTTGTGGTTACCACTTACTGGACTGTTGGAATAAGTTAGTTTAATCTTACTAAGTATCCGTACTCCAATGTGTAGTACTTGATATCCTATCCTAGTCTGGCACTTGTCAATCATATAATAATTTTTCTTTTACACATTTAGCCTAGTTTAACTTTTAGTCAGTATGTGTAGGCAGAATAACTCATGCTATTGCCAAGCCGTCCTGCTAGCTCTCGAGAATTTTGACGCATACTGCTTGGCTATGCTCAATTTTCATGGCTTCCCTTACTTCAATTTCTCTTTGCCTTTTTTAACACAAGTCACCACTCATATGATCACATCACAAAACTCTCAGGAGCCTTGACCACTGGTTTAGCGAAAAACTTCCAAAACAAGTTCCCGCCAATTTCATTCAGTGTTGCCAAGCAAAAAGTTATATCGGAAAGTTAAATCGGAAAGTTAAATTGGAAAGTTAAATCGGAAAGTTAAATTGGAAAGTTAAATCGGAAAGTTAAATCAGAAAGTGTCTTGCATAATTTTCTTGCGTATTCTGCTATAATTCTTCCAATATAATAAATAAGAATTCCAATATAATAAATAAGAATTCCAATATAATAAATAAGAATTCCAATATCAAATACGAATTCTTGTTTAATAAATAAGATAACTTTTAATCAAAAAAATTCTTATTTATTATATTGGAATTGAAATTTTCTTATTTAATAAATAGGAATTCCAATTTCTTATATCAGAAAATTTTCGTCTTAAATATGCCTAAAAAACAGTAGACTTTTTTGAAAAATAATTTTACACATGGCACCCCATAGCAATCAGCCTCAAAACTGGAAAAATAAAACAATCTTGTGTTTGAGTGGCAATAAATTGCTTTAAACTACACCAGTGGTTACCAACTTTTTTTTTTTAATTCACAAAGAACCCCATGCATTTTTCAAAAATGTTTGACGGCCTTGCGTGCAAGGCTAAAAACATGTACAAAAAGACTGAGCTTCAGCTGAGCCACGTACTAAATATAGTAGTAGCGGCTAAATATAGTAGCTAAATATAGTAGTAGCGGCCGATAAACTAAACTTTTCTCTCTGTGACGTCATGGGAAAGTTGGGTAATGTGATCACAATGAACGCATAGGAAGCAAAAAATGAACCTCTCAAGCATAGATTGCATACCTCCTGAACACACAAGAGTCGTAAGCAAAATTATTAAGCTACGAGCCAAGTAAAGCCTATGCCAAATTTCATTTGCGGACCTTCTAAAAGTCCTTTATGGACCCTAAAAGGTCCGCGGACCCCACTTTGAGAACCACTGAACTAGACCTTAACGCCCCTCTAATACAGTATAATATCACCTTATTCATCACCATTAAATTTGTCAGTTCTCTTGATTTGCCACATTTTTTTGGTTTCGGCAAAAATCCCATCTTTTGTGTGCATTGCGATTACCATAATTCTTCACCTTCTAAAAGCCTGTCTACACTTGTGCGTACACAATCTTTTACGTCAGCGCGCGCACGTCGAAAGAGTCTACACTATACAAAACGGCGCTTATAAGCGTAACGGCTTAACAGCAGAAATGAAGTCCTCAAGAACACAATTTGAAGTCCTTGGCCTTGGCCTCGAAGGTCAAGTTCTTGGCCTTGGTCTCGAAGCCTCAAGTCCCCGAAAATTCCCCTGTCCTCGGCTCCAGGACGGTACTATTTTTTGAACCGATGAAATTTCGTTCGAAAACGCCAGAAACCTCGCGGAAAATTTGTAAAGACACTTTTTTGTTTTCCTCAATTGAAGATCGCTTGAAAAAAATTTTTGAAGATCTTTTTTTTGAGATCGCCTGGAATATTTTTTTGAAGACCTTTTGTTTTTGGAGAACACTTGCGCCTGTGTCCTTGGTCCTTGGCCTTGGGCTCGAGCATTCCTGTTCTTGGCCTCGAGAGGGTCTGTCCTCGAAGCCTTGGAAAGGCTGTCTTTGGTCTTGGCCTCGAATTTTTTTGTGTTCTTGGCTTTGGTCTCGAACATTGTGTTCTCGACTCCATTTCTGCTTAACAGCGTATTCTTTAGGTTGCCATATATTGTGTAGAATTGGATGACGGAAATCGTAGATTTATTCCATTCTTTGTTGAATCGGTTAAATAGTGGTCAGATTATGCATCACGAGAAATAGTGATCTCTTTTTCAATAATTTGTATGGAAATTTTTTTCTACCTTCCTCACAAAAAAACATAACGGATGGCCAGGGGCGTAGCCAGGATTTGGAAAAGGGGGGGGGGACTATTTTGAAAGAGTGAGAAAAGTGCAATCGACCTTGACCCGAATTTTCATTGTTCTTGAATCAGTTTCACACGGTTTGTCCGAAACTTGAGACGAAATTTCTCGGAAAGCTCGGAAATTCAAAGTTTTTTTTCCGCCCAAAATCAGGTGGTCTCCTAAAAAAGAAAAAAAAAGGTCTTCACCGAAATTGAGTCAGATTTTTCGGAAATTCAAACGTTTGAGGGGGGCTGTTTTCCTATGGGGGGGGCTATTTTCAATTTTTCACAAAAAATCGGCCTCAAAAGCACAAAAAACGTGCGATTTTGCATACTTCACAAGCCAATGGGGGGGCTCGAGCCCCCCCCCCCGCCCCCCCCCCTGGCTACGCTACTGCGTATGGCCAATCAAGAGTGTTGCAGTGGCTATTAATTAGCTAGCGAAGTTTTTTTGAATGTAACAAAAAAATGGTTGCACCAATCAGTGATCGAGCGTCTGTTACTGAAACAATAAATCTGAGTTTGATTCCCGGTCGGACCAAACCAAACACTATGAAAATTAGTATTCACAGCTTCCTTGCTTTGCGTTCTGCAAGAAAAATGGCAGTGTGAAGACTCCACAGTGTGTGGTAAACAGGTTGACAAGAGGCAGCTTAAACTCGAAGAAACGATGAAAACCGGTCGGGTCGACCGGCACCGGTCGGGTCGAGATTCTTCGACCGGCTGGTCAAGCCGGTTGAGGCACCGGTTGAATTCTGCTTTCTTGCAACTAAAAGACAGATAAGCACCAACCGAAATATACATATATATTTATTATAAATAAAACTTTTTGTAAAAAAATAGCATTAACAACCCATACCTTTTGAAAACACTTGTTGAATGGTTTCATGCTGTGACTAATATGATGTGACAATTAGGACATACGCATCCAGGGGCGTATTTAGGGGGGGGGCATTGTGCCATGCCCCCCCCCCCCCCTTTGGACCACGGCATAAAGCAAAAAAGTGCAAGATATACGCTGAAATTGCGTAATCAGATTACAATAAACCAAGCATGTGGAAGAGGCTAACGCTACCTGGCATTTTAGCATCATTTTAATAACCTTGAGAGTAGAAGTGGCGCAAATTTTAGATTTTTTAGTACCGGTTCATGCTAAAATCGTGCCGCTTTGAAAAGCTTTTTTCTACTTAGATTTACCACACTCTACACTGGGCAAGAAAGACATAGATCTTATTTTTTTTAATCTAACTAGTCATGGCTTGTTCTGAAGTAGCAGCATTTCTACAAACTGCTCGGGCACATTATATTTCAAATATTTTTTGCCAATGTCATAACATAACAATTTAGTGTTTGCTGCTCGGCAAATTGCAAATAATCTGTCACCCATAGCTAAAAAATTTTAACTTCTTTTCTTGGCCTTACGCATAATATTAAAAAGAATGTCTATTAATTTAGCTTATGCCCTCCAATTCTTTTTATGCTTATTTTGTGCACGTTTTGCGCTGCTCAAAACAGGCCTTTTAAACCAAAATTTAACCTAAAAAGTCCTTAAAATTGAGGTATTATTGCAAAAAACACAAAAATCTTTTTCCGTTTTTTTTCTTAGACCCCATTTCGAGTCACGAATTCAATTCTAACACCTAATTCCCTTTTGAAAATTTTTCATTCTTTTGAAAATTCGAATTATCTCGAACATTCCAAATCAAAAAAAACGGCAAAGCTAGTAAAGCAGTCACAATTACATTAAATCACAGAAAATAAATAATCATAACAAACCCATTCCAAATTATTGTATGTGGCACTACAGTATTTTTTAGGCCATAAGAAGCAACAAGCTAGACCATATAACTGTTATTGATGCACTGGCATATTATCAAGAAATGGCTTCTATAATTGTTCTTCTCATGCATATGGTGCACCAAATAAATAGCTTTTCTAGCTTTTATTTTTAAACTCAAAGGGCACCAAGCAATAAAACGCACTAGATGACATTAAACTTATTAAGCTCTGAAACATTAACAAAAAAATCTAAATACTGCAACTCTAAATGAATTCATGATGGAAATCAAATCAAGTTTTTCATTATACTTGCTGTAATACATAGAAGCATGAAACGAGTAGGCAGGGCCCATTTCCACATCATTGCGTCCGAGCAACACAACTCCTTCCGAAGAAATGCCGCAGTGGTGGCGAGCCATTGGCAACATTGTGTTCGATTGGCCAGCCCAAGAATTGAACCTCAGACCTTCCACTCTAGAGACAAACGCATTACCGCTCGACCAGTTGACAGTAAAAAGAGCATAACCAGCGCATAAATTAAATGCATGATTGTATAAGGCACAAGTTTGGTTTTTTAAAAACTTTAAGTATTTTAGTGTATCTTATGGTATAAAAATATGGCACTTTAAAATCTTAGTTTCACCTAAGAAAAACAAGCAATGCTACTCATATGTTACAAGAAACTTGAAATTGTGAAGTTAAGTCGCAGTGATGTGAATACTGTCTTGTCACATGATCACATCAGAAAATACTTAAAAAGTGAAAAATATTCTTCAGCCCACTACAACTTTCAGATGATTATTTTGACTGTAAGCAAAGCAAAATTTGTTTTTTAATTTCATTATGAAAACGCCCAAAACAATTTTTTTAAATAAAAGCTCAAAGAACTGGTATTGGTAAAGATTGTTAACCGAGGAATATAAACATAATTAGCAAAAACAACTAACCTTTGAAAACCTTACAAATGGTCATGATCCATGAAACCTAAAACATCAAAGATTAACCTTAATTGCATAGGTTCATCAATAAGTCTTTTTGGGCAAGGATCAAAAGTACATATCATTGATATATTTGTTATACTACAAGTCTTAAAGAACTCACGATTAGAATTAGGTCACAACTCAAACAATAAAAAATTGCTAGTAGTAGATTCCTACTGTAATTTATAATGTATTCTAAAAAAAATAGTAGAAACTAAAAATTTTTGATCTTACTAAGCTTTCACATGAACAATAGGCTATTGGCTTGACAGTGTCTGTCATTTAACTCAACCGTTTGTAAAAGCCTGATTAAAACCTACTGGTTATTGAATATTAAGTGTGGAACTCTTTAAATACAATCAGTTTTACTTGTCTTTAGCTGTTACTGCACAGCCTGCCGGTATCATATCAGTAGCCCTTGGTAATTGCATTTTAATTCTGCTTTCATTAACTGATACGATAGTCAAGTCAAGTCAAGTTTATTTTACCATACGCTTAAAAGTAAGCAGGCAGAAAACAGCGAAACGTTTCTACAAAATATACGCTAACAAGCTAACTATTTTGGGTTGTCGCATAAGTTCGTTCGTATTTATGGAACATGTTACTTTAATACATGGAATTGCACTCAAAACTTAACATAATATATCTTTGCAAATTTGTATCTGATAAAAAGATAACATTCACGTAAAAAAAATGTGTCCAAATAATCATTGTTTATTGAGCGAAATGTTCCATAATAAATCAATCAATGAGATAGTCTCCACTTTGTTCAACAATTTTGCTCCGTCGTTCCGGTAATTTTCGAATTCCATCTCGGTAAAAAGTTTTTGGCTTTTTGTCAAAAAATTCGTCAATGAAGGCTGAAATGGCTGTATCACTCTCAAAGATATGGCCAGATAGGTGATTTGACAGTGAACGAAAAAGATGGAAATCCGTTGGAGCCAAATCGGGAGAATATGGCGGATGAGGAAGGATCTCCCACCCGAGCTCTTCGATGACAGACTTTGTCATCTTCGCAACATGCGGTCGAGCATTGTCGTGTTGCAGCAAAACCTCGTTATTCAGCCTTGGTCTTTTCTCCTCAATAGCTGCCTTGACACGTTGAAGCTGCTGGCAGTACAACTCTGCATTGATTGTCATGTTCTTGGGCAACAATTCATGATGAACAACTCCAGATTGATCCCACCATACTGAGAGCATCACTTTGGTTTGATGAATTTCAGATTTTGCACGAGGTCGTGGCTGTTTGGTAGGACTTACCCAGGCCTTTTTCTGCTTCTTGTTAACGTATAAACACCATTTTTCGTCTCCAGTCACTATTCTGGACAAGAATGGGCGATGATGTTCAGTTGCTAACTGATAACGGGAGAGCAACGATGCTGAAATCGATACTCTCAGACATTTTTGGCTGTCGGTAAGGGCATGAGGAACCCATGCGCCGAGTTTTTGTACCTTTCCCATCTGCCGTAGATGTCTAGCGACTGTTGCATGATCATACCCAGTCGCTTGCTCGAGATCTCTTGTGGACTGACGAGGATCTTCGTGAATCAACAGATTTAAGGTCTCTTCGTCGAAGTCGGATGGTCGTCCTGAGCGAGGAGCATCGTCCAGGTTGAAAATGCCTTCGCGAAACTTCTGAAACCATTTCTGTGCAGTTCGCTCTGTTATCGCTTCTTCTCCATACACTTTGCAAATATTCCTGGCTGCCTCAGATGCATTTTCCTGTCCATTGAAATGAAAAAGAAGTAAATGTCGGAAATGAAGTTTTTTTTCAACTTGGCACTCCATCTGAAAGGGAGTGGAATAATGCTATCGAATAGACAAAATCGGTTGACAACAAATTTGAAAATGCATAAATGATTAGTATAATGTGAATATTTACGTAAGAAGTGTCACAAAAAATGATAAGCACACATAAACATCTCAATAACAAAAAGCGAACGAACTTATGCGACAACCCAATATATAAAAACTTTAGCAAAACAACTGTATTTTCAAAATGAAATTGTAAATTCCAGAAACGACATGCGCAAATTCTGGGGAGTAATTAACTCTCTTACCCCTCAAAATGCTAAACCTAACTATCCTTCAACTATTATTGTTGGCAACTCCATTAAAAAACTCCTTCTGAAATAGCAGACGAATTTAATAAACATTTCTATAGTATCGGCATAATATTGTCTGATGAGGCTAACACTGCCAACTCGCCTGATTCTAAATAGTTCCTTTCTAGTAAAGTTTGCTCTTCATTGTTTTTACGTCAAACAACTGTTTCTGAAATTTTTAATCTGATTAACCAGTTGAATTGTAACAAAAGCTGTGGAGCAGATGGAGTTGATGTTTTTTTTTGTAAAAAGTGGAGCGATAGTGATCGCTCCTATATTGTCTGTTCTTTATAATGCATGCTTTAAATTTGGTGTATTTCCCTCAAATCTTAAAATAGCCAAAATTATTCCTGTGTTTAAATCTGAAGTTAGAAGCCAAGCAACTAATTATAGGCTCATTTCCATATTATCGTGCTTTTTCAAAAATTTTAGAAAAAGCCGTATATGATGGAACTATTAATTTCTTAAATGACCATTCAATGCTAAGTCCTACACAATATGGCTTTAGGTCTAATTTTTCAAAAGAGTATGCTGTTCTTGATATAATGAATATTCGTTACGATCATATTGAAAGGAAGATGTACTCTGGCTTGGTATTGTTCGATTTAGCTAAAGCTTTCGACACTGTTATCTATCATATTTTACTTCAGAAACTTGAGCATTATCGAACTAGAGGGATAGTTTTACAATTTTACCAATCTTTTTTAGAAAACAGAAAGCGATTTGTGCGCATCAATAAATTTTGTTCTACATTACATGACGTTAACATTGGGGTTCCTCAGGGCTTAACCCTTGGTTTGCTGTTTTTCTTATTATATATTAATGATCTTTCTAATAGTGTTAATAGTGTACCTCGCTTGTTTGCAGATGACACTTGTTTACTTGTTTATTCATCTTCGATAGACCATTTAGAAAGCAAATTAACTATCGAACTAAGTAATGTTAATGAATGGATATTAGCCAATAAGTTGACTTTAAATGCTAAGAAATCAAATTTACTTATAATTAACCCCAAATTAAACTCTCTTCCTGTTAACATTAACATAACCTGCCCTGCTGAATCAATCTAATCTGTCAACAAGCCAAATACCTAGGTATTTATCTTGACTACAAACTAAATTTTTTGGATCATATCGAAATAGTTGAAACTAAAGTGGCACGCTCAATCGAAATTTTATATAAGCTAAAATATGTTTTACCAAAAGATGTTTTATTGCAACTTTACCATTCTTTAGTGCATTCATACTTCATTTATGTGCTTACTGTGTGAGGCAATACATTCCCAACTTATTTTTCTGAACTACATACGTTGCAAATCAAAACCATTAGAATTGTTGGTGGAAGTAGTTGGAATGAAACTGCTACTCCTCTTTTTAAAGCTTTAAAAGTTCTGCCATTACTATCATTATTACACTTTTCAACTGCTAAATTTGTGTGTACCATAATAGATTGCGTCTTCCTCTGCAATTCAAACGTGTACACCCAAGCAATACAAGATTCTCTTCTAACAACCAACTAATTTTTCCTTTATTCAAAACTCAAAGAACTCAAACATCAATGAAATATATTGGAGCTAAGTCGTGGAACTCTATACCAGAGTACTTGAGAAACTATTTCTTTCCAAAGTTCAAAATTAAGTACAAATTTTTTTACTGTACTGTGCGGATTGAATTTTTTTTTGTCGTCTCTCTCCTAAAGCTCTATGTAGATATTTAAGAGAAAGTGCTTCTAACCTGCCTTTGCTTTGATGTTCCCTTTGCTAACTGCTCAGTTTTCTGTTTGTTTGTTTGTTTTGTTTCGTTATTTGCTTGCAGTTAATGTATAGAGACCGTACTTTCAGTTGCTATTGAATAGCTTATATCACTAACACAACAATAGGGTGGCTGCTGACTTTCAGACCTTGCGGTCCCTTCGCAGCCGCCCTGTGGCAGCAATTGGACTCTGATTTTTTCCCTCAATTTAATATTTTACGTTTATTATTACGATTGCGACAAATAAAATAACTTGAACTGAACTGCAGCGTGGGGCTCCTTGCTGGTACTGTTACATATCATGGTAAGTAGTAGTAGTAATATAGTTTAATATAGTTTAGTTTTGTTTAGAAAGGAAGCAACGAACTAGCACAAAAAAGTACTGTCATCAAAGAACATCGAACGATATATTTCCTTTCTGGTGAGAGGCTACGAAAGACCATGACGTCCAAATACTAAAGTATCTGGCGCAGTCGCCGAGTCTGCAAGCTTTCACCAACTACAAACATAAAAATTAAAATTATATCTTACAGAAACTCAAAAACAAAAAACTTTCGCGGCTACAGGTATTTTCGATAATAATCATTTTGTTCATTGATAAGACTAAATTTGGAAACGCTACGTTATCTGCAAGTTTTGTAAAGCCAATTAAGAATTATGAGAAAAAACTACAATTGATTACACTGTAAAAACTGCTTCTGTCGATTGACAAAGATAGCGTAACTTTTGAGGTAAATATCTCTTAGGTCTGAAGGATGCGCATTCCACAATTTAGTGCCTTTATATTTAATTGAACGTTGAGTATAGGTTTTTTTAAATCGAGGTACAGACCAATTTTCATTAGCATCAAATCTTGTCGAGTAGATATGGACTTGAGAAGCCACTTGAAAATAATTTTCAAAACATTTAGGCAGGGTTTACGTTTTAAACTTACATGCAAATTTTAATACCTCTAGTTCATACATGTTGTTTAATTTTAACAAATGCAGTTATTCATATAAAGTAGACATTTTAGTTTTGATCAAAGGAGCGTTACTTATAGTTTTAATGAGATAATTGTGTTGAGTTTGAATTTTGTTAAGACATCTAGCAGTTGTATTTCCCCATGTCATCAGGCAAGTACAAATAAACTAGACCAAAACACACATTTTTTAAAATTGATGTTGAAGCATAATGTCTAAAGCTGCGTTTACACATAACGGTTTTCGCAATCAGAAATGAAACTTCAGCTATGTGTAAACGAGTTTTCTCATCGTGAAACTAGGTTTCGTACTTTTCAACTTCGAACAGTTTTCATGCCTGGGTTTCGCGCCTCGAATTGTCAAATTTCTTGTGTAAATGCACTAACACGAAAACCTTGATCACAACATCTTTATCGTGCGTTTTTGGAATTAAGGTGTTTGACGCGATAACATCTGCAAATACAACTGCAGGACAGTTAGTGCTTTTTTTTTGCCTACGACGTTGCTTTCGCACTTCTTTAAACGCCTTTCAGGTTTCAAAAACTCGAAAAAGGCAGGTTTGAAAAGCGGAATTGAAAACTGGTTTTCGCTAGTTTTCATTGTTCCAACATGCGCAAGGTTTTGTTCCTCGTCGGCAAAACCGCTATATGTAAACGACTTTTTTTGTCGTGTGTAAACGAGACAGGTTTGACAACCAGAAGCGAAACCTAATTGTCAGACTTAAATGTAAACGCAGCCTCACTTTACTCAATATTCCTTTTGCACTGCACATTTTATCAAGTGCAAACTGCGTATGAGTTTCCCAATTTAAAGTTTTATCAAAAAAGACACCTAAATACTTGACAACGCTAGTGGTTTCAATAAATTCTGAATGAGTTGCTATTTTGAGTTCAACAGATTCATTTTTAGAAGTTTTAGAAAATAATACGCAGTTATTTTTCTTATAATTTATTGAAAGTTTGTTGTAATCAATCCAGTTTTCAATATTACCAACTTTAGAGTTACATTTCAAATTGAGATTATGAATGATTTTCTCGGAACAAATCACATCCGAGTTATCTGCATGAAGAATTACATTGGAATTGCAAGAATTTTGGTAGAGCATTAAAATACACTAAAAAGAGAAATGGCCCAAGGACACTGCCCTGTGGCACACCAATCGTAATTGGATGAAATTCAGAAAAGTTTTTTATCATAGACCGTACACTGGATTCGGTCATTCAGATACGAGCTGAGTAATTTTTAAGCATTTCCTTTTAATCCATAATGTTCTAATTTAGCTGGAAAAATTTCATAATTGACACTGTCAAATGCCTCTGCAAAATCCAAAAAAATGCCGCAAACCAAGCTATTATCATCACGCTCTTGCAAAATTGTTTCATGCAAATTGGTGATAGCAAGATTGGTCAAATAATTTTTTCTGAAGCTAAATTGATAATTGTAGAAATTATCAATTATTAAAATCAAGGTAAATCCGGCTCTAGTTATTGCATTACGTTCCTAAAAAGTTTTGATGAGGGCCTGAGATCATAACTTTTAGAATAAAAAATTTTAATTTCTGGATTATGTATACATTTGAATTGATTGACAAAAACTGAATTGAGGGGGCCTGGTCGTCCTAATTCTTGTTAATTACTGTCGTAAGCAAAAAAATGCTAGAAGAAACTGAAACTGAAGAAACTATCGGCTTTTTTTGTCACGTTTTTGTCATTAGTGACATTTCAATTCGAGGGGGGGCTGCACCTCCCCCCTGACTACGCCTACGTGCTGGGCAGTTTTGTTTTTGAAATGAGAAAGCTTTTAGCAACCTCTGAAGCTGAGTTCAATTCATCGGTTGGTGCGAGTATGGGTTCAAAACCATCGGGGACGAAAGCAGCGGTTTTTTTTGCCTTCCAGAAATAAATTCAAGTTTGGTAGTGCAGAAGCCAGAGGGTTAAGATAACCAGGGGCACCAGAAGCATTTGCTGATAAGGAAGTGGAAGGAATATCGGTAGCTTCAGAGGAAGCAGGATTCAGATCGGGGTGAGGGTCTGTATTTGGAATCCGAAATTTTAAATTCGAGGCAAGATGTGCGAAAATTTTGGAGTATTATAAAAACCTTAACACCTGAAATACCTCTTCTAAATGCACCCGACCTTATTGAAAATGAGAATGGAGCAATAGTTATTGAACCAAATGAAATACCAGAGTATTTCAATAAACACTTTTGCAGGCAAAACATTGGCGGCAAAAAATAATTGTTCTCAATCGAATGATTTCCGTGATTATCTAACAAATTCAGTGCATTCTTCGATGTATTTGCGTCCGACCTCCCTTTTTGAGATTTTATGCGTCATAAAACAACTTAATTGTAACAAAAGCTGTGGACTGGATGGAATTGATGCTAAATTTGTTCAATTAGCAGCTGAAGTTATCGCTCCTGCACTATTTTTGCTATTTAATGCATGTTTTGAAAATGGCTTTTTTCCTAAGTGTTTGAAAGAAGCCGAAATTGTGCCAGTGTTAAATCTGGTGATAGACGAAAATTAACTAACTATAGATCCATATCGATACTGTTTTTTTTTTCGAAAATTTTGGAAAAAATTGTGTGCTTTTGAACGACCTATTTTTTAAATTCCTATTCAGTATTGTGTCCAACTCAATACGGATTTAGACCAAAGCAATCAACTGTTCATGCTATTTTGGATATAGTCTCAACTTGTTTTGATAATGTGGAAAATAAGAAATTTACTGGTCTCCTACTATTGGATTTAACTAAAGCATATGATACTGTTCAACATAAAATACTTCTCGCAAAATTAAATCATTATGGCATTCGAAGTGTTGTCAATAATTTCTTTGAATCGTATCTCACAAACAGATCTCAAGCCGGTATAATTCATGATAATCATTCTTCGAAGTCCAATATCGATATAGGGGTCCCTCAAGGCTCATCCCTAGGGCCACTGCTATTTTTACTTTGTATAAATGACTTGCCTAACTGTATTAGTAGCACTACCCGACTTTTTGCTGATGACACCCGCATTTTAGTTAAGGCTAATACGTCAAATGAGTTAAAATACTCTCTAAACTATGAACTAGCAAAAATCAATGGTTGAATTGTTGCCAATAAACAAACATTAAATGCAGCTAAATCTAGTGTAATAATAATAAAACCGAAACTGCATTCTCTACCTGTTGAAATGAACCTTAGCTTTGCCGCAGGATCAATTAAAGTAGTAAGCAGCGCTAAATATCTCGATGTTTTTATTGGCAACAAACTAAATTTTCAAGAGCACATTAAACATTTAAAGAAGAAAGTTTCGCGCTCAGTGGGAATTTTAAGTAAACTAAAAAATTATCTACCAACGCATGCATTGTTTAAACTGTATCATACTTTAGTGCATTCGCATTTGCTTTATGGACTTGTAGTTTGGGGGAACACATATCCAACCTATCTCTCCAAATTAATTACACTTCAAAACAAAGCTCTTCGCATCGTTACAAAAAGTGGATGGTATCAAAATGTTTTGCCTCTTTATCAAAAGTTTACCTTATTGAATCTACAAAATTTGCATAAATTTGAGACTGCGAAATTCATTCATAATCAAATCAATCAGCGTCTATCTGCAAATTTTAATAATTATTTCACTTTGGCCAAATTCTCGCACACTCAGCAAACTCGTACTACGGCATCCTTGAATTTAATAATTCCTCTACACAAAACCAAAAGAACGCAGCAATTATTAAATATTCCGGTGCGGAAATTTGGAATTCGATTCCCAATAATACTAAAAACCTCTCATTTAAAAAGTTTTTAAAAGAAAGCAAACAAATTCTTTTGAACTTCTTGTGATAATTCTCTTGTGTCTATATTTTCAAATTATAAAGTGGCGACTTGAATAATGCTTGTATATTACTCGTATATAATCTTCCAAAAACTATAAGTTAATTATCTAAATTATTTTCTAAAAATACTAAATTTTAGTAACTCTTAGCCAGCACATTACTATTGTAGCTCTTGTTTTGTCTTTTCTTTTTTTTTTGTACTTTTTAGTTTTTGCTTTCTTGTGTTTTTTTTTGTCAGTTCGTTGTAGCTCGAAAACAAGATGCCATATCTTTTATTATGGCTTTCCAGAGTGGCTGCAGACTCGAAGACCTCGCGATCCCTTCGCCGTCACTCAGGCGCTGCTTTCTTCATTAATAATAACACTATTCGTTCTCTGTTTTATTTTTTATTTAGTGGCGTCAATAAACAAACTTGAACTTGCACTACTTCTCATGACAAATCTATTTATCGCTGCCAAGCAAAAGTCAACAAAACGCAGTGCACCACAGTTACTAAACAACTTTTTGGCAAAGGTGAGAACAACCTCGTGCACTCATTGCTAATGCCAGCGTGCTACCGCAAACTCACCTAACGTCACATTTTCGATTGTGAAATACTTGCTATTGCATCACAGCAAAATTTTGCAATATTCGTCAAAGATTTTACTTACTAAAGAATTTGCAACGATTGCGATTATGCATTAGGCTTATGCATACCAAATGCCATCACAATCAACGTACCGATTATAAAAGTTTTGCGAAACGCAATATTTCGCATCAGTTCAAGTCATAATCAAACACCTTACAATAGGCTACTTACCAATATTTTTTCCTTTTGTCGCTTTGACTTTGGGAGGGGGGGAGAATTTTTGTTTGGGGAGGGCGCCGCTCCCCTGTCCCTCCCCCTTAGTTGCGGACCTGCAGCATAAACCCGAATTTAAATGCAATACCCACACCACGTCGCTTTTTTTTCTTTTTTTCTTTCTTGGAAATTACTTAAAAATGGAGAAAATGCAATCCCATGTTTTTAAATAAAATATTGCCATTTTAACCAGTTTAATACGTACATCACTTTATGACTGTTAAAGCAGTAAAGAAAACTTAATAGCTGAAAATTACTGTATAAGGTATGAATGATTATATTTACTACAATAGCAATCATATTTCTGCTCGAAACTATGCATGCAATTACCGAATGTTACTTCAATAATTTAAGAGAAACAATTTGGTAAAATAGATGTACTGTATGAAAGTGACACAAACATGAAAAGTACAGCAGATAAAATAAAAAATACAGAAACAACGATAAATAGTCAACAATATCACAAAAGTGACGGCGTGAAGCAAGTTTTAAGTTTCATTAATTGACATAATAATCATAACCTAGACTTTCTTTGTAGACTACGGTAATTTTTTAGTTTTGTGTATCTTCTTACTGGTTACTTGTAGAGATGGCGCAGATAAAAAAATGCGTCCGCATGCTGCGCTGTGTCCGCAAACCTTGTCCGCATGCTGCACCGCACCGCATTCAAACCCAACTAAATTCACGCTGCACCGCGCCGCAAGTTATCAATTTTTCAAATTTCCACAAACATCAGAAATAAATTAGCTCTCTAGCTTACGACATGCAAACAAAATAATTTTTGAGGTATCATTTTGGGCGGTTTTCAGAGAGGTGGCCCTCTCAAACCATGTCAAAATAATTGTCTTTTAAACATCTGCTGATATAAAAAAACGTAATGCTCTAGCTTAAGTCGTTCAAAAAAATTAATTTTGGAGGGGTACATTTGGGGGGCTTCTGGGGGAGGGTGGCCCCAAAAAATTTCGGGAGACAAAATTGTGTTTGCAGCTGAGCAACTTTACACAAAAATTAGATTTCGATGTGCTATGGTTTAGAAGAAGAGCGCACAAGATTTAGAAAAAAAAAGGAAAAAAAAAACTCATCGTGGCCAAAAGTGGTTTGGTAGGAATAAAAGAACATCTTAAGACATTGAATAACCCTGTAAAATATTTTTTGACGTATTTAAGCCGTTTTTGAGCACCATATTGGAGGGTTTGTGAAGGAGTGGCCCCAAAAACTTTTTGGAGACAAAATTGCATGAGCAGCTGAACAACTTTGCCAAAAATTAGAATTTGATGTGTCGTGATTTAGAAGAAGAGCGCACAAGATTTAGAAAGAAAAAAAAAAAGAAAAAAAAGTCATCGTGGTCAAAAGTGGGTTGGTAAGAATTATAGGGTATCTTAAGACATATGATAACTTTGTGAAATATTTTTTGCTGCATTTAAGTCGTTTTCGTACAAAACCACTTTTTACACCAAATTTTCGAGGTAGTTTTTGGGTCCTAAACCGAAGTCACATGACTCATTGCCTCGAAATTTGGTACAAACGTATAACTCATTAAGTGAAACTGCTGTTAAAATTTCATACAGATAGACCTAACTGTTCTCAAGTTATAAGTAAAAGTCTGAAACTTCGCACTCGTTAACTTTGAAAATGGCCGAGAAAAACAAAGAAACACGCGACGCGAGGTCAGCCCTTCAAATTATACTAGTTTTATCTGCCTTATGTGTGGTTTCTCTCAGTTTTTCTGCGCCGTATTTTGGCAATCAAAAAATCTACCAGAGTATCTGATGATTCATGCAACTACTTTACTAATCCTGAATACCCCAAGTACTGGTATATTACGTGCTCTGCATGCTGTTACAAGCTGGCTTGTCGGTTTTACTCTTAGAAAATAGATGGGTAAATCTAGCAGGGAAACCATCTCACCAAGAAAACATTGACCCTCAATGATTTCCCTGCTAGATTTACCCATCTCTTTTCTAAGAGTAAAACCGACTAGCCAGCTAGTGCTTAATTAACTTTTTCTGGATTCACAACCCTACCCTACATAAAAGATGTATTGGACAAAATCAAGCAAATATTTTTGGAAACCGGTGTTCAAGTGGCGTTCAAACCATTTTTAACAATTGCCAGATTTCTCCTTCCCTAAAAGATGAAATAAATCATAATAAAAAGTCCAACTTGGTTTACGAAGTTCCCAGTCAGAATTGTGCTTTTGTTTGCATCGGACAAACCAAATGGGACCTCAAATCTAGAATAAAAGAACATCAACTAGCAATAAAATTCCAACAGAAATCAGCACTTTGCCAGCATTCCATGGAAAATAATCACCTCATTGATAGGTCTGAAGTCAAAATTTTTAAAGTAGAACATGATTACTCGAAGCGTTTTTTTACTGAAAGTTGGTACATCAATGAAAAGCCCCAAATACTCAACAAAAACGATGAGTTATCATTACCTGCTGTTTACAGAAAGTTGCTTAATACCCAGTGTTAGATTTCTTCTGGTTTAATCTTTCTTAGTGTTAAGTTCTAACGTGCTTTGCTGCAATGCTAATTCGGAGAAATTATTTTGATAAGAATCGCTTTCTTTCATTTTTATACGCACCTTCACATTGTCTTTATGACGTAGCCTATCGTAACAATGAATTTTATTGAAACCTTATTTTGAATTTTTTTCCCTAGTTAAGCTACTGCAGCAATGTGGTGGGATCGTTTTTGTGTTTTTTGTTATCTGAAGTTGATAGCGATTTGCCATCACTACTGATAGCAGTGCTCTGAAGAAGCTTGTTGTTTCTAACTAGCGAAACGTCAGCAATAAAGTTAGTCTTTTGAGTAGCACCTGTGTCAGAGGTGGAGTCCTCGAGGACACATTTTGAAGTCCTTGGCCTTGAAGCCTCAATTCCTCGAAAATTCTCCTGTCCTCGGCTCAAGGACAGCACTATTTTTGAAACGTTGAAATTTCGTTGGAAAACGCCAAAAACCTTGCGGAAAATCTGCAAAGACCTTTTTTTGGTTTTCTCAAGTAGTGATCGCCAGAAAAAAATTTAAAAAAATCTTTTTCGCCTGAAAAAAATTTTGAAGACTTTTTTTTTTTTGAGATTACTTGCGTCTTTGTCCTTGGTCCTTGGGCTTGGCCTCAAGAGGGTCTGTCCTTGGCCTCGATATTTTTTTGTGTCCTTGGTCTCGAGCCTTGTGTCCTCGACTCCACCTCTAACCTGTGTGATGTCTCAAAGCTAGCCTAGAACACCAGAAGAACTTCAGAAAAAAATTTTTTTTGAAATGCCTGGTGTACAATTACTGCACATTACATTTTTTCGGAAATCACAATATTTATTTAATTAAACTGAAGTTTTGGCTGAGCTGTAGTTTACGTTGTTTCAGATGACAAAGTTTAGTTTCAAAATCAAATAAAAAAAATCTATCATCGGACACTAGTGGCAAATTTATCGCATCAAAAAAAATTTTTAATTATGGCAAAAAAATCACATCTAAGGTCCTACTCTGCATCGCAACTCAGTTTTCTTGCGTGACATATATTGCAGAAAGTCATTGATGCGATTGCACATCCCAGGTTTTTTCAATCATCAATGTACAAAAATTGATCTTTGAATTGTAATCATTTCAATTGTTACATTAGAAATAATTCACGTTTCTTTTTGCTACGAACGCACTTTGTTTTTCAATTGCGAATATCTCGCAAAATGCGCCTGCTAAAAAGCCGAATTTTTTTGTGTGAAAGATAGAGAAGAGATAAACATCGTTAAAAAAATAAAACGTTGCCTCATTTTCGACCTAGCTTCTTACAGCACAGATTAGGTCTAGTCAGTGGCGTTGCTAAGGATGGTAGCACCCGGTGTGGGATTTTGTGGTGTTACCCCTTTTCGGTCCAAAACTAGGTGAAGAACAAAAAAAAAGCTTTTCGCCGTCAAATTAGTGGGTTTTCGGCCAAAAAATAGGTAAAGACCAAAGCAAAACAAGACAAAGCTCTTTGCAGCTAAATTAGTTAGTTTTTGGTCCAAATGAATATGGTTTCACATCATAATCAGGTGTCACCCCAAAATGGTGATACCCGGGGAGGGCCGCCCCCCCAACAGCGATGCCACTGGTACTTGTGATACCCAAAAGAGCGATTAGTGCGACAAGCGTGGCAAAATTTTTCGCTGAAAAAGAACGAAACATTTTTTGTTAAACGTATTGCAAAGCGCGTCTGAGTATTGATCAGATATGCGTGCGATTAAGAAGTGTTAATTATGACTAATGATGAGTGTGCAATTAAACTAAATGCGGTAATTGCACAAAAATAAAGCGAGCAAAAGCTTACCTTAATTGCATTTATTTTATTGTACAGTAATAAAAGCGGTCATTAGCGTTTTTAAATAATTGGTTTCGAAGTTGCTTTCTTCATACGCTAAATTTTATTTTCTTGCCCATCGGGCAAGCAAAGCTAGAAAATAACTCGCCCGAAGCGATTTCACCTGGCCTCGAGCAAGCGTTTTAGTTTTTAGTTTGAGCACTTTGAGATAGTGCTTTGCTATGTAGATAGAAAATTTTAATTACAATAACGACGGGGGTCTCATGGTAAAATTTTCCATTGTGTAAAGCTCCGTACGTAATGTTTTGCAATATTTTGCATTTTTTGACAATAATGGCCTAATATTCTGCATTAATTTCTGTACTTATGATTGATTTCAAATTTAACGTTAGAGTAATCAAATTGCAATGTTAGCGATGGGTATGCCTAGCCTGTAGATTTTGGTAATAGGTAGTAAATTACAGCAGTAGCTCTATGCCGGAGGTAAATTTTGAAGGTTTTGTGTAGAAAGTGAGCACTGGGTGACGGTGGTCGGTAGTTGTTGGCAAAAAGGTTTGAAGTTGCCATATTGCACTGGGAGAAGTATAAAAACGGTAAGGGGGGTTGATTTCAATTCCAATTTTCTTTGGCTAATAGAACTTAATTGGCTTTTGTCGCTTGATGATTCCTTTGAGCAAAAACAAAACGCGTCGCGACGGCTGAAATCCATCATTTATTGTCATATTGCCATTAAATCATTATTCATTTTGTGAAACAATGTATGAGTACTCTTATCCTGAACCCCCTTAACTAAATTCGTTTTACAAATAGGTCTATAAATTTCTTTTAAATTATGTAGCAATTGTAAACCAGGTGGGAGGGATTTAAATTTTCCGTTTTGTTAGTTGGCTATTGATTTTTATTGATGTTTTTTTTAAATTTTTAGTTATTGCTTTTTTTAAAAAACAGTAGCTTAGCAGAGTGTCTGTCTATTATTTTATACCGTATTTATTTCTTTTACATTATGTGGCAGAGCTTTTTTCCGGTTGTAAACTACGCGGGAGGGATTTAAATTTTTCTTTTCGTTAATTGGTTATAAATTTTGGTTGTATATATTTTTTTAATTTTTAGGTACCGGTAATGCTTTTATTATAGTAGCTTAGCTTGGTGTGTGTGTGCCGGTTATTCAACGCAGTATTTATTCTGAGTTTAAGTGCCCGCCAAAATATTTGTAGAGTAAATTGTTACTTCGGATGCATTTAACCTTTGGTGAGCATTTTCTTTCGCTGCTTGTGCTAACGAGTACCTTTCAAGTAGTTTGTTAAAATAAACTTGATTTAATTTGTGCAACATCAAAAACTGGGCGCCACCAAACTTGGGCCTCCGGTTACTCCGCCACATAAATCCGAAACTGGGTGATTGTCACCGATAGAAATCAGTGGTACAGCGAAATATCATTTTTGTAAACAAACTTAATATTTAGAGCAATTTATCGTCATTTTTCGACCAACCATAATTCTGGGGTGTGGATTGGAGTAAGCGATATCGAAGAGGAAGGAAATTTTACGTGGTTGGATGGAATTGCTGGAAATTCAGAAAACCTTTTTTGGTATTCAAGAGAAAATGTCCAAGTGGAGCCTAATGGAGGAACCATAGAAAATTGTGTGGAAATGCGGAGCCATCTTAGTTATAACGACCTGCCCTGCTCATTTGAACGCCAAGCAGTCTGTGGAAAATTGCTGAACTTGTAATCAGGCTAGATCCGGCAACTTTTGACTCTATCTGAATCCTCCACTTGTTATATCACTTGTTAATCTTTGAGATAAATTGTAATCGACATATTTATTTGCCAAGTTGCCGTGGCCTGTAGACAGCGAAGGAACCTCTCGCTTATCAAGTCAACCTGTCACCTGCCCACCTGTCTACCACACTCGGAGGAGGCTTCACACTGGCTCTTTTAATTGCTGAAGGTCAAGCAGGGAAGCTGTGAATATCAATTTTCATAGTCTTTGGTTTGAGCCGACCAGAAATCAAGCCAAGATTGTGCTGTTTCAGTAGCAGACGCTTTGTCCACTCTACCTCTGATTGGTTATAAAATCTAGAGCAGGGGTTCGTAACCTTTTTTCTCCAATTCCCCACTTTTTAGTTTGCCAGCTTTCCATTTCACACCATCATAGGTGTAGCTTGTTGTGGGATAAAGATATCGTAGAATGGAAGATCAGCAGCTGTGGCCTGTTTGACGTGTAACCAGGATTTTGCTAAACGGAGAGGGAAAATGTCTAAATTGGGAAGCGTGTTGAGTAAACTAGGGTAAGTCAAACACATCACAGACGGGGGTCTGGGGGCAGAGCCCCGGAAGCTATCGACGATTTTTGGAAAAAAATAACTATTTTAATGTCATTGAATCATACTTTGTAGGTGTTTAGAGCCATTTGGAAGAACTAGATTTTTAGCATTTGAAAGCCAATAAAAAAAAATTAAATTGCTTAATCCTCCTTTTACCAGAGGTGGAGTCGAGGACACAAAGCTCGAGGCCAAGGCCAACTTTGGAAACATGTTGAGAAAGCTAGCGTAACTCAAAGGTATCACAGACGGGGGTCAGGGGGCGAAGCCCCCAGCTGTAGGAGATTTTTTGTAATTTTTTAGAAAAAAAAGCTATTTTAATGCCATTGAATCACATTTTGCAAGTGTTCAGAGCCAGTACTTAAATTGTAAAATTTTGCATGGGGGGGATGCTTTTGCAGCCTTGACTAAACCTTAGTGAAGATTACATAATTCCGTCGACGAAATTGAATAAAGACCAAAAACGATAAAAGTCTACAAACTGAAATGTTTTTTCGCCGGAAATTTGGTGAAGACCAAAAAAAAACAGAAACAAAAAAGGTCTTCGCCGAAACCTGAAGTGTTTTTTCTTCTATTCGACCGGACTTTGTAAGTCTTTTTTCCTCTCATCATCCATCGCTCAAATCTCAAAGGGGGGACGCTCAATCTCGACTGGGGGACGCGTTCCCCCACCCCCCGTCCTCCCTACAATTTAAGTATTGTTCAGAGCCATTTGAAAGCTCTAGATTTTTAACATTTGAAAGCCAATTGAAAAAATAAATCGTTTAATTCTCCTTTTACTAGCAATTCAAGTCCAAAACACGTTTAGAATCTTGCATTTTGGGGTTAAATTTTAATTGTACGTGATTTGGTCCAGGTAGGAGAAGTAAGGTGCATTGTCTCGTGCAACATTTTAGCAGTAAATAATAATACAGCACTCGAAGATTTTCCTTAAAGATTTTTGTTTTGTCATGACAATAATCAGTTATAAGAGTACGTGTTCGGCCAAGGGGCCCAGGCCCCCTCAATTGAAGTTCAATGATTTGTTCAATCAACATTTTCCTTGGCTAATTTTTTGAAAAGTATTTTGTGCGTAAAAACCGGTGAGGTTGGAGGTGAGTTACTGAATTGTTTTTGAAAAATGGTACAATAGAAGGTTACGTCTACTAACCATGTTATTGCCGGGCCGGATTTACATTGTACTAGGCCCCTGGCACTTTGGAGATTTTCGCAACATCTTTCTGCCAAATATAGGTGAAGACCAAAAAAAGTCTTACGATTTCAGTTCGGTGCTCCTAGCTGGTACTGCGTCATATTATGATAAATCCGGCCCTGATTAATGCATTACGTTCACAAAAAGGCTAGATGTGGACCTGAGATAGCAACTTTTAGGACAAAAACTCTCCATTTTCTCCGGGTTATACGTTTAAATTGCCTGGCAAAAATGGAATTGAGGGGCACCCGGCGCCCTTGATCTTCTATATTGTTGTTAGTTATACTGTTGTAAGTGAAAAATGTTAAAAAGAAACTGAAACTGAAGAAAGAATAGGCTTTTTTGTCACATTTTTGTCATTGGTGAAATTTTAATGGGGGGGCCCTGACTCCCCCCTGGCTACGCCTATGCTCCAAGTGAGGAAAACAAAAAAGGTGTTCGCAAATTTTCCGCAAGGTTTCTGGCGCTCTCCAACGAACTTTCAACCGTTCAAAAAATAGTGCTGTCCTCGAGCCGAGGACAGGGCAATTTTCGAGGACTTGAGGCTTTGAAGCCAAGGCCAAGACCAAGGCCAAGGACTTGAAAATGTGTCCTCGAGGCCAAGGACGTCCTCGAGGACTCCACCTCTGGTGCTAATAAAAGTGAAGAGTTCTTCGCGATTTGCAACACGAACGAGATCATGGATTTGATGATGGAATATGGTCTTCAGCTGTCGAGTGTGGAGACAACGCAATTACAGTGAGCGCGAACGTGAATGGCAAAATAGCTTTGAAAGCAACACGAAACTGATTGCTCTACCATATTTTCTGTCATTTTAGCATGGGTGGGCACAAGTCCGTTAATCGTTAATCCGTTAATAACGAAGCTAACTTTTTCATTAACTCGTAAATCCGTTAAAAAGTTTTTTCATGTTAACGGACTAAATTAACTTCCGTTAAGTTCTGTTAACGGATTTGAGTAACTTCCGTTAAGTTTTGTTAACTTCCGTTAAGGTCTTTATCGTTAATATCTTGCACCATTCATTCATTATACCGATACAAACCAGTTTTGCACTGCTAACACGAAGTTGCGTATTAGCACGAGTTTTATAGAAGCGAAGAAAGGAGCGCTTTTTTGTGGCAAATAATAAGCTGCAGCCTAATAGGTCTATTGATTATCGCTGTTCACAATTTCCATAGATTTTTTGATCGCAACTTTGTTAGTGGATTTGACAGTGACGATCGGTGGCAAAAAGTTTTGGGTATTCAATTTATTATTGCGTCGTTTATTTTCGTACATTAAATAATTGCGCATCCGATCTGCGCATATAAAATTATGTCCATACGTATAGGTGACATTGATATTTATACTGTGTTTGTACTGAACTTTTTTAATCGTAAAAATTGAAAGATAAAGTTTGGGGGAGTAGCAAAAACACGTTTGAGAGTAAAAAGTTTGGGCTCGAATTGAGGGTAGCGTAGCTGAAGTTAATTTTTCTCGTCTCGCTTCAGCTATTGAGTGAAATGAGTATAGTGGAGATGTAGAAAAAAGAAAAAGATAAACTATAACTTCTATAATGCTACACTCAATTCAAGCAATTGATTAAAACTTTTGACGCGCTTTTACCACATTCATTAAGCCTAATCAGTTGCCTATGAAAATCAAAAAAATAGTGCAATCTGAAACAGTTTTGGCCGTTTGAATAGCAATTCAAACAAAACTGTTTACTACAAAGGGCAGAGCGCTGGAATCGACAAAGTTTCAGTATAGATGCAAGAAAGTCATTTAAAAGTAAATTCCATTCGGTTTTTGCTGAAGAAAATTTTGTTATGACTGAATCCTTAAAAGATTTGGTTTCCACGACTTCCGTCAGTAATTGTGACTCGATGGATATAAGGCCTAAATCTGAAAGTCTGTCTTGTCCCATTCTATTTTGAGAGAATGATTAGATACGTTTTAAGGAAGAAAACAATCTTTCCACGGATTTGGGTCTACCTGCAGCAACAATTGCTATTTTCTCTTCAAAAGTTTTTTGAGTGAAAAAGCATCCCAATGAACTATCCACAACTTTCGTAGCGTTACATTGCCGTTGTAACTTACTTTGACGACTTTTAAGTTTTCCTGGTAGTAGGTTACTTTGTTAAAAAACCTTTCAAGGCTTTTACTGTCAATTTTTTGATATGGAGAAAGTATTATGGTCTTTCAGGATGGTTAATTTAATTGACAAGTCTTCAACGATCGATCTCGCAACCACAGACGCAGGCAGCTGAAGGCAAGGTATTCACGCTGGCTTGCTGAAAATCACGTCACTCGTGACGTTTCTGCACTTGACCAAATTTGATTGGTTAATACAAAGGTGGGGCGTTACATGGTTTCACTTTGCTACGCCATTTTGGGTTTTCACAACTTTGTTTTGATATCTTTCAGCGCAGCCTGGCTACAACGACTGCATAAGTGCATATCAACCGCTTAGCGCTACAATGCCGAAAACTCAAATTATTGACTGCCACTACGTTTCGCCAATTGCTACGCAGAATAAGCTTTGCTTGTAGCCAACTAGCCATGAAAGCAAAAATACCTAAAATATACAATATTATTTTAAAGGTATATTATATAAATAAATACAGAATGAGTTGATTTTGCTTGGGTATTCAAAGAATACCCTAATGCCTCTCACCGATCGTCACTAGAATTTGAACTTATTTTTATCTTGAAATTAGATTAGACTGTAAAATATAACTTCCAAAACACAAAAAGACCACCATAGCATTAAATATATCCTTGCAATCAGCTTAACAGCGTCAATACGTGTTCTAGACGCAAGTGAATAACAAGAAATGTAAATTACACTCAAAATGTTAACGAATTAACGGACTTTATTAACTTCCGTTAATTAAAGCTGAAAATAACGGATTAACGTTAACCGAGGTGTAAAGTTTGTTAACGGACTAGTGGTTAACGAAGCTAACGTTTTGCATTAACTTGCCCACCTATGCATTTAAGACAATATGCCAGAGCAGATCAAAACTAGGTATGCGTCTCTTTCAATGCTTGACTCTTTCCAACTACTTTAGCCAGTCAAATATGATAAATATATAGCAAAATTTCCAAAAGATTTCTTAAACAAACTACAAACAATTTACGGACCTTTGTTTGGTTATATTCGCTTAGAAAACGAACTTTTTGTGGTTTACCGCTCCAATCATTTTTGTTAGAAAACATGCGCGTGAGCTAATTGTTGTGTTGTTTCATTTTGTATTGCGCACTAGAGATTCGAACCTAAGTTTTTGCGTGTGATTCTTTTCTTGCTATTGTGACCTCGTGAACTTTTGCGTTAACTTTTAACCTGTGTTTCCTGTACTAGTGCGCTGTTGGCTAAAACAATTATTGCTTTTTTGCTTCAACTGTAAGGAGCGCCGTTTGTGTACCTTAATTTGTGCAATGTTTTTTTGCATATTTAATTAAATAGTCATTTTAATTAAATTTACAAAAATACATAGTCAAAGTCAACACAAATAGTCAAAAAAACTGCGCGCAAAATAAACCGTTGCAAAAATGAATGTTCAAAAAAACTGCGCACAAAATAAAGCGTTGCAAATATGCGCTGCAGACTTTTTTGTATATTTGTTAGTGGAGCGTGACGAAGCGCTCTCGGCTGCTCTTTGATGCGCTCGCGGCTGGTGTTTAAATGAGCTCCAAGAGCAGCCGAGAGCGCTTCGTCACGCTCCACTAACAAATATACAAAAAGTCTGCAGCGCATTTTTTCAACGCTTTATTTTGTGCGCAGTTTTTTTGACTACTTATTTTTGCAACGGTCTATTTTGCGCAGTTTTTTTGACTATTTATGTCGACTTTGACTAAGTATTTTTGTATATTTAATAAAAATGACTATTTAATTAAATATGCAAAAAAACATTGAACAAATTAAGGTACACAAACGGCGCCCCATACAACTGCTCTTCCGTTTGCCCTGCAGTATTTTTGTCGTGTATTTCCCTACATAAGTGTGTGCTATTTTCATGCCTTCAGTTCACCCAAACATAACACTAATTACTTTCATAAAATCTATGAACCTTGAACCTAGATTTTCAGAAGTGTACAAGCTTCGTCAATTGATATGAACTATTCCGAGTAACACAGCTTCTGCTGAAAGAAATCATTATATGACCTTACGATTGAACAATTATTGTCCCAAAAACGAAGAATAGAATTGATTTATAGATAAAATCAATGCCCGAACTTGCTCACTTAGCGCAGCGTTTAGTTAATAGTGTTGCTAATGCACTGTAAGCGTATGATTCCTTTAATTTCGATATTTCTTTGTATGTGCATGCGAAAATGCAACGGAGTTACGGGTAAAAGAGTGTTTATTAAATACCAGTGGTCCGAACGCCACTAATATTCTTATAAATTTACTGCCAATCATTATATTTTGTGAGCAACGTGTTATACTTTCGCAGCTTTTGAGATGTTAATCGCAATTTCCTCAGGTCAACCGAATACGTACTTAAAGCAAACTATTTTCTTTTGAAATGTCAAAACTTGTTTAATGTGTCGCAAATTCTCTTAGAAACATGTTGATACTTAACACACTGCTTAAGACAGTAAGGAAATCGCCAGCGCAACTGATGTTTACTGTCTGAACGGTTTTTCCCCCAAATTAGTGTGACGAATAATTCTTTGATGTGTGATTTGCAACCGCCTCTAACCCATGTAATAACCCATCTGTTTATACACTCCCGTCGGGTTCTTTTTGGCTCATTCTCAATTCAAAGCTGAGACCTGAAGTTGGTTCAAGCCGACAGCAATCTCAGGCCTTATTGGTATGGTTGTACTGGCTTTTATTGGAATGGTTGTACTCAATTATCCATGGGCGAGAGGTAGCATCTCAGCTTTCGCTTGTTTGGTTTGACTTTCAATAAAAGACAAGTCAGAAACTAAAACAGTCTGCAGCAAAGAGCAGAAGTCACTTCAATCTCCACTTCCCCTGTTTAGAGCCATACTGATTGGCTTCTGCTATTGTACACTGTACAGCAGTTGCCGTCCACTTTCCTGAGTTCCCGCCAGAGGCAACAACTGCTTTTGAGGTGACCTGACCGCCACAGTTGCATCAAGGCCATTTCCCAGAGTCCAGCCAAAGCAGGAGCCCTTGGTAGACCAACCTCTGTGGAGACCTGAGATTCAACGTCGCGTCAGGTCCAACCAACGAGATATGAAATTAGGGATTTCATCCTTTTAGAGGCGAAAAATTTTAATGGCAAGCTAGGCGACATCTTGCTGATACATTTGTATTTTAGCATCGCCGGTAGGTGTCACTTCTGCGTTAAATATCTGTAATGTCATTAAATTTTGTATCGGAAATTAGTTTGAACAGAAAACGACTCTTTTGCACTACTTTTGAGGTGATAGCTAGTTTATTCAAACTGAAGTGTCAGTGCACACCCTGCAAAAATGCTTACCGAACGCCACTTCCACCAATAGATAAGGAGATAAAGCATAAAGGGGGTAAACCTCTTCGGGCGTAAGCGAAAACTTTTTAATTGGGCGTGAACCAACGTCAAACGATATCTGGTGACTCTAAAACTTCACGTGAGCCTTAGTTGGGTGGTTTGGTTACTTTTTGAAAGACTTTATGAAAATTGGTGACATTCACCCAAGAAAATCTTACTTATTCTGACGTAGTAACAAGGAATGAGACATGTTTTTTCGGTCCCAGCCATTTTGCGATAGTTGTAATTATTGCGATGAAAATATTCATTTTTAAACTTGTGTAGAAAAAATTAACATCATTAATTTGGCTCAAACCGTATCAATGGATTTTTTCATTTACTGTTCAAGATTTCAACTAAAAATCAGAAATCATGGTGCCGTCTTCAGGGCCCTTAACCAAACTAATGTCGGCCTATTGTCTTGAAAAAGGAAACAAAGACATTTTATTTCAAATTGCTGTCCGAATTTCGTGTTGCTATAGAACAAACTATTCATGTGTTAGAGGCAAAAGTCTAAACTTTTTAACTCGGTAGTTGCAAAATGGCTACGTAAAAATAAACACACCTTACGCAATCGTCGGTCGCTCCAATGAATCTTAATTTTATATTTCAAATGTTTTTTTTCTGTTTTTGAATGACTCGTCGCGAACCGATTCGAGTCGCTTTTGTTCGAAATACTTGACTCGAACTACTACACCAACACTAGCTTTGTCAGGGGGGGCGGGGGGGTTTGCCCCACTGGCCTGAATAGTATACAAAATACCCTGTTTCTAGCACTTTTGAGGCCGATTTTTGCACTAAAAACGAAAAGAGCCCTCCCCAATGGAATTGGCGATGAGAATTGGTCAAGAATCTGATGTAATTTCAACCAAAGAAACTGGGTTTTAACCTGGCTGAAGACTTTTTTTTTGGAGATCACCTAAATTTGGACAGAATAACCGTCTCAATTTTGGTGAAGACTTTTTTTTTTGGAGACCACCAATATTTGGACACAAAAACCGACTCAATCTGATTGAAGGCCAACCAAAATCTGGGTCAACATTTTTTAATGTTGTATCCAGCCTCCAAAATAGCCACCCCTCACTGCAAATTCCTAGTTACGCGCCTGCATACCAACGTTATTAAGCAGAGGTGAAGTCTTCGAGGATGTCCTTGGCCTCGAGGATACATTTTGAAGTCCCTGGCATTGGCCTCAAAGGTCAAGTTCTTGGCTTCGAAGCCTACAAGTTTTTGAAAATGCCCTGTCCTTAGCCGAATACAGCACTATTTTTTAAGTCGTTAAAAATTGGCCATGCTAGTGATTTTTTTTACTTTTATCTAGAACGCGGGAAACCTCGCGGAAAATTTGTTAAGACCTTTTTCTTTTTTGAGAACACCTGAAATTTCGCAAAAAATTTTCTGGTTCTTGCGCGATTACTTTTTTTGGAGAACACTTGCGCGTTGTCATAGACGTAGCCAGGGGGCCCGCCTCCCCCAATCGAAATGCCACGAATGAAAATAATAGCTAGGACAAAAACACCTTGTTTCTTCAGTTTCAGTTTTGTTTTAGCATCTTCGAGTACAAGAATACACACGTATACAACAGTAATTTAGCAATAATATTTATCGTTTATTACTGTTGCATGGCAAAATCTAGGGGGCCCGGGCTACCTCAATTCAATTTTGCCAGCCAATTTAAATGTATAACCTAGGTGAAATTAAAGGTTTTTGTCGTAAAAGTACTATCTCAAGCCCTTATTTTACCTTATTGTGAACGTAATGTAATAACCAGGACCAGGAGCGGATTTAGAGGGAAATGGGGGATGCATCCCTCCCCCATCAGCCTAAACCTAACGAGCCCATGAATATTATTAATAGACCAAAAGCAGCGATCAGCCATTTGTGGGGAAAATCAGCTCGTTGAACTGTGAAGACCTTTTTTTTTGGAGATCACTTTGAAATCCAGAGAAAATAATGTCAGCATTATTAATCATAAACATCCGATTGTGCTTATGAATTTCATCATTTCCACACCAAAATTTTCTAAATCCGCTTCTGACCAGGGCCAGATTCACCATATATGGCACAGTGCCAGCAGGGGCCCCGCGCTTAGATGGTAAGGCTTTTTTTGGTCTTCACTTATATTTGGCAGGAAGATATTGCGATAATCCCTAAAGTGCCAGTGACCCAGCGCAATGTTAATCCGGCCCCTGGAATAACATGGTTGGTAGAAATAACCATTTATTGTACCATTTTTCAATAACAATTCACCTCACTCTTGCCCGTTTTTACGCCACAAAATACTAAAAAAAAAAACTATCTAGGGAAAATGCTCATTGAACAAATTATTGAATTTTAATTAAGGGGGCCTGGACTCCCTGACCGTACCTGTACTCTTATAACTACGTTAATTTTACAAAACAAAAATCTTTAACGAACATCTTCGAGTGGATTAGGCCTATTGTGGCGGGTTAATGTGTGCACGCTCCGATTGCGGATAACCGGATCGACTGCTCAGCCTATAACCAGCAATGTTTGTGGACTTATCACGCTATTTTGTTGGCTTTGCGTTCTTGGTTAATGCTGTTCCGTTGCTTCGTTTCGCGACGTTATTGGTCGGAGCAGGGACTGCG
Source organism: Trididemnum nubilum (assembly GCA_963965965.1). NCBI lineage: Eukaryota > Metazoa > Chordata > Ascidiacea > Aplousobranchia > Didemnidae > Trididemnum > Trididemnum nubilum. The sequence continues at coordinate 39,873,613 of OZ014489.1, forward strand.
ACATACTTCCCCCTGTTTGAGTTTCTTTCTTGAAGTTGAAGAGGCGAGGGCGGTGAAAAAGAAGGGCCTGCCAGTGATGACGATGCTAGCGTCAACGGTTCAATCACGTCAGGGTCACCATTAGTGGCAGGTCAAAAGGAACGCTCTCAGATTGCGGTTAACCGGCTCCGTTGAACAACCTATTAGCTATATGGTCTGTTGACTTATTACACTATTGTTTCCTTTCGCGATATTATTGGTTGGAGCAGGGACTGCGACACTATAATTTACGGCTAAAATATTGCAAGAGGCTATGAATCTTACTTATCCCTACGTGGGCCAAATCACTTGCAATTAAAATTTAAAACCAAAATGCAAAATTTTGAATGAGTTTTGGACAAATTGTAACTAGGAAGAGAATTGAATAATTTAGTCTTTTCGATTGGCTTTCAAATGTTAAAAATCTAATTCTTTCAAATGGCATCATTCAGCGGATGGGGGAACTGCCCCCAGACCCCGTCTGTGATAGGTTAAGTTACACTGGCTTACTCAATATGACTCGCAAGTTAGACACTTGCACTTTTTAACTATTACTTTAAGCACTCTCCCTTTAGCAAAATCCTGGTTTGAAGTGCCAACAGGTCACAGCTTCAGATCTTCCATTCTACGATATTTTTGCACCACAAAAAGTTCCTTTTTTGAAAATTCCTGATGACGTCATTGCAAGTGATTTGCCCCCTCCCAATCAAAAGTCCTAGCTACGCCTATGCGCGTTGTGTCCTTGGTTCTTGGCCTCGAGCATTCCTGTCCTTGAGAGGGTCTGTCCTCGAGAAGTCTGTCGTTGGCCTTGGTTTTGGATCTTTTTTGAGTCCTTGGCCTCAAACTTTGGATACTCGACTCCACTTCTGTTGTCTAACTTGACTCACCAAAGTAGAGACTCTTTACAGCCCTGATTTTGAGTGTGACTATAAAACCACATTTTGAGGTTACTATTTGCAGGAGATATGAGGCGGGAATACGGCATCAGAGCTCTCTGGTGAGGTTCTCTAGGGTTAATGACTTTTGCTTAAAAAAAAAAGTGCATGAGATGAATATATTTACATTTTACACTATAAAAGATAAAAAGATAGATGAGGATTTCTATACTCCTTCATTATTTATTTTCATTTTTCAGCGTTTGTTGTGTAATGTGTAACGATAAACAAAAAACACCAAATATGAACAAAAATTTTATTTACAAGGTATAAAAAAGTGCAAAAATGATTTGCTCAAAAGTTCCTTTAAAAGTCTTTTCACTAGAATGCTTTTTTTGAAATTATTTTGATCCCCAATAAACATGCAATGAATTGCATTTACTTTCCTATTTCTTTTTTGGAAATTGGATACCAATATTGAAAACTCAATGGCAAGCAAAAAAAAGTTTTTGCCTCAACTACGGTTTTGACACTCCAAATTTTTGTCGATCATTAATACTGCTGCAGACAGATACATGGTTGATGCTGGCGCTTATGCATCCGATTTCTGCAAAAATAAAATAATGTAAAAAACAATGCAAAAACGATGTTGATATCGAATTATCGATTGTACACTCGTTATTGATACAACAACTATATGAACAAAGCATCAAAGCTTATTTGTCGAAATTAACTGGCTTGCATTCGTTAAATTAACGGGAAAAACTAAAAATCCAAAACATAACGAATTAAAAACATAGTAATAGCAGTTTGACAAGTTTTTGCGTCAAAAGAAACAAACTTTATAACAGTCAAAATTAAGTGGATTGGTAGGGATGATTTATAAAAAGGTATCTTAAGACAATCACCATATGAACTATTTTTTGAGGTCACTTCAGCAGTTTTCGCATGAGACCGGTTTGGGCCTCAAACTTTTGGGGCGGTTTTCGGACCTTAAAGCCGAAGCCAAGTGATTTATTGCCTAAAAATTTGATACAAACAAACATCTTATTCACCTGTCATTAGTAGGGTAGCCAAAGGGAGGAGGGCAATTGGCATAGCTCCCTCATTGGCCTGTCGACAAAAATCCACAATAAGAAAAATTTCGTACGTTTTTTTGCCCTAATGTGACACTGTTTTTCAGTGACATTGACTCCAAAGTGGTTTGAAGCCACTTTTGAACCATTTGATACATTCTTGCAAAAAGATTAGTTATCGAAACTGGCTTATATTTCTTATTAATCAGAAAAAATACATTCTAACTGTGAAAAATTAATTATTATAAAATACACATAAAACATCACCCGAGTTTAAACTATTTTTGTGTCAGTTTTGATTAATTTAGCAAAATTTTTTTCATCGAAACTTGCTTGATTACCTTACGTTTTGCTAAATTAATCAAAAAAATAAAATTTAAAGATTGAAAATTATTATTTAGCACTAACCAAACGCAATAAAAATAAATAACATGCAAGTTTATTCAGTTTTGACCAGTTTCGATAAATTTCGAAAAAAATTATTAATCGAAACTGGCCAACATTTGTTCAATTAACCGAAAAAAAATCGAAATGGAAAAATTGTTATTCATAATCAACAAACACAACAAAACATAAATAGCATACAAGTTTGAAATATTGTGCGTTATTTTTGGCCAGTTTCGATAAATTTCGAAAAAAGTTTATTTATCGAAACTGGCCAACATTTGTTCAATTAATCGAACCAAAGATTGGAAAGTTATTACTTATAATCAACAAACTCAACAAAACATAAATAACATACGAGTTTGAAGTATTTTGTGTTAGTTTTGGTCAGTGTCAATAAATCTCGAAAAAAGTTTATTAATCGAAACTGGCCTACATTTACTAAATTAATCGGAAAAAACTCGAACTAAAGATTGAACAGTTATTACTTATAATCAACAAACACAATAAAACACAAATAGCATACGAGTTTGAAGTATTTTGAATCAGTTTTGACCAGTTTCGATAAATCTCGAAAAAAGTTTATTTGTCGAAACTGGCCAACATTAGTCCAATTATTTGGAAAAAACTCGAACTAAAGATTGAAAAGTTTATGCCTACAATCAACAAACACAACAAAACATAAATAACATACGAGTTTGAAGTATTTTGTGTCAGTTTTGGCCAGTTTCAATAAATCTCAAAAAAATTTATTTATCGAAACTGGCCTACACTTGCTATATTAATCGGAAAAAACTCGGACTAAAAATTGAACAGTTTTTACTTACAATCAACAAACACAAATAGCATACGAGTTTGAAATATTGTGCGTCAGTTTTGGCCAGTTTCAGTCAGTTTCGATAAAGCTCGCATAAAGTTTATTTATCGAAACCGGCCAATTTTTGCAAACTTGAAGGAAAAAATACGAATCAAACACTACAAAATTACTATTCATTACTAGCAACATGCACTAAAACTTAGATATTATTCTATTTCAAATTATTTTATGTCAGTTTTGGTCAGTTTCGATAAATAAACCCACCGATATACAGCAACCATAAGACCTGGTGCATTTTTAGGTTTGTTACTTTTGTTTACATTATTTACAATTAAAAGAAAATTACTAAGCAAACGTTTTCGAAATTACAATTGGCCCTCTTCAAGTATATCTGAAAGAGCAATCATCACTTTAATAATTCTAACCAATTAACAAACTATTATGATAAAACGCTAAAACATAAACTGTACTGCACACTGTCTACTACGCGAAATTCAATATAAAAAGAAGAGTCTAATTTACAACAGCTGAAATGACAAAGTTGGCAAATCTTATGTTTTATGGTTGCTGTGTATTGCTACTGTTTGATACAAAAAGTCGGCCTCTTTGCCGTAATTATTATAATTTTGAGTAGCCAATGCAAAAACATAATCGAGCCTATTCTGCGTTTGAATTCTAAAGAAAGTACGCGTTTGCTAATGAAATGCAATACAGCATTATCAGGGAAGGTATATCGATACTACAGTATACTACAGTAAATATGTTAGTATATCTCTTTATAACTAGCAAAACGGATGTTGAGAACGCTACGCCACTGGGACAAACAATGCAAAGCATTTTGAAATTTTAATTACATTACAAGCATTAGTGTTGTTATGCAACTTATTATCCAAATTGAGTTAATGTGACAGAGACTAATTGTAGCCGCAGCAGAAGATTTGCTTTTTCGTAAATTAAAAGCATTTATCTTCGTCGAATGTTTGATTTTATAGGTGTTTTTCATGAATCAACTGTTTGTTCTTTGGAGTTTAATTCAGAGAGTCATCCTGAGTTTTTTCAAACTGCTTGTTACCTCAATTTTATCTCCAGCGTATGGAAAATTTTATCAGTCAAAGCATCTTACAAAGGTTACTAGCTTTCAGCTTAGTAAGGACAATACCACGGTAAAGATGCTTATGTACGTGAAGATTGGCATTGCTGAAGTGCGCAATAAGTTTGATGGTGTCTACTACCTAACATGAATGTGACTGTTGTATTTACGAAAAACATTTATTGTAATGTAGTACCGGTAAGTAGCACACAATTCCATGCTAGCATGTGGCGACTAATGATAAAAATAGTATAAAATGTATTATAAACACCCTTGCGGAGTAATTATATTTTGGATTTAGATCAAAGAGAGAAGAAATATACATGCCAATTCGACACATGCATCATGTTTGCCCTGGCTTGAAGTATTTGGAAGAAGCCATCTTAATAGTTTGTGAGTGGAAGCAATCTGGAAAGGTAGGGCTTACTGCAAAAACTTTTAAGGCCTGCATTCAGTCAATGACAGCAATACAGTGGTGCAAATCTTTGTTGAGCATTGGGGGGGATAATTTGCAATTTCACTCCAATTTTGCCCTATTTTTAACATTGGGGAATGAACCTCGATTAAGACTTTTTTCAGGTGAGCAAAATTAAGTGAAGACCAAAAAAAAGGTCTTCACCAGAAATGGAACACTTTTTTTCCCCGAATTCATGTGAAGACCAAACAAAAAAAAAGGTCTTCACCAGAAATGGAACACTTTTTTTAAGTACTGCCTGAGCTCAGATGCACACCAGAGTCAAATTATTGGAGGGCATGCAGATGAAGACCATACTTAAATTGTTGGGGGGTATACAGTCAAATTATTGGGGGGATATATCCCCCCATCCCCCCCTTGTTTCGGCACCACGCAGCAATACCCAAGTTAGCTAAACACTTTCTCAAAAGGCATGGCTTTCAGTGCGTCTTAACTGGAAAGCTGATGTCTCATCCTTTAGAAGGACGCTTTGGATGGTACCATCAGACTAATGACAGTAATTTCTTATCTCCATAAAACAACTACTGCATTCAGAAAAAAATATCTCTTGCAGCAAGATGCCGGGTTAGCCACGATTCAACAGTGTGAACTGGACGATGAGTTCTCAAATTATATTGAGATAAAAGAGGACTACAGTAGGCTGGAGGAAGTTTTTTCCAATGTGACTTTAGAGGACATTTCTTATGCAGATATTTAAGCGGCTACACTGTCTGTAGAATTGACAATCAAAGAAAATGCACGTCTTGCAAAGATTTACTGATTTCAAGCAAAACTACTCCGAAAGTTACTGAAAGTCTACCCAAAGATCACCAAAAGCTGGTCAAAATGGCTAGCCGTGGCGGATTTGGTAAAGCCAAATGCGTTTTGCTTTGCAACTACGATAATTTTGATGCAATTTTTCAATGCTCTCGCATCGAATGCTGAAAATATGAAAAAGCTGTTGACATTGAACAAACCACGAGCTGTAATTATAAGCGCTTCTTCTGCTGTTACACATGCAAGCACATGCTGTTATCTTACTGAGATCAAATGCAGCTCGGACCACACAAACCGTTAAGAGCATTGTCCGGTTGAAGAAACTCTACAGAACCAGTTGAAGAAACTTTACAGCCGCCCTAGAACAGAAGACCCCCATGCAAAATCATTGAGAAAAATCCGAAAATTGACATCCAAAATGTCTAACTGAAGCATATTCAAAAGCTTCTTGACTGAACTAGAAGTAACAATGTGCTTGCTGTTGCAACTACTTGCTAAGCTTGTTGTCAGCTGTATATTTGTAAAGCAGCCTGTATTTATGTTATTGCTTGGTGCACTTTGAAATCAGGTGTACCGTGTGTGTTTACTATTTTTGGTTCTGTTCGCAAATTTCCTAAATAACAGACTTGGCCACCTTGACGGGTAGACTGCACGGCTCCGATGAAAATTAGCATAAAGTGTCTTTCCCAAGGTCAATACAACAATATGCCCAGTGCGAGTAACGAAACAGTGAGCAACATCTTGATAATCATATAGCGCTCTACCCAACTGGACAGTTGATGGCTAGTCACCAGTCTGGCTGCAACGTCTAAATTTTTCCTGGAAAGACGGCATCAGTTATTTGACTAGCTTGGGAATCGAACCTGTACTCTGCGTACTCCATCACTAAGCCCAGTAGTTTTAGTAGAGATAACTATTAATGCCATGAATGTTGTCAACAAGCTATATACACTATACAGCGTATAAGATGTGTAATAAACATCTATTTAAAAAATTAATATAACCCTCTAAATGTCAGTAGCCAAATTGAGTTAGCTTTTCCGTTGTTCTAGATGTCCCTGGATTACAGTTTTTTGATGTTCTCACAAGCAAATTTTATACCCATAAAATTTTGTTTCGCAAATTCAGTAAAAAAATTTTAAGAATTCAAATGATTATGACCAGAGGTGAAGTCCTCGAGGACGTCCTTGGCCTCGAAACCTCAAATCCTCGAAAATTGCCTTGTCCTTGGCTAGAGGACAGCACTATTTTTGAAATTGTTAAAATTTTGAAGAACGCCTGAAAAATTTTTTTGAAGACCGTTAACTTTAGAGATCGCCAAAAATTTGTTTCAACTTTTCTTTTTTTTTTTGGAGATCGCGCAAAAATTGTTTGGAAGACTTTTTTTTCTTTTGGACGACACTTTCCGCCTGTGTCCTTGGTCCCGAGAGAGGCTGTCCTTGGCCTCGAGAGAGGCTTTCCTAGGCCTTGGATTTTTTTGTGTCCTTGGCCTCGAGCCTTGTGTCTTCGACTCCACCTCTGGTTATGACAATTTACATGACCATTACGCAATATTTCCTGGAAGCTGCTGTATTTCTCTGATTGAAATTTATCCACGTTGGTGTATTTGACCTAAAAGTTGCTGCTCGATGGTCAATTTTCCAGCCCTTCATGTTATGGAATTCCTTATGTTTGCTTTTTTGTGTGAATTTAATGCTGTTTCTCAGCTTGATTACTTATGGCTCGTATTTTTTTGGATACTTTTTTGAATGAGATACCATATGAAGAATTCTCTGTTTTTGCTGATGCTTGATCTTGTCTTAAAATCTTGTTAACGACATTTAAAGTTTTATAAATTTAAAAGCTTGCAATTGCAAACAAGTTCATATGATTTATGTTCTAATTTTGAACATTACGTTTATGCTACTGACATCATGTATTTGTATCCTGAAGTTTGCAGCTGAGATCAAGCATGAAACTTAAGATCAGTTCATACAGCTTGATTCTCATTGTCATATAGTAGTTGATGCGGTACTGCTTCCTCCATGAGAGCTTTGTCTCAAAATACTTCAATGATATAACGATAATTATTTTGAGTGCTACTTGCTAGTTAATCAAGGATATTTATCGCTCACAGATAACCAGTCATATTTTCGAAAACTGTAAGATATTATTAAGAATGGATGGTAGAGCGTATCAAGAACAACATCCCTTTAATTTTTTTGCGTTGGCCTCCACCCTGGCTTGCACCGTCTTGTTTATCTATTTTACTTGTGGTTGGAAAAAGAGAGCGAACAAAGGTTTGTAGTTTACTAGTGCAGTAGAATAATTTATTGTATAGTTGGAGATAAAAGCCTATATTTTTGCGAAAATTTTGAGCTAAGTACCAGCTTTCTCCATTTCCGTGCTCTTTGCATTGTTTTGAGTTTGTACTGTTGACGTTGCTACCAAGAAAATTATTACGTCCCGTTTTCGGCGGGACAAGCTCGCTTTTCAGGCGGATCGTGACTTTTATGCGCGGACGTTTAGTTGCCGCCGATTATGCCCTGGAACTTCTAGGCCTCTGTACTTTTATACGACGGAAAGTTTAGGCGCCAGAAATGTAAAAAAAAATTTTTTCCTAATTTTTTTTTTTCAAAAAAAAATGTTTTCAAAATTTTTCAAAAAAATTTTTTTGTTTCAAACAACTGTTTTTTTTAATTTTTTCTTTTAAAAACATATTTTTTCAAATGAAAGCTTTTGCCAAAAACAAAAAAAAAGTTTTTCAAACAAAAAAGTTTCATTTTGATTAAAATGTTAATATCTTTGAAGCTTTTCATATGACACTTGTCAAGAAGAATCGTCAGAATAGAGATCGCGGAAAAACAAGCGGTAATAGAAAAAAGCCGAGCAGTGATTGGCGGGAAAAAGATCAATGAGAAAGTGGAAAAAGTTTTACGAAAAATTGATTTCTTATTGCATTTTTTTCAGTAATAAAAAAAGTTTTCCAGTACAAGTTTGCAAAGTTTTCTTACTTAACCGGACGCATATAATCTCCAGCCCGCGGCAAGCGGTCTTAAATTTTGCGGTGCCCGGGCATGAGTTGCTGTGTAATATTGGCATACGCAGCAAGTCGCGTGACGTTGCATGGTTATTTTGAGTTTACTTCCAGCAAAAATACAGTACAAGCTTTTTTAGGAGCCAAGGATTCATCTCTTCGCAGATTAGTAAAAACAATGTTTAAATGGGTATTTTTAAGTTTCATCTCTACACTTTATTATAAATACAATTATAGTAAAAACAATGTTAAATTCTTGCAGATAACTTCTTCAGAATCGCTTCAAAAACTTATGAAGTTGAACAGGATTGTATGCTGCTTCAAATTATTGTTGTACGTTTGAATTATATTTTCTCTGAGCTGAATTAAAAGTGGCTGCAGACTCGACAACCATTTTCGACAATTTTTCATGTAAAATTTTCTATACAAGTGCTATGCAGTTTAAATTTATCCTGCTCACTGCATTCCCTGCAATTAAAATTTGTTGCCGTGTTACTCGCGAGTCGTGACAATTGTTCAGCACCCCAAAATTCAATTTGTCAGCTGTTAAAGACTACCTCATCCAACACATGCAAGTAAAACGAACGGTTAAGTTATATTTTCGTTCGGCTCAGAGTTGTAAACGGGTCGACTAGTTTGTAATGTTGCCATGTTATTTTAATTATATTTTTGTGTACCTAAGCTAAAAAGTACGTATCAAGCCCAACATAAGCCCAAAATTTTTTGTCAATTTCGTGTCCGAGCTTGAACCTGACCCGAAAAGCCCGGCCCAACTTACAACTCTGGTTGGCTTTCCCCTACTAAATTCTGGATACGCGGACGAGATCAGCCTGAAAACGAAATTTGCTGTTGACTAAAACTCATTTTATTTGTGCTTCAAAACCGATTGCTTTTGCTAGTTTTTTGAGCAGGACAGATCAGCTCAAATTTTCTCTCGGGATTTAGCACGATGATTAGGGTAATTTTTTTCAAACTCAAGCAGCGACTTTTTCATATTATGTAGATATATTTTATTCCCAAATGCAAGGTAAAGACCAAAAACAATAAAAAAGAAGAGTTTTTAGTTGCTCTAATTCGTGCCCAAGCAGGTAGCTTGCACAAGCAACTCGTGCCCGTGCGCCGCAAAATTTTGAGACCGCGGGCTGGAGATTGCATGCGACCGGATTACGTAAGAACACTTTGCAAACATGCAGTGGAAAACATTTTTAATTATTGAAAAAATAGCATTAAGATATCAATTTTTTTGTAAAACTTTTTCCGCTTTCCTTTCAGCTTTCTGCTTTTAAAGTCCCTTATATCAAAACTTCTAACCCCGCCTTCTGTCGACAAAAACAATTCGTGTACAGCATAAAAATTGAACACAAATGACGCTTTCTCATTGATCCTTTTCCCGACAATCACATTTCTGCTTTTTTCTATAACCGCTCCTTTTCCTGCGCTCTCCACTCTGACAATTCTTCTGGATGAGTGTCATATGAAAAGCTTTGATGTTAATAACATTTTAATCAAAATAAAACTTTTTTGTTTAAAGAACGCTTTTTTAGTAAAAAGCTTTTAGTTTAAAAAAAATTATGTTTTCAAAAGAAAAAAAATTTTTTAAAAATCGTTTTTTTAAAAACTTATTTAAAACAAAAAAAATTTTTTTTGAATGAAAAAATTTTTTTCAAGCTTAATTTCAAAAAAAAATTTGGAAAAAAATTTTTTTCCACTTCTGCGCGCCTAAACATCCCGCGTCTAAAAGTCCGGGCGCATAAAATTTGAGATGCATAAAGTCCCGATGCATAGCAGTACTGGTGCATAATCGGCGGAACCTAAACTTCCCGCGCCTAAAAGTACTAAGCTGTTTTTCAGGCGTGTGTCCCACCCGTTGACCTTCAAAGCAAATGGCGGTAGAAGAAAAAGAAAAAAAAGTAAGAAAAAAGGTGCAAAACAAGAAAAAAAAAGTTTTTAAGTGGGGGTAAACGAACATAACCAAAAGTAAGGTGGTTGATAGTGTGCTCAAAAACCACAAACCATTTTTCATCAATATTGGTAGTTATCAAGATATATCGCTTCAAACTCGTCGACTTTTTGCCCATTTGCTGCCTGTAAAATTCTGGTCACGTGACCGGGCGCCCCCAAACTCGGTTAGCATTAAGTATTCATAAGCATCCACTTTGTGTCCAAATTTCAGCTTTGCACGTCGAGTGGTTTTGGAATTATAAGCGAATCAGTAACTTTTTAATCTAAAAACTGCCATTTTTTTATGCTTTTGTTGCGTCTTAATTCACGATCACGTGACCCAGGATCCACAGAATTGGCACACAGGGCGCTTTTATTAATTCTTATCTTAATTCCAAATTTTAACTTTCTACGTTTTAGCGTTTGCTAGTTATAAACAAAATCAATCCACATCTGCAAAAATTCCGGAACAAATACAAAGGTACTATGCGCTCACGCGAAGTCCCAATTAGGCGAAACAAATTAATGTCTTAGACATACTAATAGAAATTATTTCGTGCTAGTATATCTTTTTTAATATTGTAACTATTTAACATTCTTCATAAAAAATGTAAGCAATTTAATATTCCGTCGTAATCTGATTAATTTAGATTTCTCTGCCTTTCAACGCTCATGCTTATGATCATACGTGTACTTCCAGTAATACTAACAAAGAATAGATGACGACAGTAGCGCAGCCAAAAGGGGGGGGAGCGGGGAAGGGAGGCTGTTATCTTCCTATTGGCATACAAAATATGGAAAATAGCACGTGTTTAGCCTGTTTTCTGCATCTGAATAAAAAATAGCCCCCTTCCTCATTGGCATTTGGTATGCTGAATATGTTCTTCGTTTCCGGAGTTAAAGAGAATTCGTACACAAAAACCGTCCCAATTTCAGGTGGAGACCGTTTTTTGTTTTTATCTTCACTTGAATTCGGACACAAAAACCATTGCAGTTGCAGAATAAGACCTTTTTGTTTGTCCCTAAACCCTCGAAACAGCTCCACCCATTGCAGATTTCTGGCTACGCGCCCGGAGAACGAAAGTCGATTTCGAAACAGTATGTTTTAAGCTGTTAATATTAGGTTGTGCCTCTAAGACTCAGGATACAGTCCATATAGTTTATCAAAAATTTTTACCTGTTTTTTCAGTAAGACCTTGTTTCTTATTTTAATATTATTTATTCTTGCTTGGTTTTCGACAAACTTCATCCAAAACCTAACTTGTGGACGAGAGAAATAATGCTCAACTTTGCATGAAAACTGCCCTTGTGTGGTGTGCAACATTGCTCATACTTTTCGCAATGCGTATAGTATGCAGTTTCAAAAAACACTGCAATTTATGGAGTAATTGATCAAACTAAATATTTCATTTTCACCTAAATTGCTCCTTTTCCACTAGCAACTATGTTTCTGAATAATATTGACTTCGCGCGAGCGCGTTTAGTACCTTTTGCTTTTGTTTGTGAATTTTGACAGATGAGGATTGATTTTGCTTATACCTAGCAAACGGTAAAACCTCGAAAGCTGAAATTTGGGCTTAAAATAGAGAATTAATAAAAGCGTCTTTTGTGCCAATTTTGGGGATCCTAGGTCACGTGATCGTGAATTAAGACACAAAGCTAACTAGGTTTGAAGCTCTCACCTGGTCAGAAGTTAACTAAGTTTCAAGTTTCTCTGTTAGATCTTCGATTGAATTATGAAATTTGCTGCTTGTTGGCCACTAACAGGCAGAGATAATGACCTTAAAACGTTTTGTCCAAGGACCTAAAAATGAGACTACAATAGAATGCTTAACCATTCTATGGTAAGAGTATGGGATAGTGAAGTGTTATTGGTTCCAAATTTTGAGATGGGGAAAATTCTTCTACCGCCGCTTATTGTACATTGTGCAAAGCTACTGCATGTTTAGTAACTACTGAAATTTATGCTGGAAAAACGCTTTGCGTTTTAGCAGGAAAATGCTTTTAGAAGCTTTTTCTGACTTGGTTTTAAAGCCGCATTTACACGCGCGACGTTTTTGAAACGCGATTGGAAGATTTTTTATGCGTGAAAATCTCTCTCGTAGAGTGGTTACTCACACGAGACGAGACTCGCTAGCCGCGATCGCATTTGACAAGAATCGCCGCCAGTGGCGGCTCGTGACCATTTTGAAAGGGTAAGCTGCAAATTGTATAAAAACATTCGGGCTCTAAAAAGTCAATTTCGTAGGCAAATTCAACTACGATAAAAAAGTGCAACTCTACGTTTTATCAAAATCAGCTTTTTAGGTCAACAGCAGGGAGTCTACTTTGCAGTCATCTTTATAATTATTCAAAATTTATGCCTCATCTATTGTAATGTCTCAAATGCAAAAGCGGCACGCCGAGGCGCGGGAACGGACAAGAAAAACTGGTTTAGATTGGTATCACTGACGTCGAAAGTTCGATTCAAGATTTGGCCGCCGTTACCGGCGCGCAACCGAAGACACAAGTTTCAACACCTTATGGACAGACATTATTTCCCCTCAAACATTAATTCTTTATTTAAATATGCGTTTAACATAACATCGCTTGTAACAGCCTGGCAAGTGGTAGATTTAGTCCATACTTTGATAATGGAATTTTTTGAAAAACCAAAAATGCTGATGTAAAAACTTTGATCTGATCTAATTAAACAAAAATTGCCGAAACATAATAACTACACTTTTGTAGTCCAATCTTTTACGATAAGTATTTTCACCACGAAGAATTACTGATCTGCAATACTAACTATAGACCAAGGATGGTGTAAATGGCTTTGGCTGTACAATTATTTAATTGACGTTACTTTATTATTAGTTTCAACTTTTCGAGACATTTAAATATTGAAAGCATATAATCAGAAGCTGTAAAAAGTTAGTGAAAAAAATTTGAAAGAGGAGCATTTAAATTATTCATCTGACTATTAACGACCACATATTTACAAAAACCGGCCAGCTGATCGAGCGGTTACGCGCTCTGCCTCTGGAGCGGGAGGTCAGACGTTCAAATCTCGGACCGGTGAAATTGGATGCAGTGTCGCCAACGGCTGTGAACAATGAAAGAAGCTGTGTTGCCCAGGCGCAATGACGAGAAGATGGGCCCCGTCAACTCATGACACGCCTCAGCGTAATACAGCGAGTACAACGAAAGATTTGATTTGATATTTACAAATTCATTTAACGCAATTTGGTCACTATTTAAAAGCGCAATAAAGTTCAGTCAAATTTAAATATTGCCCCGAAGTCCCCGGATATCACTTGCGATGTTACGTTCTAGTTTACCATATATCCTTTCACGACTTTACAGTCTACACTAACCGCAGTATCCTAAAACAGAATAGGATGTGATATGTTCAATAATTCAATACTTGCTATCCAGTAACCACATTTTTACATTTCTCAACAAGCCAAAAAAGCTGCGCGAGCCGCAGCATATTTTGGTCCGTTTATCACAACAGCGAGTGAAGAAAGACTAGCTGTGACGTCACCGCGTACAATTTCAATGCGTTATAAAAGCTGCAAAGTGAACAGCTTTTCTCAAGAGTTTCCAATTTCTTTATTTATTAAACTAGTTATAAAAATGCAATAATTTTTTAATTTTTGCGGTCAAAGTGGGGGAGGGGGGGTAAAGGTGATTAATTAATTACTAGTCACCACAGCAATTCTAAAACTATCCAAAATAAAAATATTAATAAGAAAAATAATAAAAACAAACAGATGATGCAGGGTATGCTGCAGCTTTTTTAGCTTTCATTACGAGCCGCCCCTGATCGCCGCTGTGTAAAGCCGCATTTACACATGGGGCCACCTTCACAAGTGGAACCTCGTCCGGCAGGGGAGCGCCTAGGGACTCCCAGGTCGTCATTCAGCGGAACCCCTATAACGTTCGAATCTTAGGCAAGAGGGGCTCGTTCGAAAAATAAGCGACAATCTCCACCAGCCAGCCCTAGTGGCAGCTCCACCAATGTGCCCGCTACACGTTTGGAGAGGCGAATGGAGGCAGCGCAGAGTATTCGTACTCGAGATAATGTCGCACACTCACCGGTCAACCATCACCAACTGCTGTTGGGCAATTGGAATATCCTCACCCTCACAGGAAAAGAGCTAGAATTGGTTGAGGAAGCAAAGCGGTATCATCTCGATATTATCGGAGTTTTTTCAACCAAACGACGTGGCTCTGGAACTGTGGATCTGGATGGCGGATGGAAACTCTTCTATTCTGGTGCTGATCCTAGTATGTCTGCACAAGCGGGTGTGGGGATTCTCACAAGCCCCCGTTTGTCAGACTGTGTGTCAGATTGGATTCCTTTGGGATCACGGGTCTGTATGTTGAAGCTTAAGGTATTGGATCGGTCATTGTGCCTGTTGCAGGTATATGCCCCCAATGCCACGAGTGAATATCAGACTTTTGTGGATGAAGTAAATGATGCTCTTCTACGAGTATCAGCTACTGAATCTACAGTCCTTATGGGGGATTTTAACGCACATGTTGGAACAGACACAGATACGTGGAAGGGTGTGATCGGAAAACATGGAGTCACTGGACTGAATGAGAACGGAAGGTATTTATTGCAGCTCTGTTGTAGCAACGGACTCCGCATCATGAATACCTTTTTCCAGCACAGAGAGGTTCACAAGTATACATGGTATCGACCTAGTATGGATCAAAAATCTTTGATAGATTTTTGCATAGTTTCGTCAGATTTGTTTTCTGATGTGCTGGACGTTCGAGTGAAGCGAGGTGCTGAATTGTCAACTGATCACCATCTGGTAGTATGTTCCTTACGACTTTCGAAACCTTGGCCAAACAAGAGATCCAACCGGTCGTCTGTGACTTACCGGATCAAATGGGAGGCTTTGGAGGACAAAGAAGTAAGAAAACAGTTTGCATCCAGTATATCATCTAAGTTCAGACAACTTCCTGATGTATCCGAGGACATCGAGAAGGAATGGCTGCTGTTCAGATCAGCAATCATTTCATCAGCTGCTGAAAGTTGTGGGCGAAAACGGCTTAGAATGGCGGGCGATAGTGAGAAAAGAACGCCTTGGTGGAACCAAGAGGTTAAAGAAGCTATTCGAGCAAAGAAAGATGCGTTCAAGGCCTGGCTGCAGGACAGATCGTCATCTGATTTGCAATCCCGGTACACTGAGGCGCGAAAAGCGGCAACTTCGGCAGTAAAGAAATCCAAGGAGAAGTCATGGGAAGAGTTTGGTCGTCGGTTGGATTCCAACTATTTTTCGGCAAACAAAGTATTTTGGCAGACCATCCGCCGTTTACGTGGCAAAAGATCGAGTATCACGTACTCCATCAAGGATTCTGACGGTAACATTCTAACGGATGAGAATGAAATCCTTTCACGATGGAGAGAATACTTTGAAGATCTTTTGAATCCTGTAAAGTCATCGACTCGTGACACACACGAAGTGACACATCTAGGGGAGGACGAAGTTTTCACTGCAGCAGAAGTGGCAACGGCAATTAAAGGGATAAAATCTGGAAAAGCTGCTGGTGAAGATGAAATCAGACCCGAGATGTTGAAAGCGCTGACTGGAGAAGGAATTCTCTGGTTAACGCGAGTGTGTCAAGTTGCGTGGAAGCTTGGCAAAACTCCCAGAGATTGGCAAACAGGTGTGATTATTCCGATATTCAAGAAAGGAGATCGCAAGCAATGTACAAACTACAGAGGGATATCTCTCCTTAGTTTGCCAGGGAAAGTATATGCCAAATGCCTTGAAAGGAAATGCCGAGAAATAGTGGAATCAAAACTGGAAGATGGTCAGTGCGGTTTTCGTCCGGGTCGCAGTACCACGGACCAAATCTTCACTCTGAAGCAAATCTTCGAGAAATCTTGGGAGTATGGCAAAGATCTCTTTGCATGCTTTGTCGATCTTGAAAAAGCATATGACCGAGTTCCTCGGGATAAACTTTGGAAGGTTTTGCAGGAGTATGGCGTTGATGGTCAATTGTTACGCGCTATTAAGTCATTCTACTGCAGACCGGAAGTTTGTGTTCGGGTAAATGGCAAGCAATCAAAGCCGTTCCATGTGGGCGTTGGACTCCGGCAAGGGTGCGTTTTGTCACCTCTCCTTTTCATTGTGTACATGAATTGGATCGACAAATGCAGCCAAGCTGATGAGTGTGCCACGATTGGAAATTGCAAAATTAGTCGTCTGCTATTCGCAGATGATTTGGTTCTGCTTTCTTCCACAGAATCTGGCCTCCAGCGCGCATTAAATAGCTTTGCAGATGCATGCAACACCGCCGGAATGAAAATAAGCACGGCCAAAACTGAGGTACTTCATCTTTCAAGAAACCCTGATCAGTGCGTATTACAAGTGAATGGAGCGACACTGAAGCAGGTAGAGAAGTTCAAGTATCTTGGGGTTGCATTTACGAGTGACGGAAGGCAAGACGAAGAACTCGATACCCGAATAGGCAAGGCTAGTGCAGTAATGCGAGCTTTGCACTACTCGGTTGTCATGAAACGAGAATTGTCGAAAAAGGCAAAACTCTCAGTTTTCAAAGCAGTTTTTGTCCCCATTCTCACTTATGGTCATGAATCTTGGGTAATGACCGAAAGAATGCGATCACAAGTGCAAGCGTCCGAAATGAGGTTTTTACGAAGAATCGAAGGAGTTACACTGTTTAACAAGGTGCGTAGCTCTGAAATTCGAAAATCTCTTAACATCGAGCCGTTACTTCTCCGAATTGAAAGATCACAGCTTAGATGGTTTGGCCATGTAAGCAGAATGCCTCAGGAAAGACTCCCCAAACAAGCTTTACATGCCAAAGCAAATGGGAGAAGACCAGTCGGACGACCTAGAACTAGATGGACCGATTACATTGAGGATCTTGGATGGAATCGCTTGGGACTTCGCCCAAGCGATATGATGGAGGTGATGGAAGACCGTGAAGTGTGGCGGCTCAATCTTGAGCTACTGCCCCCGCAACCCTCACGGAAAAGCGGGCAATGAAGAAAGAAGAAGAAGAAGACCTTTTTGCAACGCGATTCAAAGATTTTTTATGCGCGAAAATCTCTCTCGCAGAGCGGTTACTCACACGAGGCGAGACTCGCTTGCCGCGATCGCGTTTGGGAAGAATCGCCGCCGTGTAAGTAACACCTGCGATTTGCGATGCCGATTATATTTTGCGCGACTCGATGCAAGAATCGTTCTCGCTCGCGATCACTTACGCGAGGTCGATTTCAACGTCTCAAGTGTTCCAGGGCAAAGTCGCTCTCGTTTAAACAGCAAATCGTTTGCAATTTACGAGTCGCCCAGGCATAGCGCAATGTACAAATGCTTTGCGAGTCGCTGGCTGCGATTATCCTAAATTTACTTCATAAAAGATTGTGTTTATAGTACAAAATAGTCTGTAGTGCTGTTACCGTAATTGTGATTTTGATACTAAATTTACTTCATATTAGTTTGAAACGCAGAAGGAGTAATTTTCATGTTGATGCTGGCACTGGTCTACTGCAAATACGGCAGTGATGAGCTGATTGCTGATAACTGTGAGGCCAATCAAGCAAAACTTTAACCCTTCATAAAACGCATGACAAATTAACCACAGGTAACAGTACCTTAATTGTATTCTGCTTTTATAATACCGTAACAACACTTTTTTTAAGAATCAGTAAATTTTGAGTTGAGGCTGGCTGTACTTATTTTTTTTCCAATGTTGAGCCTCAATTGCTCTTAATTGGTTCTTAAATTTTGAGATCATTGATGTCAATTATGGCGACCATGTTTGTTAATTCCTAATGATCTGTCTGCTTGTAAACGCCTTTTTAGCTGTTTTTGCAGCATCGTGAAATTGCGGAAAGCGAAAAACCGAGTATTAGTTTTCGTTTCACCGAGAGCCAAAAAGTTTTTTTGCTACCTGCGCAGTGCCTAATAGCACTCTATAGTCCCGAAATTGTTGCAATTTTGCTCGTAAATACCAGAAGACCACTCAAGCTTTATTGTTTTGAATCAGTACAGAATTTAGTTTCTTTTTTGATTTGGATTTATTCTTGTTCGGGTGTTCTTAATATTATTTTTTGTTGCTGAGACTGGTGCTGTTCCTAATTTGTTGTTAAATTTTGGGCAAAAATGAGCCTCGTGTTCTTAACAAATTTTTCTTGCATAAAAAGTGTAATCAATTTTGTCATTGCTAATATTCTGGCATAGCAAACACAAAAGTTAAAAATCTGAAAACCCTGGAATAGATAATACAATTAATTCACAATAATGGCATTTGGACAATGTATTTTGGAAATGGAGGTGTTTGTTACAGAAGCCCTCCGTAACACTGTTGACCTGTGGAGCCTTCACCGTGTCCGTCTGGCCAAACCACAATTGAAATTCTCCAACTTAAACTGTACTGTTCAGACAAAATGTATAAATAATACGGAACAGTACGGCGTGGTAAAAAATTACTGAAATTAGCCTGAAAACAATGAACTAAATGAGTGCCGCACGAGCGGTCTTCAAAATAAAATAGATCTGTTCCTAGAGCGGGGCAACATAAAAAAAGGTCAATCGGTGCTGTAACAGTGCTAGCAGGGTAGGCTCACACTCTATGCTATTGGTTGGGTCCAGCACCTTGTATACAATTACCATCCACTCGTTTTTGTCGGCCAAAAACGTATTAGCGTTTGCTTTCTTTTCTGACCCGAGATTGCAAGTAGCCTACCGGCATCTCTTGCGGTTGAAAAAAACACAGTTAAATGGAGAAACATAACACCTACTGCACCGCAAATTGTAATTAAATATTAATTTCATGAAATGCTGTTTCTAATGAAATCATGTTCTCAATTTCTAATCGTTTTATGGTGCTTTTTTATTATAATAACGTCAGGAATGAGTTTTGACCTGAAGTCGCTCACGTATTTTTACACTGTTTATAATAATTCATTCTCCGCACTCAATAGCGTACGCAGAATTTTGAAAAGGGGGGGTCAGGAACTTCAGAAAATTTGAGTAGAACAAAGATCAGAATAAAACATTGTTTCACCCAAAGTCAGTCCGATTTTCCTGTCCAAGATTAGGTGAAGAGCAAAAAAAAAAGGTCTTCACTCAAGTTTAATCAGATTTTTTTGCCCGAAATTAGGTGAAGAGCAAAAAAACAAAAAAAAGGTCTTCACTCAAATTTAGTCCGTTTTATTGGGTGCAGGCCAAAAACAAAGGTCTTCGCCAACCCTCTGTGCGCTCAAAGCTTCTGCCCAACTTACAAAGGGGGGGGCCATGTCCCAATGGCCCCCCCTCTAAATACGTCCCTGTCCGCTCTACACTTACTGTGATTGCCTAGCGTTTAGCGAATGCATGCACTGCTTATTTTATTATTGTGGATATTGGTGCTTTGTAACAGCTGTGGTTTAGTAGCTCCACACCAAAATTACATGAAAACACATATTATAAAAATGCTATATGGATTTTTTGAATGTTGGTTTAATTAAAAAAGAGCCCGTAGGCTACTTCTGTAGCGACGGAAGGCGCCTAGTATCACTGCAGAAGAACTCAAAACGTAAACTTACAAAAACAAAAAGAAAATTTAACAATTAGCATTTCGTATAATATGACAATATGAATTTGCCAGTATGAATTTGCCAGTCACACATACTTGGAGAAAAGCTAATTTCAATAGTGTTTTTAGAATTAATTGAACAAAAATGTTGATAAATTTTATCTTTTTATTTTACCAAATCTTATGTGTGACCAAACAAAAAGCATAGTCAGAGATTGGCTGCGGTAGAGAAAAACCAAGACCAAACAGGTAAATGACAGAATTTTATAATAAATTATGAGCATTAGTGCCCGCTTGACCTTGCTCAATCCAAGCCAACTTACAGTAGAACTAGATGGCAGTTTGCCAGCAAACCCAGTGAACGACCGACGCATAGCTAATGCTGTGACGCTCAAAAGTACTTTTTGTCTACCGTAAAATCAGCAATTATTCAAAAATACAGCGTATCCCCCCCAAAAAAGTTACACTTTTGTTTTGGTCTGTGCTTTTTATTCTTTACTCTAACACTTTCATCTTTTCAGGAGTGACTAGCTAAGAATAGATTTGTTTGACAGCAATATTTTATTATTTTGGCCAAGATGTGTACACATATGAGCAAAGGACAAAAATTGTGGACTGGTATATCGAAACCAAGTCCTATGTGAAGACTCAAAGACGGTTTGCAGCTCATTTTGAAAAAAGAGCGAAACCAAGTTGCCGTATGATTCAATACCAAGTGAAAAAATTTAGAGAACATCGGACTGTACATAATCTGAATGAAACAAGATCAAGCAGACAAAGAACTGGCAGGTTGGCAAGCAATCTCAACGCAGTCGGAAACTCTGTGGTTTAAAGTCCCAAAAAGTCAATTCGCAGACGTTCTCAGGAGCTTGCACTAACAAGAAACTCTATCCATAGAATCTTGCGAATGGATCTGAATCTGTATCCTTATCAGGTAGAGATAACACACAAATTTGACAGAATTTGACATGGAAAGAAGAATGGAAATGGGTGAATGGTTTAATGAGATGATGGAAAGAGATCAAGAATGGATAAAGGATGCGTAGTTCAGTGACGAGGCACATTTTCACCTTAATGGCATTGTCAGTAAGCACAACTATTGTTTCTGGGGAATAAAAATGCCTGCTGATTTCGTTATCCAAAAACCTCTTCACAGTTCGAAGGTCACTGCATGATGTGCTTTAAGCTACTGAGGAATTATTGGACCATTTTGGTTTGAAGATGAGGATGAGAATGCAGTAACCATCAATTAAGAGAATTACAGAAGAGTTGTTCAGACGTTCTGTACCAACCTTTGTCGGAGAAGCAACATTACCTTCAGTACACAGTGGTTTCAACAAGATGGGGTTACTCCACACACTGCCAAGGACACTCTTGAATTTCTTGGGTAAAAATTTGAAAACCGTTTAATTTCATTCAAGACGGAACACATTTGGGCTCCTCACTCACCTGATCTTAACCCTTCGGACTTTTTTTTGTGGGGCTATGCCAAAGAAAATGTGTACAAAAATAATCCCCAAACTGTTCAGGAACTAAAGGCTGAGATCACACAGTTCATCAGGAGAATCCCAAACGAGATGTGCCCACGGGTCGTAGAAAACTTTGCTGTCAGGCTAAATGCCTGCATGAATCGAAATGGACACATTGAACATTTCATTCACTGCAGAGATCAGTGCTGAAGGCAAAAATAACTGAATTGGACTTTAAAGTAAAAATTATGACTCCAGCTTTTTAGGAAAAAATTTCCCTAATGTACTCTATCTATTGGCAAAAACACTATTAATTTCAATCTAAAATAAAAAAAATTAATTGCAATGTAAAAGTGTTACTTATTTTTTGGGACGCCCTGTATCTGATTATGGAACCTCCAGAAAAGTGGAGTCAAAATATTTGTCAGTGAAATATCTCCTGATATCATAAAACACTGGCACCTATCTTGAGCCATTCCAAAATTGATTTTTGGGGGTCCATTTGGGGGTCCCCAGGGAGGTGGCACCCCCAAACTATGTCAAAATATTTGTCTGTTAAATATCTGCTGATATCATAAAACACTGGCACTCTAAGTTGAGCCGTTCAAAAATTGATTTTTTGGGGGTCCATTTGGGGGGTCCCTGGGGGGGTGGCACCCCCAAACTATGTCAAAATATTTGTCTGTTAAATATCTAC
This sequence comes from Trididemnum nubilum, assembly GCA_963965965.1. NCBI lineage: Eukaryota > Metazoa > Chordata > Ascidiacea > Aplousobranchia > Didemnidae > Trididemnum > Trididemnum nubilum. Next base: position 39,895,773 of record OZ014489.1, read on the forward strand.
TGATATCAAAAAGAACTGGCACCCTAGCTTGAGCCGTTCAAAAAATTGATTTTTCGGGGCCCCATTTTGGGGGGTTCCCGGTGGAGTTGCCCCAAAAAATTTCGGGAGAAAAAATTGCATTTGCAGCTCATCAACTTTACACAAAAATTAGATTTCGATGTGATGTGGTTTAGGAGAAGAAGAGCGTACAAAATTTACGAAGAAAAAAAAGGAAAAAAAAAGAAATAAACCTCATTGCGGCCAAAAGTGGGTTGTTGGGATGAAAGGGTATCTTGAGATATATAACCGTATGAAATATTTTTTGCCGTACTTAAGCCGTTTTTGACTGAGACCGCTATTTACGCCAAACTTGCGGGGCGGTTTTCGGGTTCTACAACCGAAGTCACGTGACCTATTGCCTCGAAATTGTGTACAAACATACAACTCATTAATCTCAAACTGCTGTCAAAATTTCATGTAGCTAGACCCAACTGTTCTCGAGTTATAAGCAAAAGTTTGAAATTTCGCACTCGTTAGTTGGAAAATGGCCGAGTAAAAACAGAGGAACACGCGACGCGAGCGTCGGTCGTTCCAACGATACAAAGTAAGTAAGCTTTTTCGAGTAATTTGAAGCGTTTACGTATCACACATTCTGCACGATCAGCACGCCGCCCTTGCTGCTTCATCTTTCACCTAGCATTTTCTTAGCAAATTTTAACGACATTAGCTGTTTAATTGTATTCACTCTATTTCGTTTTACGCTTGCGTTGGTTTCATACAATACCTTTTCAAAATTCCAAAGCGTGAAGCGTGATTGCTTCAAATGCAAAAGCTGACAAGCTGCGTATTTGAAGTACTTTTGCGGCAGTTGGATTTTGCAAATTCAAAACCAGCAAGCCGCGCTTTGAAACTATCTCGCACCGTGTAAGTGAACCAGTGAGATAGCGACTCTTCCTCGAACTTGATTTGGCGAGAATCACTGGCACGCAGTCTCCACGTGTAAGTGACTTCTGCGAGTTGCAATCGTATGCGAGCGTCGCGTTAAAATCTCTCCCGTGTGAGTGACTGCTGCGATTTGATTTTTTCGGGGGCGTGTCAGGCGATATCGCGCAGACTAAATCTCATGTGAATCTTGCGCCGTGTAAGTGACCTACGCGATTCGACAAAAAAAAAAGACAAAATGTCAATTCTCGCAGCTAAAAGTCGCCCGTGTAAATGCAGCTTAAGAATCACCTTTCCTATTCGTTTTCACTGCGTATGGTACCAGAAAAAATCAAATGAGCATGACTGAGGCTCAATCTACATTTCAGAGCCTAAACCAACAAAAAATCAACCTACTACTGCTGCTGGCGATTGGAACAGGGACTCTAATTCATCAGTCGATGAATTTGAAAAAGGTGCTCATCTGAAGTTGACAACTAAACTGAATATTTTCTTGCAGTACACAATAAAAAATTGAATATGAATGCAATATATCACCAGGGATGGTACTAAGCGCCGTTTCAAAACCATTCTCATAGCATCTTTAGAACCAGAAAGTTTGATATTATTAAAATTTTTATTCAACGATTGTCAACCTAAAACTATAGGTATAGTAAGGTAACCTAAAGTTTTAGGTTGACAATCATTGAATAAAAATTTTAATGATTCTAAATTGCTGCTAATTTTTAGTTAAAAGATTGATGAGTTTTTCTTTATTTAGTTTAAAATCCCGCTTTTCAACAACGAGATGTTCGTAGTAAATCTAAACGTCTGTTTGGCCGAATGCCCGAACGATCACCCCAAACAGCCGGATAAATTTCAGGAAATTTTTGTTTTCCAGACGCGAAGACCTTTTTTTGTATTTTTTTTTGGTTTTCACCTGAAAAATCGAAAAAAATTCGGGGAAATTACTCGTTTCTAAGCGCGAAGATCTTTTTGTTTTAATTTTTTGTCTTCACCTTAAAAACCGCCGCGAAGACCTTTTTTTTTAAATTTTGTCAACATCTATCAATCCGTCAAATGTCCGGAGAAATATTCTGTTGCGTTGCGTCAGCCTCGCTTTTTTTTTTTCAGAAATATGGTAATCCTACCAAAAAGAGCCAACCAAGTTATGTTAAATAACAACTTTTTTAGTAGTTAAGTTATTACTAATTAACAAACTACTGTATTATAGTATATTCCCGCTATGTAATTGCCCATTATGACAAATTACGTTATAATTAAATTTATTTTGAGTGCTTTGCCTTAGATTGATTATTTATTTACCCAGTTAAAAAGTTTGGATCTGGCCATTTCCTGGTTTTACCATCTATGATTCAGGTAAGTTTGAAAAGCATTTAGTTTGAAGAATGATTTTCGAAATGATCGCCTAAACTTAAGCTCCCCTGAAGAAAAGTTGGGGTTCCGCCACCCATGATCGTAATGAGGAAAAGCAAGCAAGGTAGCTCTCTAGGATATAAAAATATATGATGTGTACAAAACAAGCGCCATAACTTTGCCCAACTCCTCACCTTATGACGAAATCACTGTAACGAAACCATTGGTTCGCGGTGAGTTTGTCGCGGTCAGTTGACTTGGCTCGGTGTAGAAGACACCTTGGTTGCAATAGAATTATTCGTGTGGCGCGAATCCAGTACCACTCGCATGCTCTAAACTCGGACATTGGCATTCAGTTAAACCGACAAACCTTTGAATTCGATTTGATTGTTGTTGCAGAAGACGGCTCGTTGGCTGGTGGTGCGAGGTACAGGGTTGCCACAGAAACTGCACAATCAAATTCCAGGACTTTTTAAGGTCATTTTCCAGGACTGTTTAAAATTTTTTTTACAAGACTTAAAATTTAATTTGGGCTATTACTCTTTCATGCACCTACTTTTTTGTACTTGTCATTGACCCAAAATTTTGATGTAACGCATTTGCAATCCCAATACTGACTACTAGCCAGGAGCAAAGCCAGAAATTTGCAATGGGAGGGATGTGCTTTCGGGTATGAGGGCAGAGTCCAGCTGCCGGAAGCCACTGGGAGTCTGGGGGGAGGGCTGTGCTTTCGCGTATGGAGGCAGAGTCCAGCCGCCGGAAGCCATTGGGAGTCTGGGGGCAAAGCCCCCAGCGCTCAAATTTTTTTGCAATTTTGTGCAATAATGACTTATTTTCAGGCCTAGTTTGGTAAAGATTATTGCTTTTAAAAAGCAGCAAAGAAATTAGTATTGCAAAAACGTGGTTAAACTGGTTGCATAAAAGGGTTAACAGCATGTGGGTGATGGCGAGAGCTCGACCAGTACGACTTTTTCAGACTGATAGCGACTTACTAATTACATTTTGTCACTATTTTTCACTTTACTTGACACTAAAAGCTTCAATAATCCTCCTCCAAAGAAAGACTATTTCAAACACAAGTCATACCAAGCAAATAGAATGCAAGAGTGCTCGTGCTTGCTCTAAAAATAAACTGTTTAAGGTACTGTAATTGCGCTTAGCCAATATTTTATCGGCGTAGAGAGCCGGCACGATATACCGGCTTGGCCCTGAGATCGCCTGGTATATATCGGCAGACCAAATGTATCGGTCGAGCTCTAGTGATTGGTAATGGCAAAACTTCAGTCCTAGCTCTATTTTCAGCCAGTAAACCATAAAATCCTATCATTTAAAAAGACAGAGTTTATTTGATCGCCAGTGTACAAAAAACGCTATCCTAGCCCTAACCCCAACCTTAAACTTAACCCAAACTGTAACCTTAGCTCTAACCCTAATGTTAATCCCAACCCAAACTAAAAATCTAAACCCCACCTAACCACTAACGATAATAATTGAAAAAATAAAAGAGTAAATGAGCATATGAGCAACCATTCTTGTTCTCTTATTCTCTCTAAGCAGAGCTCATTTGCACGCTAAAGAGTAAATATAGGCACTTTCTTTGGAAAAACTCACAAGTATATTAAGCCAATTGTCTGTATTTTATAATGCTACAAAAAGATATAATTTGGGAGGAGGGGTTAACGAAACGAGATTTGAAAGAGTTGATTGGTAATCAACAGAATTAAATGTTGAATAAACCCTTTTTTTTACCAAGCCTACGTTAAGTATTGTGCATCATGCGATCGAAAGAATTGTTTATTTTTAGCTAGTTGTTACTGGTTTATTTTTGACCAATATTAGCCCTTTCCCAAAATCATGTTCCAACAGGGGTTTTAAATTACTTTAGTGTCCTTATTACTGCAAAATAATGCCTCAGAAGTATAGCGAGAAAAACGTCGTATTTTCTTATTGTACATTTTGGTCAACGAGCCAAAGCAGATCCACGACAACTGATCGCGACAAACTGACCGCGAACCAACTGACTGCAAACAAACAGATCGCGAACAAACTTGACTGCAAACAACGCCGATTGGCTGAAAAGGGCTATCCTGAATTTATTTTTACTATCCCCAGAGCCATCTTGCCTAAACTCTCACTTTGTGACGAAATCACTGCGACGAAATCACTGTAACGAAATCGTTGCTTCGCGATCAGTTAGTCGCGGTCAGTTGACTTGACTCGGCCAAAGCTACGCTACTGCTACTAGAGTATCGCACTGCGATAAAATTACTGTCCATGAATCCACTCTTTCTAATAATATTCAATCATTTATACATACTGTACAGCAAAGTGCAAATTTTGGCATTTTGAAGAGAAGTGCTAATATGTACTCTAGCGTACTAGTAAGAACTGTTTAAAACGAATGAGAGAGCAAAGAGCAGAGGAATGGGCGCTTACACTAACTTTAGGGTAGGAGCTAGGGTTACAGTTTGGTTTAGACTTGCGGTTCGGTTAGGGCTAGGATCGCGATTTTTTTTTTTTTTGCACCAGCATACAAATAAGCTATGTCTTTTAACAATACAATAAAGCTTTTTGAACAAACTTTACAATAGAAATTTTTTCAACAATGGCTTTGTATAATAGCAAGGTACCAGTTATTCTAAAAAAAAACAACTTTACATTATGTCCAGGTAAATTGCGGGAAAACTTGATAAATATTTTTCCAGGACTTTCCAGGACTAACAAACAAAATTCAAGGACTTTCAAAGACTTTCCAGAACAGCAAAAAAAATCAAGGACTTTCCAGGACTTTTCCAGGATGTGGCAACCCTGGAGGTATTTGATCTCTTTTGGTTCGCATGCAAACATCAGTGGAGTCGTGGTGCAAAAATTGAAAGGTCACGTCCAAGTGAATAGTAGGTGCTTATACCGGCTAGCAGTTTCAAAAATTCCAATCATTTTTTAAAGTTAGCGGATAAGTTTTGGAGAAAACGTATCGGCAACGTTAAAACAACAAAGAAATGGAATACAAAATTAACCGCAGGTGATTTACCTCGATTATGATCAAAACAGTGCTCTCCTTTGGCTTAGGCCAATTTATTTATCGTTTGGTCAAAATGAGCAAAAAGAATCCAGCATGTTGCATATTTTGATCAGCAAAACTTCCTCATTTTCGCAATGGCGAAAAGAATCCAGAAATTTTTAGAATGAAGCAAAATTCCCAGTTTAGATGCTTGATCGAGATTTCTGAAGTGAAAGACAAACCGAGTTCTTGACTCCCAGTTTAATGTCATTGCTGGCCGTCCGCATAAAAGTTTCTCAATTTCTTTCTCCTTCAATAGAGTGATAGTTACAGCTGTTAAAGAACAGTTAAGAAGCCACTAATTGAAATGATCAAATACCGTAAATTTACAATCTGATATGGATATCAGAAAACTTGACTATTGTGCAAAATGTCTTGTTGACTGTTTAATAGGATGTTCCAAGATTAACCTTAAGATGTGTATTGTGTAATTGTATAGCGGAATCTAGTAACGCTTTGACCTGCCACTGTCATCTCTGGAACGAAACCGAACTAATCGAACGTTTTGGTGAATTTGGACCTGCAGGGGGTTAGCCAGAAGTTATCGGCCTTAGCTCCAACCTATCGTATCGCAAATTGTGGGCATCATGAAGCCGTTCATGTTGAGCTACGAGAAAAGATGGGGTAAAAAGTACTGGCGCAAGCGCCTTAACCAACGTTGGTGGAGCCGTGAAGGTTGGCGAATGGCGACCAAACGCTTGCTTTCAATAGGAAAGAATCGGAAGGGAAAGGTGGCTCGGACATCGTGCATCTCCATGAAGTAGGAAGCGTGATCACCAGGAGCCTTTTCTGAGCGTGATCCTGCCCGATGATCAGAGCAAGCTGCCTGTCGGCGAAAGCTCCTTATTCTAAATTAAACTGAACGTTCAACCGGGGAAGCTGTAAATGAAAATGTCAAGGTTTTGGTTTGAGCCAAATTTAAAGTACTGTTTCGGTAGCAAACACTCTCTCTACTACAATGGGCTATTTTTTATCAGAGCAATTGGTTTAAGTTCCACCACGTAGTGAAATATGTGCGTGTCCTAATCACATTTTTCTAAACCGCAGAACTGACGGAACGAGAAGGATATTAGTTAGGGTTGTTTTGTTTATTCCATCACTTATCGTTTTCAGTTCATCCGTAAGTATTTAGTAAAACTCAGGATGTTTGATGCTTGGGGTGAAAATCTGATGCTTTTCATGTATAAAAGTTTATAATGTTTTTCGGCAAATAAAACAACTAATGCTTTTTTAGACAAGTCTGTTTTTTTATATGCAGGGAATAAAAAAAGCAGCAGCTCAGATCGGTGAAAACTTTTTTGGTCTCAGTAACTTCGACAAGCAGGTGCTCATCTGATGTTTTTAAAATGCCGCGTATATTGGACATGAAAACCTTTACACACGGCAACTAAATAGCGTCGACAGGAAACTTTGGCTGCTAGCACCTGCATACCCCGTTCGAATCCCCACTCGCAGTGGTCTTTCTACTAAATTGCCCTCACTTGCTTGTTGATACTTTTTATTACTGTGTGATTTTCACAGCGTGATTTTACCTTTCAGCTACAAAGCAACTTCTTACCAGTACGGTTCTGGTTCGTATTTGCAAGGAGGTAGTTCTACAGTTGGAAGCGTGGAAAAAATCCGCAAAATGCGTGTGCGTAAACATGTGATTGGAGTTTACACTTTGATAATCTACCGACTTTTGCAAATTCTAATCACAAAATATCACGGTGTTCTAAACCAATTCAACAAGTAGGTAGCCTACAAGCTTGTAAGTTACAAAGAGCGTAATAATCGCCCAAACCAACCACAAACAGTAAACAACATTGCGCAGCGTCATTTGTTTCCGTAGGACGACAATCCAGTAAAAAGCATCTAATACGCTTTTGTTGTAGGCTTAATTCAATATTCACTTCTACTGTGTACGTAATATTAAGTTACCAATTTAATAAATCTTCTTATTGAGCCTAACTTCACTTGCAGAAACAAAGTTCGGTTATAAAAAATCCGCCTTGTCTTTGAACGCACTCAAAATTGTCCATTTCGTAATACCGAGCAATTATAATTGTTTTGGTGACTGACGTGGATCGAGATCGGATACAAAGACGTCTGATGTACAAAATTGCGCTGGAATCCCTGAGCGATTTTTTTGCAGCATTATATTAAAATTTAAGGCTGTTATTGACGTTCTACTTCAGCTCCAAATTTGCCGCTCTAAATTGGCGCAAAATGGAAACATTTTTCATAAATTGCAATTTTTTTCGTTCACGCAGTTTATTCTGTCCTGAGCTCATTTAGGGTTGTTTTGCTTATTTTTTACGTTTCTTTCGGAAAATGGTATCCTGTATGGCCCTAACCAAGCCTTTCTTATATAAACTACAGCAACCTGCCTGCAGCTAAACCTCTTCAATCAGCTGCATTTTCATGTACGCGATTGTGAACTAACAGAGCGCCATGCTGCAAGAAAGCGCGAATGGCATGACTTGATTGGCGGAACTATGACGTCACGTCAAGTTGAAGTAACAAACCTTGGCATCGTTTGAGCAGGAAAACGCAAAGTGTTTCGCGACGCAAAAAAAATTGCAACGTTGTACAGCAAGCTTCATTTTACTGCAATAATACCAACTTCCTGCATGAAAACAAAAAATGTTAGTTTATAAACGCCACAATATTATTGTGACTGCTTAACAAAAGAATTAGCGTGATTTGGGTCTGGAAAGAAAAGAAATTATTTGCAACTCAACAAAATCAATTTTTCGTTGAAGAAATTACGCGATGTCGGAACCAGAGATGGAAACCTGTCGGGTCGACCGGCCGGTCGGGTCGAGATTCTTCGACCGGCCGGTCAAGCCGGTTGAAACACCGGTCGAATTCTCATTTTCTGGAACTAAAATACATCTAAGCACCAACCAAAATATGCATATATATTTTATCATAAAGAAAACTTTTTATAAGCAGTACTTATTAACAAACCACACCTTTTGAAAACACTTGCCAAATGGTTTTAAGCTGCGACTAATATGCTGTGACTATGAAGAAATGTACATCCAGGGGCGTATTTAGGGGCATTGTGCTATGCGCACCCCTTTTTGGGCCACGGCGCAAAGCAAAAAAGTGCAAAATAGACGTTAAAATCGCGTAATCAAATTATAATAAAGCATTCATGTAGAAGAGGCTTACTCTACCTGGCATTTTAGCATCATTTCAATCAGCTTGAGAGTGGAAGTGGCGCAGATTTCAGATTTTTTAGTACATGCTAAAATCTTGCCGCTTCAAAAAGCCTTTTTCAACTTAAATTTACCACACTCTACACTGGGTAAGAAAAACACAGCTTTTGTTTTTTCATATCTAACCAGCCATGGCTTGTTCTGAAGTAGCAGCATTTCTACAAAAAGCTGGGGCACATTATATTTCGAATATGTTCTAGCCAATGTCAAAACAGTTTAGTGTTTAGTGCTCGACAAATTGCAAATAATCTGTAACGAATAGGTAAAAAATTTTAACTTCATTTTTTGGCTTTACGCATAATATCATTAAAAAGAACGTCTAATAATTTAGCTTGTGGTTTCCAATCAGGCGCATAGCCAGAAATTCGCAATGGGGAGGGGGCTTTGTAGGGGGTCTGAAGGCGGAGCCACCAGCGGCCGGAAGCCAGCGCTCGAAAATTTTGCATTTTTTTGGAAAAAAATATTAATTTTAGGCTTATTTTGATAAAAAATAATGCCTTTAAAACGTGGCATAGAAATCGGCAGCGCTACGTGATTCAACTGGCTGCATTAATGGGCTATGTGAGAGGTGGCTAATGATAACATAGTAGTTCTCTTGTTTACATGCTGGTAAATCATAAAATCCTATTATTCAATAAAACTCACAACTAACAAGGAGTAATGTATTTTGTCTATATTTTATGAAGAAAGATAATTGGGGGGGGGGGCTAATGGAAAGATATTTGCAGAGCTGGGCACGCGCTACTTGAAAAGTAGCGGCACTGCCGCTGCCGCTGTTAGGCAAAAAAAGCAGCGGCGCTGCCGCTTATCGCTACTCAAACGAAAAAGTAGCGACGCTGCCGCTACTTGCATGCAAAACAGCGGCCGCTGCCGCTACTTTAAAAAATAAAGAGAATAAAAACGATGGCATTCAAATACGGTACCTTATATTGAAATTTCAACTTTATTTACGCAAGTAAATTATTGAAGCTTTTAAAATACTGGTACAGGTTAAAATCGACATTAACAGGCTTAAATGGTAGACCAGTAAGTAAAAGTTTGACGCAAAAGTAAATCGAGCATTTAAGATATTGGAGTTTACGTAGTCGAAGGAGATACTTAGTAATAACGTACATTTTAAGCAATAATGATCAAAGCGATACATGTTACACTAAGTATTTTTTTTACGAATATAACTCCATTCCTAAGTTGTTTCTAAACCTTATTTGTTACCTGGTTCTATTTGTTAGTTCTATTCTCAGCGCACTATAAATTCAATTCTTAGTTTTACTGTTAACTGTTGTAGCAAAATTTATTTTACTACGCCTTAATGTAGCTAAGGCCCGGCGCCACGGGACATAGGCGCAGCCAGAAGTGGGGGGTATGGAGTCCGGCCCCCTTCAATTGAAAAGCGACCCATGATAAAAATGTGACAAAAAAGCTTATTGTTTCGTCCGTTTCAATATTTTTCAGCGTTTTTTGCGCACAACAGTACATGCGTACAGCGGTAACTAACAATAATATTGACAACCAGGGGGCAAAACCCCCTCAATTTAACTTTTGCCAATCAATTAGAATGAATAACCTGGCTGAAATTAAGGGTTTTTATTTTTAAGTTGCTACCTCGGGCTCTCATCTAACCTTATGCAATAACCAGGGCGTGATTCACCATATGGTACAATACCAAAGGCTTGCGCTCAGATGGTAAAACTTTATTTTTGGTGTACCCTTATTCTGCGAAAATCTCTAACGTGCCAGGGGTCCCGCGCAACGTAAATCCGGCCCGGGCAATAACATGGCAATTAGGCGTAACCACCTAATGTACGGTTTTCAATAACAATTTACCTCCACCTCGCTAGTTTTTACACGAAAAAATACTTTTGAAAAAAAATAGCTAGAAATCCTCATTGAAAAAATTATTGAATTTGAATGGAGGGGCCTGGGGCCTCTTGACCGTACATGTATTCTTACAACTGGCTATTTTCACGTCAAAACAAAAATCTCTAAGAAAAATCTTCAAGTGGATTATTATTTATTTACTACTAAAATACTTACAAACTTTAACCCCAAATGCAAAATCATAAACGTATTTTAGACCAAATTATAAGTAAAAGGAGGATTGAAACAATTTAATTTTTTTCAATTGGCTTTCAAATGTTAAAAATCTAGTTCTTTCAAATGGTTCTGAACACTTGCGAAATGTGATCCAATGGCATTAAAATACCTTGTTTTTCCAAAAAAAATTGCCAAGCAACTGGGGCTTGGGCCCCAAACCTCCATCTGTGATACGTTTGTGTAAACTAGTTTGCTTACACACGTCTCCCATTTTACATATTTTCATTTTAACTTTTGATTTAAGCGCTCTCCCTTTTGAAAACTCTTCGCTAAGTGCCAAACCAGTCCACGGCTTCTGATCATACATTCTACGATATCTTTGTCCCACGAAAATTTACTCTTTCAAAAATTTTTGATGGTGTCATTGCATTTCATTTTTGGTTTGGTCCTCCCCTCAATCAAAAATCCTGGCTACGCCTATGCACGGGGGGGGGGGGGGGGTTGGGCCGTGCCCCCCCAAATCACTGCTTGTGCTACACAAGCGAGAGTAAACTTTTGTACTAGTACAAGAGGACCAGCAAACTTTTTCCCAAAAACAGGTCACCACAAACGCTTTTTTCCAATGAAACAGCAAGACAGATCGAGTGAACGTGATCAAGTAGCCTAAGATTTTGCGATGAAGACCTTTTTTTATTTTTTTGGTCTTCACTTCCAAATTTGAGGGCAAAATCCATACCAACGGAGGATAATATAAGATTTGGAGCAAAATATTCACCATATTGCTGACGCATTCAAAGGCGTCTGGTCTCGGCTGCGTAAGCGTCCCCCCAAAAGTTTTTTTGCCCCCCCTCCCCCCCGAAACCCACTACTCTGGCTCCGGGCCTCTTGCTGTACTGTTCTACTTGCAGTGCACGAACTGTACTGTGGTCCGCGACCAGATAGCCAACAAATCATCTTCATTTGTTGTACTAAACGCTAGCATTTTGAGGAAATTTAGCGGAAACCATCTTTGCGATTTGCAAGTTTTTAGCAATTTATCGAACTGTAATTATCGCATTTTAGTTAAAGAGATGCTGCTCAAAATCGGCTTTATTGAAATCGGTTTTATCAGTTCAAATTGGCCCGCTACTAGCCACCTTATTCGTTCAATTTTGGTTAAAAAAAATAAAACTCGCATACACATATGCGAGCTACGACAAAACGTCACAAAAGTAACCTTGGATGTTCCACTACACTAAAATAAAGTGGTAACAAGAGCAGAGTGAAAACAAACGGAGAGTAAAGACTCCAAGCGGTAACGTGTAAAAATGCGAATCAAAAAAGTCTTGGAAGGAGTTTATTAGAAGTAGCGGCAGCGGCAGAATATTTGCTTATAAAAACAGCGCTAAAGCGCTGCCGCTTTGTCGCTGGTGACGAAAAAAAGCATCGGCGCTGCTGCTACCGTTACCGAAAAAGTAGCGGCGCTAGTAGCGCCGCTGGTGAACAGCGCCGCTATGCCCATCACTGGATATTTTAGAGAGTGATTGGCAATTAACTAACACTGAATAGCCCCCCCCCCCGCCCTTATTCTTGAGTTTATAATATATTTGTCGATAAAACCAATCTTTGGCGTTTTTACACTAGCGATCAAATTTGATTATTCATTTTGGGGCATTTTTCAGAGTTTTTTGATTTGTGACTTTAATTTTTTGAAAAATTAGCCCCCCGCCCTGAATATATGTTTCAAAAGATGCTTTAAATCACTTTTTAGTCCATTCAGTGCAAAAACAGTCTCAGAAGATCTAAAAACGTGGTATTTTTTATTGTGCATTTTGGTTGACAGACCAATGGAGGGGCTATGGCCCCCCCCGCCCCCCCTGGCTACGATATTGCCTCCAGCTCTTTTTACGTTTATTTTGTGCACGTTTTGCGCTGTTCTTTTTGCTTCAATTACTTTTTCAAAAAAAAAAATCAGCTTTCTAACTGGTGTAGTTTTTAAAATATCCGCAATTAAAAGAGCGTTTGCAACAAACCACAGCGGTAATCAATATGATTGCTACATATTAAATATATTTACAATCAAAACATCAATTTTTGCTAATCCTTGATTGGAAAAAGCTATTAATTGCGTTACATTATCGTAACAATCGCAAACAAAAACTTGATTCACGAAACTCCGCGTATTTTGCAAATTCGGTGATTTTTTCCACGTTAACCAACCTTAAAACTTAAGAGTATCTTTTTTTTTCGGGAAAATAGAAATTTTCTCGGGCAAGTAGGCATTTGACACCGCTTCCCCGTAGGGCCAGTTGTTAAAGAAGTTAATTTCGACCCCTGCGATAATATCACACTTTCGGTAATCCACTCATTGTAATTTTTTTAAAACTTAGTTTAATTGTGATTACCAGCATTACTGTGTACTATTGTTAAAGTTTATCAAAAAGATCTGAGATAGAGGTAATTCTAAGATTCTAATCGCTTTCTATATACAGTCAAACCTCAGTTTTCGATCACAATCCGTTCCAGAAGGCTGTTCGAAAAGTGATTTGTTCGAAATCCGAAACAATTTTTTCCATTAAAATTAATGTAAATAATTTTAATCCGTTCCAAGTCTAGAAAGCATTTGCAAAATATTTTTTTACAATTTTACACCATAAAATGTACTGTATTCTGTATGTCATAAATAAAAATGGGTAGAAATAGATTGTTTTATTTTAATAAAGGATTTCCTATCTAAGATGATGAAAAACAAACAAAAAGTAAACATTTTTTTATGTTTTATTTTTAAAACATCGAAAACATTAAAGGTTAGGATGCAGTAGAATACGAAAATTTTTGAAAAAATTTGCAGAAATTACTAATGAAACAGTAAAAAATACAACAGCTCAGTTACACCAAAAATCGAATGAAATAAGCTGACGTGTACGCTCGGCTTCTCTCGTTTTGGTCTTGACCCGAATTAATGTTCGAAGTCAGAGACGTAATGTTTTAGTCGAAAACCGATTTGGTCGAGAACAGAAGCGTTCGATAACCGAGGTTTGACTGTATTCAATAATTAGAAAAGTTGGTTGCTGGCACAGAACTTGATAATTGCTTTGATTAAAATTCGAAGATATGAACATTTTAATTAAAGTAATATTTATCTATGTTTTTTTGGTGATAATGTTTGAATTGTTTTGCTCAAAATGCTTTCCAATCTTTTGCTGTACGGTAGTTGCCTAGTTGCTATAAAAATTTTGCTTATTGCCGCGGAAAAGGAAAATATATTGCTGTTCAGTTATTAACTTAATCTTTTCGCACGAATTTGGAATGCAACAATATGCGGTTATAGATAAATGCTAACTCGAAATACTCTAGAAACAGGGCTGCGCAACTGGCTGCAGTACAAGCCATTATATTAATAACGCAGTGCTATTTGTCGCGGGCCGTATGCTTTTGCTGTAGTAGCTACCACCGCTACGGCGAAACGTCTTGTGATCGTGGAAAAAGATTGGTGCCTAAACCTTATGCTTTAAGTCTCTTTTCAGTAGCATCTAATTCAGCAAGATTCGGATTTTGGATTTCAAAATGTCGTCTAAGATTATATTCTTTTAGAACTAAAACCACGTTTTGGCAAACTAAACACAGTATTCTGAGTTTACAACTGTAAACAAGTATTTGTTTTTCCATTTTGAGTTAAACATTCTGCCCTCTCTTTTACTGTTTCTTTTCTTGTTTTCAGTCATATTGGTATGCTACTCAAATAACACAACTAACTGGGATCAGAAAGTTTTATGGTGTTTTTTGTTTGTTTTTGTTTTGAAATTAAGTAAAACGTTAACTGCAGTTTGATTTTAAATTTTACAGCAACAAAACATGTTCGTTGAAAGGAAGCACCTTGGCTCTGAAAACCGCAAGGTTATTCGGTGCTTCCTGCTCTATCAACACAACACTCATTCCTTTATATTGCGTGATGAGCAGCAGGGCATGGTATGGAAAATAAAATGGAATGTAGGGAAGATTTTGGTATGGAATATGGAAGATGCCAGAATGGAATGGAGTGGAAGATTTCAAGAATAGAATGGAAGACAATCTTTCATACTTCCATACCAATTCCATACTAGATTTCGCACATGGCGTTTACAGAAAAATATATACCGGTACGTATAGTGATAACTAAACATATGTGGAAGCGTTTAGCAGCTTATCATCTGCGACAAATTAATAGGGTAATATGGTCATGAGCATCGCGCAAACAGTGTAGGCATTGCATCATCAGATCATAGAATATGTTTATTGCAATTTGCAGCTGCAGTGATACTGGCAGGTTTAATTTTTATTTTGAGAATGAAAGTTTGCCAAGTGACGAAACTTTTCCATCAAAACAAAGATTTGTATTTACTTTTCTCTCCTCGATTGAGCTTTATTCTATGTTGTAGTGTTTTGTTTCGCCTTTAAGCTTTTTTGGTATTTGTTTAAAATGTTTTTGGCAGTTTGGCTATCTAAATTTCATAGTTGGTGTAATTACAAACTTGCAATCAGTAAACCGTGAGCATACGGGCAGGGTTGGAAATCGATAATAAAAAAGTAAAGAATAATCGATATTCGATACTTCAAAAAAATAGTAAAGATAAGGCGATATTGATAATGAAAAAAAAAGTAAAGAATAATCGATAATGTAATCGATAACTTTTTATAGAGTCTAAAAAAAGTGTCAACATATTTTGACAATAGACTAAAAGTAAATATCTGTATGCAAGTGACATTGCACTTCAATGTATGTATATTCAGTTCTATGCAACTGGTACCATTGTTGGTACTGGTTCCAGCACTGCCAGTAGTTTCTTATCAAAATTATCCCCAGAACTATTATTAATAGTCACTGCCACTGTTAAAGCATATGCTTCACTTTCCATAATTATAAGTTGTCACTTGTCTAGGCCAATAGATTCAAAAATTTCTTATTTACTAGGCTATTCCAGTACCAGTATGGCACTAGGTTATTTAATAGCCTAAACTTCAATAAACAAATTGACTACCTAAAGTATTTTACCCCATGTTATCAGGTTATTTTGCCATTTGGAGGCAAAATAGTCCTAAAGGCTATTTTGCTGCAAGTGCCAAAATAGCCCTACGTCTAACCTAAACCCTAACCCAAACTCTAACTCTAATCCTAACCCTAATTCCAACCTAACTCTAACCCAAACCCTATCCCAAACAGAGGAAAAACACTAGCCACTTCCTTATAGATAATAAAAAATTATCCCAATCAAGAATCAACCCATGGACAATTGGACATTATGTTTGGCATATTGAATATACATTATACAGTATCATCAATTCCAGTTTAGAAGTTCCAACTACCAAGGTTTGATGGCTGAATTTAAGCAAACAGTAGCATTAAAAGCACAGTCACATCTGACATCATCACTAAGCTTGCCAGCGTAAATCATGGTCATGCTTAATAAGTTACAGTGTATGTATATATAAATCTGCCCTTTAAATTTAATTGTAATTTCATACCACACAACTGACAAGTATGTAAATTTTAAGTTTCATATCAATGTAGCTCTAACATTCTATACCCTAACTAGTTTAGAATAAACAACTTTAGCTCAAAGTATCTTAAGCCTACGGTGAAGAACTAATATGCAAAAGTAGTTTTAACCATTACATCTTATTTTTTGTAACTGGTATCACATATGATAAGTGAATACTAATAATTATAACCGAAAAAAGTGGTTTAAGGTTAAGGACTTTGTGCTTCTACACGATCAGTCAATGAGCATTAACGTGTTGAACATGAACTAATATTACAAGCAATTATTACCAACTATGGTATCTATACCTATTGTTGATTTGGAATGGAGAGACAAAGATACACTCTGCACTGACATCTAAATATGGCTCCTCTTAAAACAGTAGAAATAGAACTCTTAGGCTACTTTATACTGTACAGCAGGCTACAGGAATAGGTTGTCGAGTGGGGTAGGGTGACTGATAGTGATACTAACTACAATCACATAAGAAAAATTTTCAAACTATGAATCTGAAATTCCTAACTCACTGCTCAGACTATAATACTCTGGTACTGTAGAATCAACCAGTCAATAAAATTTTGTCATGCTCTCAGTACCAGTACTGTAATGCATCAATGATAAACTTTAATGTTAATTGCAATGGATCCTTCAGTTTTTAGAAAGCCTTGGATCTGCGATATACATGCAACAAACTCAACAAAAGCCTCGACTTTACTACATGTCAAAACGTTTAAGTAGGTACCCATGCCTACAGCCTACCCAACCAGACTACTAGTCCCCGAGTCAGCCGGTATTTCATTAGGCCTACCAGTATCACATACTAGGTATGATACCAGTATCAGGCTACAGTATTTGCCTTAACTCAACTTACAAGTAGTAAGTACCGGTAACGATACCTGCTTATAGTTTGACTAGGCCTATTAATAATATCACCTTATCTGTTTGTGTCTGGTGTTATGCAGTACCGGTATGCAATGGCCTAGGGCTAACCACTACTGTACCAGTACCCATCTAGCCCAGCTTACCGGTACAGGCTGCATTACGATTACGGTTAAACATGCAAGGTAGGCCTATGATTTAAAAGATAAACCTAGGCTACCGGTAAACCATGGTACCGGTACCTAGCACTAACAGACCTAGGCTGGCTGCATTGAGACTGAATTTAACAACTGAGGTAGAGTGGCTGATTCCTAACTTACTTCTAAGAAGTGGTCTTATCCTACACGCTGCAACTGCACTGCACTGCAAAACTACTGGAATTTTCCCGCTGCGCGGCGCTGTTCGTCGAACCGCGTACACTGCGCTGCTACCACTGCTACCATCTCTAATTACTTCTACAATAAAACCGCAGTACACAAAAAATGATTAACGTGTTTCCAAAAAAATTTTGCTTAACTTGAAAAAAAATATCGAATAATGTTTATGGATTTACCAGGCAAAAAAGTAGGGAAAAGACACATTCGATAATGAAACTAAAAAGTAAAGAATTTTTGCATTCGATAACCAAAAAGTAACGAATAACGATATCGATTTCAAGGCGATATTTCCCACCCTGCATACGGGTAAATCTATTGTCTGTTGATAGGGGCTGATATAGGCGTAGCCAGGATGGTCAGGGGGCCCGCCCCCCAATTAAAATGCCACCGATAACAAAAACAATAACAAAGCCTATTGTTTCTTCAATTTCGCTTTATTTTGGTATTTTCGTGTACAAAAGTAAGAATTAACAATGATATATTGATCGTCAGGAGGCCCCCTTAAATTCAGATTCTTGCCAAACAATTTAAATGTATAACCCGGGAAAATTCAGGGTTTTGTCCTAAAATTTGCAACCTCAGACCCTTATCTAACCGTTTTATGAACGTAATGCACCAACATGATTAGTAATCATCTATTGCACCAACTTCAGATAACAATAGCCCTGCACCTTGGCAGTTTTTACACGACAAAATATTTTTAAAAAAGATTAGCTAGGGGAGATGCTTATTGAATAAATTATTAAATTTGAATTGAGGGGGCATGAGCTCCCTGGTCGTACATGTTCTCTTAAAACTGGTTATTTTTTAAGACAAAAATCTCCAGAGCAAATCTTCGAGTGAATTATTATTTACTTCTAAAATTTTTGCAGTGGCAATGAATCTTGCTTCCTCCAGCTTGGCCAAATCACTTACAAAATTTAATCCAAAAACGCAAGATTTCATACGTGTTTTAGGCTTGATCTGTAAGTAAAGTCAAGACTATAACAATTAGAGCTGGTACGCTCACTTTCTTCTTTCAGTTGTTTTTGCCCTGTTTTTGCTTTTCTATTTGTTATTGTAAGTTACGGTGATGGCAAACAGCCGTGTCGGCCATGATTCAGAAAAATTAATGAGTTTTTCTGGCACTCACGCGTGAACGGGTGACGTCCCACAGAATATTCCCGTTTGTCGGCTGATTCATAAAGTTGTTTACGATGAAGCGACACTGTTTTTCTTTTTCTTGGGTGAAAATTCGTAGTAATGACGTAAGCGTATAAATACTGGAACACGTGCTATAATTGGGCATATCTACGGAGGCTATAACTTCTGAAAGTTAATGATTTGTACATTTAAGATTCAGTGATATCTTATCCTGTAATTTGGCTGGATTTATGGTGAGATTTTAAGCTTCTAAATTTCTATTTTTCAGAAGTTATGTTAAATTGATTTTACTGCAAGTATTGCAAGTGTAATCTGCAAGTATTGCAAGTGTAATCTGCAAGTATTGCGAGTGCAAGTATTGCGCGTGTAATTTGCTAGTGTAATTTGCAAGTGCATTGTAATTTGGCAAGTGTAATTTTGCGCTTCTGTGCTTCTCGAATTCCAAATCAACCAATACACATTAACATGAAAGTTCATTAAAGGCGGTGAATCATCCAGCCAATTCCAGTGGTTTACAATAGCTAAAATTAAACTATATTTTTTGATGTTTTTTGTTTTAATTTTGGGACTGCGGTTACAAAGATATTCAACAAATACAAAAAGATGTCCCCCCGAAAAAATTTTTTGGAAACTCTGAGTTTTGTTCTTCCCGCCAAAACCACAGTAGGCCTAATGGTTTAGAGAACTGTGGTAGGCCTATAATAGTTTAAAAATAGTTTATTTCTAAATAGCTTAGGCCTAATTAGGCCTAACTATCTCTAAACTATTAGAGAGATAGTTAGGCCTAATAGTTTAATAAGATTACAGTAGGCCTAATAGTTTAGAGAACTGTGGTTTTGGCGGGAAAATCAAAACTCAGAGTTTCCAAAAGCTTTTTTCGGGGGGACATCTTTTTGTATTTGTAGAATATCTTTGCAAACGCAGCCCCAAAACCAAAACAAAAAATATCAAAAATTATAGTTCAATTTTAGCTATTGTAAACCACCGGAATTGGCTGGATGATTCACCGCCTTTAAGTTGTACGGATTGTGTTAGCGGCAGAATCACGTAACCCCTCCCTTCACATTCCTATAGAATCGCCTACTGCTTTCTTGGTAGGTCTAACAAGAGCTTTTCAACTGACTGTCAAAATTTTAAGAATGTGATTCTTCCAAATGGCTCTAAAAACGTGCAAAATGTGATCCAAATGGCATTAATATTAAAATAGCTATGTTTTCCTAAGCATTGCAAAAGATCGCCCAGAGGCTGGGGGCTTCGATCGCTCCAAGATCCCCATAGTCTCCTACGGCTGGGGATCCCCTCTGCGACTCATTTTAGTTACACTAGTTAGCTCACTACGTCTCCCAATTTAGACATTTTCGGAAAACTTCATACTTTTGGTTGAACGTCTCCCACTTTAGCAAAAACGGTCATGTGCCACACACACAGGGCCTCGGCTTCTGACTTTCCATTCCACGGTATCTCTGTCCCATAAAATCCCACCTTTTGAAAGTTTCTGATGCTGTCAATGCATGTGATTTGCGTTTTGCCCCCCCCCCCCCTTTTCCAATCAAATATCTTGGTTCTGCCTATGGTTGATATTTTTATGCTGAGTGAATTTTTATGGTAGGTCATTGCGATAGAGCTGCAAATACGAGATATGTTGTATCATATACTGCTTTCTTTCGTGAGCGAATACTTGCAGAGGTGTGCTTAGGTTGCAAAAGTGCAATACAAATTACGCGTTGCTTCCGGTCTAAGCTTACCTTGGTATGGATTGGAATATGGAAGAAAATTTTAGTATGGAATGGAACATTTTTAGTATGGAATGTAAATGGAATGGAAGAAAATTGCCAGTATGGAATATGAAAAAATCGTCTTCCATTCCATACCATGCCTTGATGAGCAGCGCTATTATACTTTTGCGTGTAGGCTATGTTTGATGAGGAACAACTTTTACCAGAGGTGGAGTCGAGGACACAAGGCTCGAGGCCAAGGCCAAGGACACAAAAAAAAATCCGAGGCCAAGGCCAAGGACAACCTTTCCGAGGACAGAACCTCTCGAGGCCAAGGACAGGAATGTTCGAGGCCAAGGCCAAGGACCGAGGACACAGGCGCAAGTGTTCTCCAAAAAAAAAAAAAACGTCTTCAACAATTTTTTTTAGGCGATCTCCAATTCATAGGCGTACCCAAAATTTTTGATTGGGGGAGGTCTAAACCACAAATCACATGAAATAACGTCATCAAAATTTTTCCAAAGAGGAAGTTTTTGTGGGACAAATACATTGTAGGATGGAAGATCTGAAATCGTTGGCTGTTGGCACGTAACCAATATTTTGCAAAGGGAGAGGGCTTAAACTAATAGTTCAAAAACGCAAATATTTAACTTTGGAAACGTGTTGAGTAAGCTGGTGTAACTCAAAGATATCACAAACGGGAGGTCTGGAGGCGAGGCCTCCAGCCGCCAGAGGCTTTGAGGGGGGAATTTTTTGAAAGTTTTTGGAAAAAAAAGCTATTTTATTGCCATTGAATCACATTTCGCAAGTGTACAGAGCCATTTAAAAGCACTAGATTTTTGACATTTAAAAGCCAATTGAAAAAAACAAATTAGTTAATACTTCTTTTACTTGCAATTTAAGTCCAAAACACGTTTAACATCTTGGATTTTGGAGTTAAATTTAATTGTAAGTGATCTGGTCCAGGTAGGGGAAGTAAGGTGCATTGTCTCCTCCAACATTTTAGCAGTAAGTAATAATCCACTCGAAGATTTTCCTTAGAGGTTTTTGTTTTGTCAAGACAATAACCAGTTATAGGAGTACATGTTCGGCTAGGGGGCCCAGGCCCCCTCAATTGAAGTTTAATGATTCGTTCAATCAGCATTTTCCATGGTTAATTTTTTAAAAAAGTATTTTGTGCATAAAAACCGACGAGTTTGGAGGTGAATTACTAAATTGTTATTGAAAAATGGTAAAATAGATGCTTACGGCAACTAACCATGTTATTGCCTGGCCGGATTTACTTCGCGCTAGGCCCCTGGCACTTAGGATATTTTCGCAACATCTTTCTGCCAAATATAGGTGAAGACCAAAAAAAGTCTTTCGATTTTAGCTCGGAGCCCTTAGCTGGTACTCAGGCGCGTAGCCAGAAATTCGCAATAGGGAAGGGCTGTTTTGGGGGTCTGGGGGCAGGCCCCCAGTCGCCAGAGGCCAATGGGGGTTAGGGGCGAAGCCCCCAGCTGCCGGAGGCTGGGGGTATGGGGGCGGAGCCTCCAGCGCTCGAAAATGTTGCATTTTTTTGCAAAATTAACTTAATTTTAGAGCTATTTTAATACAAAATAATGCTTTTTAAACGTGGCATAGAAATTGGCAGCCCAACATGATTCAACTGGTTGCATTAATGGGCTATATGGGAAGTGGCTAATGATAACATTGCAGTTCTCTTGTTTACGTGCTGGTAAAACATAAAATCCTATTATTCAATAAAACTCACTCGGAGTAATCTATTTCGTCTATGTTTTATAACGAAAAATAATTGGGGGAAGGGCTAGTGGAAAGATATTTGAGAGGAGTGGCTGGTAATTAACTAACTGTTAGGTCAAGTTAATGCAAAACGTGCAAGTTAATGCAAAACGTTAGCTTCGTTAGCCACTAGTCCGTTAACAAACTTCACGCCTCCGTTAACGTTAATCCGTTATTTTCAGCTTTAATTAACGGAAGTTAATAAAGTCCGTTAATTCGTTAACATTTTGTAATTTACATTTCTTGTTATTCACTCGCTTCTAGAATACGTATTGACGCTGTAGAGCTGATAGTAAGAAAATATTTGTTGCTGTGGCGGTCTTTTTGTGTTTTGAAGTTGTATTTTACAGTCTAATCTAATTTCAAGATAAAATAATAAGTTCACATGCACTAACGAAGCTGCGATTGGAAAATCTTTGGAAATTGTGATCAGCGATAATTAATTGATACCAGTGCAAAATGGTTTGTCCAGGTACGATGAATGAATAATGGTGCAAAATATTGACGATAAAAACCTTAATGGAAGTTAACGGAAGTTAATTTAGTCCGTTAACAGAACTTAACGGAAGTTAATTTAGTCCGTTAACATGAAAAAACTTTTTAACGGATTAACGAGGTAATGAAAAAGTTAGCTTCGTTATTAACGGATTAACAATTAACGGACTTGTGCCCACCTATGACTAACACTGAATAGCCCCCCCCCCCCTACCCTAATTCCTGAGTTTATGGTGCATTTGTTGGTAAAACCTATGTTAGAAGTTTTTACATTAGCGATCAAATTTAATTGTTCATTTTCGGGCATTTTTTCAAAGTTTTCATTGATTTGTGACTTTAATTTTTGACAATTAGCCCCCCCCTGAATATATGTTTCAAATGATGCTTTAAATCACTTTTTAGTCAATTCCAGCGCAAAAAACAGTCTCAAAAAAGCTAAAAACGTGGTATTTTCCTTGTTCTGCATTTTGGTTGACAGGCCAATGGGGAGGGGGCTATATTCCCCGCCTTTCCCGTGGCTACGTTACTGCTGGTACTGCGTCACATTATGGTAAATCCGGCCCTGATTAATGCATTACGTTCACAAAAAGACTAGATGTGGACCTGAGATAGCAACTTTTAAGAAAAAAACTCTCCGTTTTCTTCGGGTCATACGTTAAAATTGACTGGCAAAAATTGAATTGAGGGGGACGCGGAGCCCCTGGTCTTCAATATTGTTTTTAGTTATACTGTTGTAAGCGAAAAATGGTAAAAAGAAACTGATGCTGAAGAAACTATAGGCTTTTTTGTCACAGTTTTGTCATTGGTGAAGTTTCAATTGGGAAGGGGGGTGAACCCCCAGCCCCCCTCCCCTTGGCAACGCCTTTGCTCCAAGTGAGGAAAACAAAAGAGGTCCTCGCAAATTTTCTGCAATGTTTCTGGCGTTTTCCAACGAAATTTCAACTGTTCAAAAAATAGTGCTGTCCTCGAGCCGAGGACAGGGCAATTTTCGAGGACTTGAGGCTTCGAGGCCAAGGCCAAGGCCAAGGACTTGACCTTCGAGGCCAAGGCCAAGGCCAAGGACTTGAAAATGTGTCCTCGAGGCCAAGGACGTCCTCGAGGACTCCACCTCTGACTTTTACTATTGTTACTACTTGCTGACAAATAAACTGAAAGTAAAAGTGCTGGTCAAAAAAGCGCACGTCCTAGATTCCAGCTTTACGAACATACACACAATTCCATCGGGTATTACATCACAATACGACAAATATGAATCCCTTAAAAAAGATTATGCTTGAGATCAGTGATGGAGTTGAGCGCACAAGGCTCAAAGCCAACGACAAGAACACAAAAAAATTCAAGGCATAGGCCAAGGACCAACTTTCCGAGGACAGGTCCCTCTCGAGGCTAAGGACAGGAATGCTCAACGCCCAAGTGTTTTCCAAAAAAAGGTTTTTGCCCAAAAATATTGCCAATTTTTTCCGAAATTTCAAACGTTTTCCCTAAAAAACGCTCTTCGCTCAGAAAATCGCGAATTTTGCGTGAGATTTCAGGCGAAGAAAAACAATAGTCATGAAGTTGGCCCATTTTTATCAAATCAAAAACTAGTGCTGTCATCAGCCGAGCACAGGGCATTTTCGAGGACTTATGGCTTTGAGGCCAAGGACTTCAAAATGTGTTCTCGAGGCCAAGAACGTCCTTAAGGAATCCACCTCTTCTTGAGATCACAGAAAATCATTGCGAGGACCGCAATAAAAGGCTTTGCTAGGCCGTATGTTGTGCAGGCCTGTTTTAAAAAGTCTAGATTATTGAGATCGTCAGATCGATACCCGCTTTAACGTGATTGCCTTTTTTTAATCTGCGCTATTGTACATTGAACAGCACCTAATCGGTCAGTATTAAACAAAACAAAAAAAAAACTTTCGTGATCAAAACCAGTGTATTACTTATTGCAAACCGACAGCAAAATATAACTGCGGAACTACAAAACTTGACCGTAATTTTTTTAATGCTTTTGTGCTTGCGCTGCTTACATTTAAACTAGTCTATCATATTCATCGTCTTGTTTGACGCGCAGAAAGGTATGAGGCCAATGGCACAATAGGGTGGAGTGAAAAAGAACTTTTTTTCGAAATCGAAAAAAGTGTAGTTCTTAAATCCTGACAAATACTCTAAAAATCCGAAAAAAATTGGTTTGGGGCTGTTGCCACTTTAGGGGGGCTAGCAACACCCCCAAATCTGTTTTAGGGGGGCCAATTTACCCCAAAAGGCCATAACTTGAGAACCGCTTATCGTAGAGACTTCATTTATAGCTCAAAATTTGCGTAATTGCCATGTTTATATCAGCTCTAAGAGAAAGTTTTAGTCTGTTTTGATCGCAGAAAAACTTATGACCAAAAATGTGGTTTTTCTGCCATTTTATCGAAAAATTATGTCAATAAGCTTGTGTTTATGCACTTATCTGCCCATATAGAATCTAGATTACAGGCATTATTACAAATAGGTTGAAGCTGGTTTGATAGCCACTGGTTTCCTTAGCAAAACCAAATCTGCGAGAAAAGAAAAACAGAAATCAGTTGAAACATTTTGCGCCCTAGCATAAAATCGTCTATTGTATAAATTCTAACATGACTTTTACTTTTACTGTATTTATTTTACAGAATTTAGCTAAAATATTTTCAGTTAAGCCATCACGTTGTAGTATATAATTGATTTGAATTCTAAAGAATGCGAAGAAGAAGTTCAAATACAGTGAAGACATTACATAGTGGCCACACATTTACAACTCGCGACAGCTTTCCTCCAGGTGTGTTGCCTACAAAACGACAAGTGATAGAGCGAATTCTTCATTTAAAAAATTTTCGGACTGAGACCGTAGCAAATGACATAGCTGAAGAAATTCATGACAGATGGATTTGGTGCAATGTGTATCCGGTTCATAAGTACACAATATCAAAAAAAGTTCAGAACTTAGTCGCTTCATTTAGTTCACTTGACCGTTGGACAAAATCAAGACGAGGAAATACGTTTTTGCAAAGAGAATCCGAATTTATGCAGACAATTGATAGTTTGTTTGATGTCTTTTGTGTTGATGATCAACAGAGAAAAAATCTGGAGAAACAGCATGGCTTACGAATGGCAGAAGCAGATTATGCGTTTTACCAAGATCAAAAAAGTGAGCGAGTTGGCAAATGTATGGATACTGTTGTTCCTTTATCTTCTTCTGACAAGATGTTTTTAAGGCGCCACCCTCAATCAACAGAACCGACGTGTTCTTCTACTGAAACTGCCGCCCCTTCCACGTCAGCTTGTGGTTATGTCTCAGATTGCAGCTCAGTGCAAACAGAGCATTCACAGTCTTCTACTACTTCCGAATTCGTTCCGGATGCAGAGTCATTTAGTCAAAATCGAATGAAGTGGAGCAACCTTGCTAGAATGAGCGAACGATTTCAAGTATCAGACAGAGCTGCTGCTGCGATTGCCAATAGTGTAATGCAGGATTTGGGTTTCATAACGGAAAACGACAAGACCTACGTTATTGATCGCAGCAAGCTTCGACGAGAACGAGAGCGATGTCGGACTGAAATCAGGGAGAAGGAGCAAGAAAATTTCAAGCTAGTGAATGCCATTTACTTTGATGGCAGAAAGGATGCCACGCAAGTCACCATCCAGGGACCAAATGACAAGTATTACAAATCGGTACAACTTGAAGATCATTATACACTGATTGGAGAACCTGGCGAATACTATCTGACACACTTTTCCACCGAGGATGGCAAAGGAAAAACGATTGCACAGAAGATTTTCAACAACATTGTTGACACGGAATTACATAATAAGCTTGCCATAGTTGGCACAGATGGCACTGCATCGATGACTGGCAAATATAATGGCTGCATTCGAAGTTTGGAAGAGCTGCTCAACAAACCACTGCAATGGGTGGTGTGTTTGTTACATACCAATGAACTTCCATTGCGGCATGTTTTTACCATGCTTGATGGTACCACTAAGAACCCCGACTCGTTTTCAGGTCCAATTGGAAAATCGCTAAATGGAGAAGTTTCAAGCTGGCCTGTTGCTGCTCATTTTAAATCAATCCCAAATCCACATTTTGTAAAGTTGTCTGTATCTGTCATAGAAGATTTGAGTGCTGACCAGCATTATGCGTATAAGATATGTTCTGCTGTAATCGAAGGAGTTGTTGACAGCGACTTGCAATATTTGAAAGTTGGTCCCATAGTTCATTCGCGATGGCTTACCCTCGGTTGTCGCATTCTTAGGTATTACATTTCCATGGATAATCCCTCCTCTAACTTAGAAATCTTAGCACAGTTTTGTCTTCAAGTCTACTTCCCAAGTTGGTTTGAAATCAAGTCAAATAGTCAACTAACTCGTGGTTCTAAAAATTTGTTCAATTTAGTCCAAAGAATTCTTAATGTTCCAAATGAAATCGTTAGGGAAACTGCATTAAAAGTGGTGCAACGAAACGGATTTTTTGCTCACCAGGAAAATATTTTGGTTGGAATGTTAGGAGATGATGATGAGAAAATTAGAATGCTAGGAGTGAACAAAGTTCTTTCAATTCGTCGAGAATTAACATCAGCTGATTCGTCGAATCTCCTTGCTATGAGTGTTAATGAAGAGCATTCTTCAGAATTAACCTGTGATACATCCTCAGCTCTGTCGGTACGCCCATTTAATGTGCCAGTAATCAATCTAACCGCCACTTCGTTTGACAAGATGGTGGACTTGACTTCCTGGCAACATCAGCCTCCTGCAATTGAACACTTAACGGATACAGAAATTGAACAATGCCGAGCAAGGCCATTGAAGCTTGACCATCCATGTCATAATCAGTCTGTGGAACGCCATGTAAAGTTGGTAACAGAGGCATCAGCTCAAGTTGAAGGCTTTGCACGAAGAGATGGGATGATTCGGCAGAAGATTAAATATCGTAAACTTCTAAAAACATTCAATACTAAAATGCAGTTTTGACATTTTTTATTTTGTGTAGGTAGCGGATAATCGAAAACTTAAGCGGGCTTACTTATGTTTAATGTTTGTGGGCGGCTGGGCGGCAATGGAATGGTGTAAACTAGAGAAGGTATACAGTACAAACTTGCGTGGTATCTTTTCGGACTAGTGTTTTTTTTTTATTAATAGAACCCTTGTGTGTGGATTATAAAATTTTAAATTGCAATGAATCTTGCTTTATAATGGGAAAATTCTTTATCACTATGCCTCTGGGTTTACATTTTAGATTCAATTGATATTGTATACCTACATGGGTAAACGGCATTATATTATTGAATATTGCGTAAAGTTTATGTTGTTAAATGTAAGTGGTTGTAATTAGATAAACGTTATTTGAAATGCATTTCGGTACACCAAACTGCTTCTGTTTGTAAAACTTATTACATCTTGCTTCATAAGAAATGCAGACAAAATGCTTGGGTGAAGAGTTTCTCTGCTGGTTAAATAGCTATTTTATATTCCACATTTCTCTTAAGTTTAGTCTACAGCATGTTGTAAAATATACATCAGCGTTAACTGGTATCTGTCCTATTTCAATCTCATTTGTAATAATGGCGGTAATCTAGATTCTATGTGGGCAGATAAGTGCATAAACACAAGCTTATTAACATGATTTTTCAACAAAATGGCAGAAAAAACCACATTTTTGGTCATAACTTTTTCTGTGATTAAAATAGACTAAAACTTTCTCTTAGAGCTGATACAAACATGGCAATTACGCAAATTTTGAGCTATAGATGAAGTCTCTACGATAAGCGGTTCTCAAGTTATGGCCTTTTGGGGTAAATTGGCCCCCCTAAAACAGATTTGGGGGTGTTGCTAGCCCCCCTAAAGTGGCAACAGCCCAAAAACATTTTTTGGGGGGTTTTTAGGGTATTTGTCAGGATTTAAGAACTACACTTTTTTCAAATTTTTTTTTCACTCCACCCTAATGGCACAACCATGCGTTACTCTCAGACACAGCCTATTTTGATTGGTTGGATATCTAACATAATCAGCCAATTAAGTGTTACTCCTTGATAGTGTCAGAACGGCGACGTCATCACCAACACGTTGCGAACTGATACACAGCGCGTTGTTTCAACTGCAAACCCTTTTTTGTGATCTGCACCAGGGTTGCAAAGTCGAAGCAAAATTGGTTCGACTCTGACTCCGACTCTCAGCCATTTTTTCAGTTCGACTCCAACTCCTACTCTGACTCCCTGACTTTACTTCCGTTCGACTCTGACTCCCGACTCCTTAAATGGTAAAATTTCGACTCCGACTCACCGTAAAAACCTTCGACTCCGACTCTGCAATACTGCCTTGAACGACCAAAGTCGCTTGTAACAAGAGTCCTGTATGGTACGGCAACGAAATGGTTAAGTCTGGTTTAATGATGTTATTAGCCCAGTCAATACTCGCAGTAATTATTGCGAGGCAATCGGTATGTTTGAAAATTTATTTGTTGCAAAACGCAAAAACAACAAACGTTTCGAAAAAGAATGGCTTCAAAACAGAATGGATACCTAAAAGATTTTGCAACGCTCGTCGCACACTAATCACTAACCAGCCAGTTTAATATTTCGTTGTTGATTTGTCTGCGCATGCTATTGCTTACTGTACTGTAGCAATTAGCAACTCTCTGGCAACTTTTGTGCGGTTGTGCTTCTGCTTAGTAACTTATGGGCTATTATACTGTTGTCGTACCGGTAGTCAAATGTGAAATTGAGTTGGCCGAAGGCTCGAAGCCCGGCCCTGCGCGATAGTACTGAACCTCGGTAACGTCTTCAGTGAAGCAGGTTCACTACGCCACCCATAGGTTACCTGCAAGTGCAGCGAACCTTCATCGCGTTATAGACCCTATCCCAGGGGCGCAGCCAGAGGGAAACCCATGGGACGCGGCTCCCCAATCTAAATGTTACTTAACTGTTCAAAAGTTAAATTTACAATAAACAGTACTGTTTCATAGAACATCTTTGTGTCCAATCCAAAGTTCATTTGTACACTTGATCCATAAATGGTGGAGGTGAGGGAAGGTATGGGGAGGTCCGGACTCCATCGTGTTAGATACAAAATAATCTGAAATCATCTATCTTTTGTCACAAAAAGCTAACGTGTTTTGACAGCGGAAGCGTCACCCTGCGCATCCAACTGCCATCAGTATTGATCTTTTGAATATATACCAATAGATAGATTGCAGATTGAAGTATAGATCGCGAAACAAGGGGGCAAAGGTCTAGAGCTAAATCGGTTCTTTGTGGATAGAGGCCAAGCCTCCACTTAAAATAAAACATAAAATCAACTTTTTTCCCTTAAAAAAAGGAAGTTTTTCAAGTAGTCGGGGTTCTAACGATGTTGCTTTGTCATCTCCAACGTTTAGGTTTAAACAGTTTTGATTATATTAATCGCTTTCGTAGACTATCAGTTTTACCTGAAAATTAATAATAATTTGATATTTTTTGCTGACATAAATTTTGATATATAGTCTTATATATTTGCCGTTAAATTTCGATATTTACAGTTGCACTTTTTTGTCACCCTATATTAGCTTGCAAATTTTGGTGTGTGAACATTATCAAATGCTGCATTTTGTCCTAGAAAAACATCAAAAAAGGCTATGGCTTCCGGGATTCCACCCCGGAACCTGACGGGGAAGCTTACAGCGCTTTTCCAGACTCCCGAGCTGGATCTGAAATCGTTTTCACATTCGTGTTTGGAATAAACTTAGTTGGAATCTCAGCTCAACAGATCTCATTGGCAAGTAACTATGTATTTCGTTTTAAAATTTGCCTCCAATCCATTTTTGTCCCAAGCGCTAAGCAAAACCTTCTGTACTTCTCCTTGACCACACGTTAAACACGGTTCCACCATCTCCTTTTGGCCCCCCTCCCAATCAAAATTCTTGCTAGACCAGAGCCCTATCTTCATCCTGTGATAACCTCCTGACTAGCAAACTTCCTTCTTTGAAAAAGGCAAGTTTTGGCACCACCGATACGCATTAACGTTTCTGACGCAATCGGTAGGCTACGGCATCTTGGGTCTTGACAACGCCGTTGCTACCATCGCTACTCTTTTTGTCTTAATAACAACTCTGCTTAACGGCGTTATCGCACCCAAATTTTTGTCAGATAAGCATAGTACGGCAACTAACTAAATACAAACCTACTCAAAAATGCGAAGATGTAAATATAAGCGTGTACTGTTGCAGCCAGACTAATGCGTGCTACTGCAACATGCAACTTGACTACAGTTACGTTAACACAGGTCGCAGCTTACATTTTAATCAGATTTTTGTGCAACACTGGATGTCGGGAGACGGGCATATATTTTCGACTCTGACTCCGGCAAAATCCTTTTGTCGACTCTGACTCCGACTCCCCGTAAGTAATTTGGAGTCGGGCTGTACTGCTGCCTGTGCAGTCGGGAATGAAGGGGGAAACAGTGAAGTGGGTTGTGGACCATGGTGGAAAAGGGGGGCAAGTGATCAGAGACTCACGTGGGGATGGGAGTGGTTGTGTGGCTGAAGAACAAGATGATCTCCAGGAGGGTTTCTTCTTTAGTCGACAGGGAACGTTTTTGATTGCCAAGGCATAAAGGCTGGAGAAGTCGGGGGGGAGGCGCAGAGCACGTTCAAAGGAGTAGAGGGTCTGATGCTCTAGGGTCAGCTTTAGAGGAGGGAGTTGGGCCTCGAGAAGGAGTAGTGAGGAGGGGGTGGAAGAGAGGCAACCAGTAATGACCCTGCATGCAGCTCTGTGTAGAACTTCCAGATGATTGGTTGCAGTGTATGGACTGTATGGACTGACGATTCTGTCCCCTCCCTTTTCGGTCCTGGTGGTGCTGGAGTCTATGCTACATGCTCCAAATGCAGCACATCCCATTCCTTATCCTTTTCCTCTGGTCCAATTGCCTCCAGCTTCACAGCCGAAACCTTTGCCCTCAAGCAAGGTCTTGCTTGGTGTACTAGCCATTTGATGAACTGCAAATTCCAGTAAGTTCTTTTCCTAACCGACTCTCAATCAGCCCTCTCTATCCTTTCTTCAGCCCCCACTTATCTCCTGCCTGAGTCCCTATGGAATGTTTGGTCCCTTGCCTCTTCCCTCTCCAACAATACCACTTTGAGCTTCCAATGGGTCCCCGGACACGCAGGTCTTCCCGGAAATGAAAAAGCTGATCTACTTGCCAAAACTGGTGCCTCTCTGCCCACTGATGCGATCCCTAGCCCTCTCCTCCCAGTTACTGCCAAAGTCCGCTATTCCCAATACCGCAATTGGAGACGTCACATCTCTCACTCCCACCTGAACTTCCAAGTCCCCGAAGTCTCTTTGGAGGAACTTCTTCTTTCTCGCTCCATACGCTGTGAGCTCTCTCGTCTTCGCTGCCATGGTCACAGTCTTCTTTTATCTTCTTATCTTCACAGGATCAGTCGGAAAGAGAATTCTGATTGTAGTGCCTGTGGACACCCTCTACAGGACCTCAATCATCTCCTCCTCGATTGTCCTGCTTCTGAACCCCTTCGCAAATCTATCTTTGGCTCCTCTCTTTCTATTCTCGATCTATGGTCCAGACCTTGGGGTGTGGCCCGACTGTTGGGTCTCCGCGGAGTTCCTCCGCGCCCCCATCCCTCGGAAGGGGTCGGGTAGTACCACCACCACCACCACCACTCCCCGTAAGAACCTTCGACTCCCTCGACTTCGACTCTGCAACACTGGTCTGCACCTAGTCTGTAAGTAACGTTTAAGCAGAAATTTGTAATTAATAATTTTGACACCTCTAACAAAGTAATAAATAAGAAAAATTACTTTTTTGAAAAAGCAGTGTCATTACCGTAAAAATTACTTAAGTAATTCGTTACTGCCCACCACTGGTTAAAACATCAGATGAACACCTGTTGTCGAAGGTACTACGTAAAACCAAAAAAGTCTTCACCGATCTGGCTGTTGCTTTTTTTATTTACTGCATATAAAAACAACAGACTTGTCCAAAAAAAGCATTAGTTGTTTCATTTCCC
The DNA here is from genome assembly GCA_963965965.1 of Trididemnum nubilum. Lineage (NCBI taxonomy): Eukaryota > Metazoa > Chordata > Ascidiacea > Aplousobranchia > Didemnidae > Trididemnum > Trididemnum nubilum. The sequence goes on from OZ014489.1 coordinate 39,928,243, forward strand.
GAAAAATATTAAACTTTTATACATGGAAAGCATCAGATTTTCACCCCAAGCATTAAACATCCTGAGTTTTACATAATACTTCGGATCTGGAGACGTTGATTGTTTTCTTTGCATTGTCCAAGTCGGAGTTTCACTTTCAATTTTCATCTACGACCGGTGATTTTCTAAAACTCGGCCTTTCTACAACAAACAACATAAACTTTTTCCAGGTGTTACTACTATAGTTTGGTTGTTTTTAATGTTAAGGATCGTTTGAAATAAAATTCATTTTTTTGTAATATTTTGGCAAGCAAAAACGAAAAAAAATTGACTATATAAGTTCTTCTTTCTCGAAGTAAATTTGTACAAAATTGTTACGAAGAAAACTTTGATTAAAAAGAAACACAGAGCAAAGCTAAACTGTATAAACATCATTCGCAGAAATTGTGTGTATGTCAGCATTTTTAACAACCTGGGTTCGAACCTCAAACAGATTAAGTCTCTAGAAAATAGCATATTTAGTTGTTTTTAATATGGTTCAACAGCAAATTTTGTTCAAACGCGTCAGGGCCATCAATTATGCAACGGGAATGGGGCCATTAAACGAAAAGCCAACGCACCCTAAAGTGGTTTACTGAATTACAATCTTCAAAACCTACGCACAAAATATTAGCTGCAATGCTACGCAACGCTTTTAACGCTTGCAGACAATCAACAATGTTTGGCGCGTGGTGAACACGTTCAGCGTTCACTGTTCTGGATTCGATTCTGCTGCACGCGGCAATAATTTTGTGAAGTCAGGCTTCGGGTTTGAGAGTGCACACATTACCATGGCTGCTCAATATTGCAAGTAGTTCTACATATTGTAACGTTGCGAGCGGATTACTGCAGCATATTTGGCTCAGCCATCATTAGGACGTACGTAGTTACTTACCAAGTTCTGGCGGCGGCATGTTAGAAGTCGGGTGGGATCCCGGATCTGCTGTTTGCAAAGTTTGACCTGCAACACACTTGATTAAGAATTCTATAAATGGGAGAAAGGCGGTTTCGTAGGAAGCCACAGTTAGCAAAGCCGGGCTGTCGGCAAGTATTTAAAAAAGATAGATGAGGACCTGAAGTAGCAATTTTTTTGACAAAAATTCTTAATTTCATCCAAACCATGCATTTAAATTGATTGGAAAAATTGAAGTGAGGGCCGAGGGGGCTTGGGCCCTTTGGTCGTCAATATTATTGGTGCTTACTGTTATACGAGTGTAATGTTGTACACGAAGATGCTAAAAGAAACTGAAACTGAAGAAACAATAAGCTTTTTTGCCACATTTATGTCAATTGTGACATTTCGATTGAGGGCCCCCCTTGGCTATGCCTACGCTCGGAACATTCTACTAAAGAATCAACGAGATATTTTGCACAATAGTCAAGTTTTCTGATATCCATTTTTTCACATTCTAAATTTATCGCTCTATCGAAAAAAAAACATTTTGTGAAACTTCTATGCGGACGGCCAGCAATGACATTGAACTTGGAGTCAAGAACTCGATTTATTTTTCACTTCAGAAATCTCGATCAAGAATCTAAACTGGGAATTTTGTTTCATTCTAAAAGTTTTTGGATTTTTTTCGCCATTGCAAAAATGAGGAAGTTTTGCTGATCAAAATATACAACATGCTGGATTCGTTTTGTTCCTTTTGACCAAAACGATAATTACCCTAAGCCAAAGGAGAGCACTGCTTTGATCACATTCGGGATAAATCACCTGCGGTTAATTTTGTATTCCATTTCTTTGTTGTTTTAACGTTGCCGATACGTTTTCTCCAAAACTTATCCGCTAACTTTAAAAAATGATTGGAATTTTTGAAACTGCTAGCCGGTATAAGCACCTACTATTCACTTGGACGTGACCTTTCAATTTTTGCACCACGACTCCACTGATGTTTGCATGCGAACCAAAAGAGATCAAATACCTCGCACCACCAGCCAACGAGCCGTCTTCTGCAACAACAATCAAATCGAATTCAAAGGTTTGCCGGTTTAACTGAATGCCAATGTCCGAGTGTAGAGCATGCGAGTGGCGCTGGATTCGCGCCACACAAATACGCATAATCGTGATTGGTTCTTCATTATCTTTAAGCTAAACGTGCTTGGTCTGATTCTATTGCAACAAAGGTTTCTACTAAACCGCCGATGCTGTTGATAAAACGTCAAAACTTGAGAATACGAACCGAGGTTACCTCATCAACACAGACCAGCTTGGTTGATATGCACGAAGGCATGGCGCTTGCTTTGTACACATTCATATATCTTTACATCGTAGAGGGCTACCTCGTTTGCTCTTCCTCATTACGATCATGGGTGGCGGAACCCCTACTTTTTTCAGGGAAGCCTGAACTTAGGCGTTCATGTCGATAATAATTCCTTTAACTAAATGCTTTTTAAACTTACTTGAATCATAGTTGGTAAAACCAGGAAATGGCCCCATCCAAACTTTTTGACTGGATAGGCAAACAATGGACATAATGCTATTCACCGACTTTTAAGACAAGCACTCCAGATAAATTTATTTATGGCGTAATTTGTCATAATGGGGAATTACATAGCGGGAATATACTATATAATAGTTTGTTACATGGTAATGAATTAACTACTAAAAAAGTCGTCATTTAACACAACTTTATTAGCTCTTCTTGGTAGAATCACCATATTTCTGATAGAAAACAGCGGGACAGACGCAACGCAACAGAATAATTCTCTGGACCTTTGCCGAAAAAAAAAAGGTCTTCGCGGCGGTTTTTAAGTTGAAGACAAAAAATTTAAAAAAAAAGATCTTCGCGCTTAGAAACGGGTAATTTCCCCGAATTTTCTCGATTTTTCAGGTGAAAACCAAAAAATACAAAAAATGGTCTTCGCGTCTGGAAAACGAAAATTTCCTGAAATTTATCCGGCTGTTTGGGGTGATCGTTCGGGCATTCGGCCAAACAGACGTTTAGATTTACTACGAACATCTCGTTGTTGAAAAGCGGGATGTTAAACGAAATAAAGAAAAACATATCGAACTTTCTGGTTTCAAGATGCTACGAGAATGATTTTGAAACGGCGCTTAATAGCGCCCCTGGTGATATATTGCATTCACATTCAATTTGTTATTGCGTACTGCAAGAAAATATTCAGTTAAGTAGTCAACTTCAGATGAGTACCTTTTTTGAATTCATCGACTGATGAACCAGAGTCCGAGTTCCAATCGCCAGCAGCAGTAGTAGGTTGATTTTTCGTTGGTTTAGGCTCTGAAATGTAGATTGAGCCTCAGTTATGCTCATTTGATTTTTTCTGGTACCATACACAGCAAAAACGATCAGGAGAGACCATTCTTAAAACCAGGCAAGAAAAGCTTTTAAAACTTCCATCATAAAGCATTTTTCCAGCATAAATTGCATACTTACTGAACATGCAGTAGCTTTGCACAATGTACAATCAGCAGCGGTAGACAAATTTTCCCATCCCAAGATTTGGCGCCCTTAACACTGCATTATTCCAAACTCTTACCATAGAACGGTTAAGCATTCTATTGTAGTCACATTTTTAGGTCCTTGGACAAAACGTTTTACGGCGATTATCTCTGCCTGTTGATTGCCAACAAGCAGCAAATTTCAGAATTCAATCAAAAATCTGACTGAAAAACTTAGTTAACTTCTGACCAGGTGGTAGCTTCAAGTATAGTTAGCTTTGTGTCTTAATTTACGATCACGTGATCTAGGATTTCAAAAATTGGCACACAAAACGCTTTTATTAATTCTTATCTTAAGTGCAAATTTCAACTTTCTAAGATTTACCGTTTGCTAGTTATAAGCAAAATCAATCCTCATTTATCTTCTTTTTCATTTCGTCTCAACAAATTAATGGTACGAATAATATCGTTATTGGTATGTATATTTGTGTGATTGGTTTGTTCTGCATGCTTTGTTGTGTTTGCATTTAAATTTCTCTCTCTCTCTCTCTCTCTCCCAGTAGAAGAAAAAATCCTCGTTTGTGAAAATTCACGAACAAAAACAAAGGTACTACGCACTCGCACAAAAAATCAAAACTATTCAGAAACATAGTTGCTAGTGGAAAAGGAGCATTAACTAAGATGAAAATGAAATACTAAGTTTGACCAATTATTCGATAAATTGCATTTTTTTGGTAACTACATACTGTACGCATTGCGAAAAGTATGAGCAATTTAGCACACCAAACAAGCGCAGTTTTCATGCAAGGTTGAGCATTATTTCGCTCAACCACAAGTTAGTTTTTCGATCAAGCTTGTCGAAAGCCAAACAAGAAAAAATATTGAAACAAATAACAAGGTCTTACTGAAAAAACACGTAAATTTTATGGTAAACTATATGGACTGTATCCTGAGTCTTAGAGGCACAATCAAAACTAATATTAACAGCTCAAAACATACGGTTTCAGAATCGACTTTTGTCTTCCCGACGCGTAGCCAGAAATCTGCAATGGGGGGGCTGTTTCGAGGGTTTAGGGACAAACAAAAAGGTCTTATTCTGCAACTGCAAAGATTTTTGTGTCCGAATTCAAGTGAAGATAAAAACAAAAAACGGTCTCCACCTGAAATTGGGACGGTTTTTGTGTCCGAATTCTCTTTAACTCCGGAAACAAAGAACATATTCAGCATACCAAATGCCAATGAGGAAGGGGGCTATTTTTTATTCAGATGCAGAAAACAGGCTAAACACGTGCTATTTTCCATATTTTGTATGCCAATAGGAAGACAACAGCCTCCCTTCCCCGCTCCCCCCCCCCCCCTTTGGCTGCGCTACTGTCGTCTTTTATTCTTTGTTAGTATTACTGGAAGTATCAGATTACGACGGAATATTAAATTGCTTACATTTTTTATGGAGAATATTAAATAATTACAATATTAAAAAAGATATACTAGTACGAAATAATTTTCAATAGTATGTCTAAGACATTTGTTATGCCTAATTGGGACTTCGCGTGAGCGCATAGTACCTTTGTATTTGTTCCGGAATTTTTGCAGATGTGGATTGATTTTGTTTATAACTAGCAAACGCTAAAACGTAGAAAGTTAAAATTTGGAATTAAGATAAGAATTAATAAAAGCGCCCTGTGTGCCAATTCTGTGGATCCTGGGTCACGTGATCGTGAATTAAGACGCAACAAAAGCATAAAAAAATGGCAGTTTTTAGATTAAAAAGTTACTGATTCGCTTATAATTCCAAAACCACTCGACGTGCAAAGCTGAAATTTGGACACAAAGTGGATGCTTATGAATACTTAATGCTAACCGAGTTTGGGGGCGCCCGGTCACGTGACCAGAATTTTACAGGCAGCAAATGGGCAAAAAGTCGACGAGTTTGAAGCGATATATCTCGATAACTACCAATATTGATGAAAAATGGTTTGTGGTTTTTGAGCACACTATCAACCACCTTACTTTTGGTTATGTTCGTTTACCCCCACTTGAAAACTTTTTTTTTTCTTGTTTTGCACCTGTTTTCTTACTTTTTTTTCTTTTTCTTCTACCGCCATTTGCTTTGAAGGTCAGTGGGCGGGACATAGGCCTGAAAGCGGGCTTGTCCCGCCAAAAACGGGACGTAATTCTTCATAACAACGTCACAAGTACAAACTCAAAACAATGCAAAGAGCACGGAAATTGAGAAAGTTGGTACTTAGCTCAAAATTTTCGCAAAAATATAGGCTTTTATCTGCAACAGTACAATAAATTATTCTACTGCACCAGTAAACTACAAACCTTTGTTCGCTCTCTTTTTCCAACCACAAGTAAAATAGATAAACAAGACGGTGCAAGCCAGGGTGGAGGCCAACGCAAAAAAATTAAAGGGATGTTGTTCTTGATACGCTCTACCATCCATTCTTAATAATATCTTACAGTTTTCGAAAATATGACTGGTTATCTGTAATCGATAAATATCCTTGATTAACTAGCAAGTAGCACTCAAAATAATTATCGTTATATCATTGAAGTATTTTGAGACAAAGCTCTCATGGAGGAAGCAGTACCGCATCAACTACTATATGACAATGAGAATCAAGCTGTATGAACTGATCTTAAGTTTCATGCTTGATCTCAGCTGCAAACTTCAGGATACAAATACATGATGTCAGTAGCATAAACGTAATGTTCAAAATTAGAACATAAATCATATGAACATGTTTGCAATTGCAAGCCTTTAAATTTATAAAACTTTAAATGTCGTTAACAAGATTTGACGACAATATCAAGCATCAGTAAAAGCAGAAAATTCTTCATACGGTACTTCTACGTAATAACCACAATAAAAGCATTGAGTATGCAAATACAGAAATCCTTGAGTTCAAAGCATTCAAAACAGAGTATCCAGAAAAATATGAGCCATGAGTAATCAAGCTGAGAAACAACAGCATTAAATTCAAGAAAAAACAAACAAAAGGAATTTCATAACATGACGAGTTGTGAAATTGAAATCGAGCAGCAACTTTTAGGTCAAATACACCCGCGTGGATAATTGCAATCAGAGAAATGCTGCAGCTTCCAACAAATATTGGCCATGTTAATTGTCATAACCATTTAAATTCTTGAAATTTTTTTACTGCATTTCGAAATAAAACTTTATGGATATAAAATTTGCTTGGGTAAACATCAAAAACTGTAATCCAGGAATATCTAGAACAACGGGATTGCTAACTCAATTTGGCTACTGACATTTGGAGGGTTATATTAATTTATTCAAATAGACGTTTATTACACGTTACATACGCTGCAAATGGGTTGACAACACACATGGCATTACATGGTTGCCACAAAAACTGCAAAATCAAATTCCAGAACTTTTTTAGGTCATTTTCCAGAACTGCTTAAGGTTTTTTTTTTTTACAGAACTTAAAAATTAATTTTCATATTACTCTTTCATACACTACTTTTTTGTACTCGTGGTTAAAGAAAAATTTTGATGTAACGAATTTGCATTTCTAGTTTTGACTACTAGCCAGGTTCACAGCCAGAAATCTGCAATGGGAGGGCTGCGCTTAGGGGCATGGGGGCAGAGCCCCTAGCAGCGGAAGGCTATCGGGGTTCTGGAGGCAAAGCCCCTAAGGCCCGAAGATTTTGGAATTTTTGAGCAATAATAACTTAATTTTAGGCCTAGTTTGGTAAAGATTTATGCTTTTAAAACGAGGCATAGAAATTAGCACTGCAAAGACATGATTAAACGGGTCTACGACAACTGCCTGCGAACAACGCCGATTGGCTGAGAAGGGCAATCCTAAATATATTTTTACTATCCCTAGAGCTATCTTGCCCAAACCTTCACTTTGAGACGAAATCACTGCAACGAAATCAATGACGAAATCACTGTAACGAAACCGTTGGTTTGCGGTCAGTTGACTTGGCTCGTGATTAAACTGGTTGCATAAATGAGCAACAGTATGTGGGTGATGGCTAATTGTAAAACTTCAGTCCTAGCTTTATTTCCAGCCAGTAAACCATAAAATTCTATTATTTGAAAACGGGCTGAGCTTATTAGCACGCCAGCGTGCAAAAAAAAAAAAAAAACGCTATCCTAGCCCTAACGCCAACCCTAAACCTATCCCAAACTGCAACCTTACCCTCTAAACCTAACGTTAATCGTAAACCCAAAATCAAAATCTAAACCCAAACCCCAACGATAATAATTTAAAAAATAAAAGAACATTTGAGCAAATGAGCACCCACTCTTGCTCACGTATTCCCAATAAGCTAAGCTCACTTGAACGCTAGAGTGCAAATAGGCACTTCCTTTGAAAAAACTCACGAGCAATAATCCAAATTGTCTGTATTTTATAACGCTAGATCAAGATAATTTGGGAGAAGCTAATGAAACGAGATTTGAAAGAGGTGATTGGTAATTAACTGAATTAAACATTGAATAACCCCTTATAACTTTTTTTACAAAGCTAACATTAAGTACTTTGCATCAAGCGATCGAATTGATTGTGTACTTTTAGCCATTTTAGTTACTTGTAACTGATTTTATTTTTGACCAATACTAGCCCTCCCCTAAATAATGTTTCAAATGGGGCTTTAAGTTACTTTAAGAATCCATATTACAGCAAAAACCTGGCACAGAAGTACAGTGTGAAAAACGTCGTATTTTTCTCATTGTGCATTTTGGTCAACGGGCCAATGAGGACTTACGCGCCCGCTACGCTACTGCTACTAAAGTCTTGCATGGCAATAAATTACTTCCAAAAAATTCATTCTATCTAATAATATTCAATAATTTATACATACTATACTGCAAATTTTGGCATTTTAACAAGAAAGCGCTTATTTGCACGCTAGCGTGCAAGTAAGAATTGCTTAAAGAGAATAAGAAAGCAAAGAACAGAAGAATGAGTGCTCCCTTACTCTCTTTTATTTTTTAAATTATTGTTCGGGTTTGAGTAAAGATTTTAACTTTAGGTTAGGATTAATGTAGGGTTAGAGCTTGCGTTGCAGTTTGGATTAGGGCTAAGATAGCGACTTTTTTGTTTGCGCGCCAGCGTACAAAATAAGCCTTGTCTTTTAACAATAAAGCTTTTTAATGGACCTTCACAACGCCAATAATTTCAACAATGGCTTTGTACAATTACAAGGTACAATTATTATGAAAAAAAAACTTCGCATTCTGTCCTGGCAAATTACAGGAAAACTTCCAAACTTTTCCAGGACTTGCCGAGACTAATAAACAAAATTCCAGAACTTTCAAGGACTTTCCGGGACAGCAAAAAAATCCAGGACTTTCTCAGGATGTGGCAACCCTGGCATTGATAGTTATCTCTACTAAAACTACTGGGCTTAGTGAGGGAGTATGCTCAGTACAAATTTGATTACCGAGCTAGTCAAATAACTGATGCCACCTTTCCAGGAAAAATTTAGACGTCGCAGCCAGACTGGTGACTAGCCATCAACTGTCCAGTTGGGTAGAGCGGTATATGATCAAGATGTTGTTCACTGGTTCGGTACTCGCACTGGGAATATTGTTGTATTGGCCTTGGGAAAGACACTTAACGCTAATTCCCGTCGGAGCCGTGCAATCTATTCGTCAAGGTGGCCAAGTCCGACCAAACATTTGCAAACAGAACCGAAAATAGTAAACACACACGGTACAGCTGATTTTAAAGTGCACCAAGCAATAACGTAAATACAGGTTGCTTTTTATAAACATATAGCTACCAACAAGCTTAGAAAGTAGTCGCTACAGCAAGCACATTGCTACTTCTAGTTCAGTCAAGAAGCTTTTGAATATGCTTCAGTTAGACATTTTGGAAGTCAATGTTCGGATTTTTCACAATGATTTTGCCTGAGGGTCTTCAGTAGTAGGGTTGTTGTAGAGTTTCTTCAACTGGTTCTTCGTGAAGCAACTAAAAACCGCCGGACAATGAACTTAACGGTTTGTGTGGTCCGAGCTGCATTTGATTTCAGTTAGATAACAGGATGTGCTTGCATTCGCAACAGCAGCAGAAGCGTTGGTAATTACAGCCTGTGAATAGTTCAATGTCAACAGCCATTTCGTATTTTCAGCATTCAATGCGAGAGCATTGAAAAATTGCATCGAAAGTATCGTAGTTGCAAAGCAAAATGCACTTGGCTTTACCAAATCCGCCACGGCTAGCCATTTAAAACAGCTTTTGGTGCTCTTTGGGTAGACTTTGAGTAACTTCCGGAGTACTATTGCTTGAAATCAGTAAATCCTTGCAAGACGTGCATTTTCTTGATTGTCAATTCTCCGGGCAGAGTAGTCGCTCACATAAAAACATATTGCAGCATCTGCTAGAGAATTGTCCCCCAAAGTCACTTGCAATCCTCTTTTATATCAATATTATTTGAAAACTCATTGTTCAGTTCACACTGTTGAATGGTTGTTAACAAGACATCTTGCTGCAGCAGATCTTTTTTTCTGAATGCAGCAACTGTTTAAAGGAGATTAAAAAATTACCGCCATTAGTCTGATGGTACCATCCAAAGCGTCCTTCTAAAGCATCAGACATCAGCTTTCCAGTTAAGGCGCACTGAAAACCATGTCTTTTGAGCAAGTGTTTAGCTAACTTGGGTATTGCTGTCATAGACTGAATGCAGGCCTTAAAAGTTTCTGCAGTAAGCCTTGCCTTTCCAGATTGCTTCCACTCGCGAAATATTAAAATGGCTTCTTCCAAACGTTTCAAGCCAGGGTAGACATGATGCATGAGTTGAATTGGCACGTATAATTTCCTCTTTCTTTCTTTGATCTAAATTCAAAATATGATTACTCAGTAAGGGTGTTTACAATACATTTTATACTAGTTATATCATTTGTCGCCATATGTTAGCATAGAATTGTGTGCTACTTACTGCACTACAATGAATGTTTTCGGTAAATACAACAGTCATATTTATGATTAGACAGTAGAAACCATTAAACTTACTGCACACTTCAGCAATACCAATCTTCACGTACATAAGCATCTCTACCCTGGTATTATCCTTACCAAGGTGAAAAATAGACGTACCTATGTAAGGTGCTTTGACTGATAAAATTTTCCATACGGTGGAGATAAAATTGGGGTAACGAGCACTTTCAAAAAACTCAGGATGACCTTCTGAATACAACTCCAAAGCATCAACAGTTGATTCATGAAAAGCACCTACAAATTGAACATTCGACGTAGATAAATGCTTTTAGTTTACGGAAAGCAAATCTATTTGTGTGACTACCATTAGTCTCGGTCACATTACCTCATCGTGGATAACCAGTTGTGTAACAACACTAATTCTTGTGCTGTAATTAAAATTTTAAAATGTTTTGCATGTTCGTCCCAATTCTAATCAAAACGACTTAGATGTTGTTGCAGTAATATCAAGAACAGGAAAGTATATCAGCACACACTTCCAATTCATCAAATAAAGTAATGCATATCAATTGAAAAATCTTGTACCATAGTCTATTGTCATCGTGCTATAATAGCTGTATTGTTGTTACTGTATTGGTAATCTGACAGCCAGATACTGTATATTGCAAAACTTTTAACTTACCAAGAGCATGTTGAGGTAATGTCCGGGCAATGCTACTTGGGCTGAGGGAGACTTTTTTCAATGCGTGGCAACTTTAAGGGGTTTTCCTTCTTCTATACAATAAAGCTGCTTCAAATGGGCAAACTGAGCAATGCATTTGTTGCCAAAGATGTGCTCATGACAAAGTGTTGGTGGGTGCATCAGTCATTTACTCATAAAGTTGTGGTACAAATTCTTAAACTTATGCATGAATTTAAACATGAAAAAAAGACGCTTTCCTGGTATAAATGGATGCTCTAAACTGGGGGAGAGCTCACCACGGCAGAGATCCACAAACAGCTTCCTAAAACATAAAATAGGTCAAATTGCATCCCTGCTACTTAACACAGCTGGTTATCGTTTCTTCTTTTGTACCGGTACCGTATCAATATGGAAGTTTGTGGTTGCAGTCATGTCATTTCAAGTAAAATCCATTTATTTTCACCCGGTTTGTTCATTTCATTTAATGGTTGGTAAAATTTAGTAAAGCTTACCACATACTTACTATTGAAACCTGTCACCCAATGAAACATAAACTCACAACACCCAAATGGGTATTACTGCGTAAGTTAGTAGGGTAGATATCCTTTTTTCATTAAATTGAATTGCAACATGCACAACAGTTTACATACACCATCCAGAAAGCTGACTACTGGTTGTCCATTTCTTACAGATTATTCTGGAAATCCGATGCTAATGTTGGCAGCACTTTCTTTGTAATACTATGTCGAGGCATAATGCAGTAATATGCACCTAATACACTTAGTTACGGACAATTTCTATTTCAGACTTATATTATATGTACCAGTACAGTAAAAACCAAAGAATTAAACCATCTCAGTGGTTGCACACGTGGTTGTCGGCACTCACAGCAAGAACATCAACACAATCTTTCATTCCTTCCTTCACTCTAAAAAACTATTCACACAGTAAGCCAGAACAGGGTTCCCACGCATTTGTCAACAAAAAATTTCCTACTTTTTCCATACCAAAATTTGCTCAAAAAAACTAAGCTCTAGTCATCTGGAATATACAAAATTGCAGGCATTTTAACACAATCCAAAAACTAACTCAACAAAACTCAATTGCTGCATGGACGAACACAACTAAAGAGCCTCAAGTAATGGACATTTCTTATTTGCTAAATGACAGTTCATGGTGCTTGAATTCATACAAGATGGAGGCAATGTGGCATAGTGTTTAGACCACAGGCCCAATGGGCGTATCCAAGCAGCCGCTATATCCACAACTGCAGGATTAGAATTCTCGATTTTGCATAATTAAGGTCAAGCAGTTTACTAGTTGTGGTCGAAAGGAAGTACAAGGTATAAGCTTTTCAGCACTACATGGGTTGAAGGGGTGCATGTTGCTCTTGATTGAGCACAAAAAAATTTTGGTGGCAATGAATGAACTATTCTGAAAAGCTTAGAACTCTGCAGTTTACAAAATAACTAGTACCTACACATGCGAGTCGGAAGCGTGGCAGGGGGTGCAACTTCTGCAAGTCTTTGCTCATCTAGATTGGCACTACCTCTACAATACGAATACAAAAAAAATCAGACGCGAACTTCCAACGATAAATTTTGAAATTCAAAAAGTGCCCTTTTAACATCTAAACTTTACCTGTTTTTAAACTTCGCAACTCAAACAAAAAAAAACTTTCGGCCCCGATGTACCTATGTAACATTAGTCAGCTCAAAAATATTTCGCCTTTACTTTCACTAACCAGTATGTCAGCTTATGTTATAAAGAACGAAAATTAATTATCAATTGAATTATCAACTTGTCTGTCTATCATCACATCTAACAACTACGAAGAGTATCCGCAATTCATTTTGTACACGGAGTGACTATTTTTCCAGAAAATCTACCATGAGAGAAAAATGGAGAACTGTAGCACACCGTATTTTGTGCTGCTTTGTTGTTTGTAAATTTTCTGTGAAATAGGTGCTTCCTTTTGTATATCTACAATGATCTCACATTTGATACTGCTCTCAACCATACACAGGACTTTTAAACTCTGCAGCCCCTATATTGAGAACTAACAATCGACTAATTTTGTCATGTTATATTCTTAATTCTCAAATAATATTCTCAATCTGTGCTTTGCTGTTAACTCAAGAGCTGCCTCTTTCTTATTTTTCTTCAGGTTACCTTGAACCGTTTATGTAAAAAATATGTAAAAAAATGAAGTACATCGCACTATTTAATTATTTATACTAATTCACGAAGCATTCAATTATGTTCATTAAAACTTGCCAATATTTTCTAAATAGTGATACAATCATGCTAAAGAGTCCGTGTAACTTCGCAATCTTTGCTCATAGCGCATATTTTATTAGCACATAGGCTAGTAAATCTCTCAACTTAACTTAAAAGCCAAACATGGCCTAGGCAGACAGTCTACTGTAGGCTATCAGTGCATTATTAACGTGTAGTAGGTTAAATAATTTCTGAACTTTATTCGGATGCAGCATTTGTTGAAATAGGCTTCTTTTGTTTTCTGTTAAGCTTTTGCCTGCTGTCTGCGTATATCACGCTATTCCTCCTTTGGTGCTAGTAGGCTACCGGTACTTGAATTCTTCCGTTTGCTTGATTGCCTTTGATGTAATAATACTCTTCAACTACAGCATAATAATATTCTTAAAGTTTTATTGAACCTGTATTGTGACGAAATAAATCGGCAGGGCCACAGTTCTTGAAGCTTTAACATAACACAGCCAGGTGTGCCATTACTATTTTTATGCGCTTAATAGAACTATCAGAAAGACAAACGGGATACTACATCTGCTCCAATGGCATAGTTTCTACATGGTGCAGTGCGCTATTTTTGCCAAACTCTGTTTTATTCTTGTTCAATATTAGCAAGCACTTTTCCCAACTTTTTTCCGGTCGGGAAATGCCTTTACAAAAATCCCGACTTTTCCCGATCGTGGAAACCCTGCCAGAATCCAACTTGGTAATTGGAATTAATAACATGACGTCTTTGTATTTTCCTAGTGTCAACTGGACCATGAAGGCCAGAACTGTTTTGGCAGGAATTCCATCTTTCGTCAAAGCAACAAATTGGCCATTAAAGTACTCTATCCATTGAGCCATGTACACTTCGCCCACAATCAGCACCATTTTTCTTTCTGTAAGGGATAAGTTACAAAATCTCTGTTTTATAAAGGCTACATTAAGTTTTCCAGTCTCAACATTAATGCCAGAAATTTGCTGACACCACTGACAGATGGCAAAATGAGCAACCCACGTACTGGTAACTTGTAGTACAGAGCAGTGCTAGTTAGTTGCCATAATAACGAGGTAGTGTTAATAATAGCTCAACAGAATACTTTCTGCCAAGTTTTGGAGTTTGGTATAACCTGAGCTGTTCCACCACAAATTTGATCAAAGCCATATTCTCATTTGGGTGTCCATCAAGTATGCATGCTGTTACATAATGCATCAGAAGCGATATCATCAATGCAATGCAAGTGCTTGCAGTGAAATCTGAGCCAAGTCAACTGACCACAACAAAGTGACCACGAACCAGCGGTTTCATCACAGCGATTTCGCCACCAAGTGAGGGTTTGGGCAAGATGGCTCTGGGGACTGCAAAATATTTTTATGATCATTCTTCTCAGCCAATCAGGGTCATTTGGTTTGCAGTCAGTTTGTTCATGGTTAGGTGTCGTGGACCCGTGAAATGAAATGACCGATCGCAATCAGATTGCAAAAGGACAAAAGATTTTGGGATTAGAGCACAAGAAATAAACATTTGCAATTTAAGCTTGCTGGTCACCATAACTGTAGCAAGAAGTTTTGGTGAATCCAATGGCTGGTTGGAACTTTTGATAAAAGGGTAAAAAATGCTGCTACCTTCTTCCACATACATAAAAACGCTTGGAAAAGATTCAATTCTTTTCTTTCAACTCTTAGAGATTTTTCACAGTTTCTCTTTCAAAGAGAAGCTCAGCTTGTTTATTGATTTGACTGTTTTCATTCATCAGCCTAGCTGAGGATGAGCTTGATGTTGTGGGTTGTGGTGCAGATGAATTTGAAGACAAATATTGAGGCAACAAAGGAAAAATATGATGGACTGCAGTTGGCTTCAAGCGAATTCGCTACATACAAACTTTGGCTTGTACAAGCCTGTTTGCGTGATTTTCTGTGATCACTAGACTTGGTTTTAAAATCATCTTCAGTAAAATGATGATCACATACTCTACAGTATGGTTTTGTGTAAGGGTCCAGTTTTTGCAAAGAATTGCTTTAATCTATTTTAGCCTCAATACATCATTTGGTGGAAATTTGATTAGTGCAATCGGTTCTGATTTCTTGCTAGATTTATAACCAGATTTACACTCAGGAATACAACAAGAATTAACCATTACATTAGGTACAGTATATCATCCATTAAGAAAATAAAGACAAAATTCTAAAAATTTACAGCAAAATATCAGTTAAAATTTTACAATAATATGTCTAGCATCACTCCACTAACCCAGGCAATGCCATTCATGTCTACCTAGAATTGCAATAGAGGTAGTAATTTGCAAACAGACTATATTGGCTATCCACAACTTAGATAGACTAACTTTTTACAATGCTCAGGAGGTTTTATTTTCTGGAGGTTTCTAGCCACCTACCGGTACTAGTACTGAGTAGGCTACCTAGGTATGATTGACAGGTGGGTTCTCTGAAGTAGGCCTACACTAACTAACCTTAAGCGTATTTCAATGTTTCACCAGGCTCAACAGTAATTTATAAACAACATTTGACCTCAACTATCACCAGACTTGGGCAAAATACTCTCTAAATGTATTTAAACACAAACACAAAATACAGTGGCTATAAAGTAATTAAATACAAATACAAAATACTTTCTGGCAATACTGGTAAATACAAAATACAAATACTGTACCAATGTATTTCAAAACATTTGAAAACACTTTAAATATGCTTCTCCAAAGAACAAAAAAATCAGATACTTAAAAAAACTTGGCTAATATTATATGGTCGAGACCACGCCCACGATGATTGCATTATCAACATTATTTGTTTATAAAAGAAAAATAAAATGTAAAATAAACAAAGAATAGTTTAATTAGTTATTTGAATGGAAATGTTGCAAAATAAGTAGGTTTCGTCAAATTAATTCAGATCGCTTGTCAATGTATCTCTTAGTTTACCATATATCCCCACATATAAGTTTTGGAGTTTAGAACTCCAAAAATAAGTTGCCAAACTAAGGAGTAAGCTTATATGCACATAACTCGAATCGGACTCAAGCGAAATGACATTACGCTAAGTTAATTGCAACAACTACAACTCAAACCATGCTAAATGCAATGATAACCGTGCAAATCGCCTTTTTTCTGTTCTTTTCTCCTTTCCTGTCGCGATAAGAGCATCCACGCACACACACAAAGCAGCATGTACGCTTGGACGCTGTTGCACTATTGGTTTTTTTAAATCACATGATAATAACAAGCTGTGATTGGTTGGTCATACACGTAAAAATAATGGCTATTATTTTTATTTATTATTTTTTGCAACCTTTTGATGTGGTAGGGTGCGTAAGTCGTGTTACGATTTGTGGGGTCGACCGGCTTATATGCGGATTTTATAAAATCACAATTTTGGGGCTGTTTTTCTTGAGTCGGCTTATATGCGAGATAGGCTTATTAGCGAGAATATACGGTAGTTATTTTACAATCACTTTTTGTCTTACAGTAAACAAAGATAGGCCTACATTGATTTACATTTGAATTGAATAGAGCAAGCCTGAAGTCAAAATTCTACAAGCACAAAAATTAAAGCAAGCCTGAAGACAAAACTCTTAATAACACAAGATATGAACAAGAAAGACCCTCTATGCAAAACATGCAGGAAGTTTGTCTCTTCATAATCTGGTAATGCAGCATTGAGATGTAGAAAATACTTTAGACATTCGTGAAGGCATGATAAAAAAATTTTCTATGAGTTTATTATATACCAATGCATATTGGCAGCTTTGCATTTGTTTGCTTTCAGCAAGGTCAACTTGTCAAAGCTCTTTATCAGTCAGTATTCCCCTGTGTCCTTGTAAAGTAATAAAAGCAAATGACTTTTAGGCATGGGACATTTAGACACTGGGACTTTTAGGCACTGGGACTTTTAGGCACCTAAACTTTTACGCATCAGAGGTGAAAAAAATTTGTTTCCAAAAAACTTTTTTTACAAAAACATATTTTAAAAAAAGTATGTTTTCACAAAAAAAGTATTTTTTCAAAAAAAAAACAATTTTTTAGTTTTATCTTTTCAAAAACGAGTTTTTCTTTCAAATAAATGCTTTTTTTCAAAAAAAAAAACGTTGTTTGAACGAAAAAGTATTACTTTGATTAAAATGTTAACATCTTCAAACCTTTTCATCTGACACTTGTCAAGAGAAATCCTGAGAAAAGAGAGTGCAGGAAATGGAGTAGCTATAGGAAAAAGCTGAGCAGTACTTTGCAGGAAAAGGATCGATGAGAGAGTATCATTTGTGTACAACCTTTAAGTTCAGAGCGAATTTGTTTGTCAGCAGAGGGTGAGGTTAGAAGTTTTGATAAAAGTGACATTATTGAAAAAATTACAATGAGAAATCACTTTTTTGTAAAACTTTTTTTCGCTCTCCTTCCATCTATCTGCTTTTAAAGTCACTTTTATCAAAACTTGTAATCCACGCCCTCAGTCGACAAAAAAATTTGTTTTCAACTTAAAAATTGTACATAAATGACGCTCTCTCATCGATCCTTTTCCAGCCAATTACTGCTTGGCTTTTTTCTACAGTGACTCCTTTTCCTGCGCTCTTTTTTCTTACGATTCCTCTTGACAAGTTTCAGATGAAAAGCTTTAAAAATATTAACATTTTAATCCAAGTAAAACTTTTTTGTTTAAAAAACTTTTTTTTCAAAAAAAAGTTTTTGTTTAAAAAGAAAAATACGTTTTTGAAAAACAAAAATTAAAAAAACTGTTATTTGAAACAAAAATTTTTTTTTGGAAAAAATACTTTTTTGGCAACGAATACTCTCTGAAAAAAAATTTTTGGAAAAAAGATTTTTTTCACCTCTGGCATCTGAAAATGTCGGTGCCTAAAAGTCCCGGTGCATAATCAGCAGTGCAAAAACGTCTACTTCCTAAACGACCATGCTTAAAAGTCATAGACCGAGCAAATGAGAAGAGGTGCTTAGCGGGTACTGACGATGTCAATCATGAGTTGAATTTCAAAAACACGTTTTTGATTTTTGGATAGCGATGCAGTGATTCCATATTTGTATTTTAGTCCACCAATTATTGAAGTACTTCCCTGGAAATCAGATTTTTCTGTGTTTGTAGAGTTTCTTCCTCATCGTCTGACCATTGAAATAGGTATCACTACTTTTGTTGCAATCAAAGGCTTCTGAAACATTTGAATTTAGTGTGTTAGCTGTATCAATCAGTTCTTGTTTGAGTTAATCTCTTTTTTCTTTCAAAATAGGTTTCAACTTGAAAGAAGGATGTAATACCATGGTTAAAAGAGCATCTTTTACCACCATAAAATCTTGCTGAAGATACGGCTGGAATCTTTTTTTTTGCATTCCTCTCAAAACATTCTGAGCAAGTGGAGCATTGTACTTTATGGGTTGATCCTGAATTCTTTTAAGCGAAGCCTCTGTCTGTCGCAGCACAAGGATTGCATACCCATAAAACTAAAGTTGCTCTCCTTGAAGCTTGCCAATACCCATGGTGATAGGGGCAAGCACAGTGCAATATTCATGCAAAAATTCCACTTTACTTTCATTTAACTCTGGCAAATAAAGTTTTTGACTTAAGTCTTTCCGGGTGCACAGCTCACATTTTAGAAGACCTCGCAAGCTTTCAAAAAGAGAAATCCATCTTGTAATGCATGGTGTAACTAGGTTCCACTTGCAAATATTGAAAATGATTTCAGCCGACTTACGAAGATTACACTTATTCCAAATTGCGATGGCTTTTGCAAATGATGACATAAATATTTTTTGGGCAGTGCAGGGTAAGGAGTTTTCTTGATATCTGTAGTCGCTATTAAACTGAGTGTATGAGCAAAACATCTTTCTTGCGTATGCAAAACAATAAGCTCTTCATCATTTTCGCCATTAAACGTAACCAAGTTATTGATGCTTTCAAAATTTAATTTATCCTTGCTGTTCTGCTGATCATCATTTTTATTTTGCTCTTTGAAGCCAAACTCACGAAAAGCTATGCAAAATTACTGGCATTGTCTGTTATGGTATGAGAAATTTTTTTGTAATCAAGACCAAATTTATCATGAACATCATGAATTTTTTCAGCAATTGAATCAAATGAGGGTGTCCCTGAAAATCTTTCACAAGCAAATGCAAAGGACTCTCTCAATAGTGTTTCTGGATCAAAGACATGAGCAGTCATGCCAAAGAAGCTTTTTTTTTGCTGAGGCCAAATGTCAGCTGCTGCACAATCCTTTGAAGAAAGCGCATTTTTAATGTTGATCCTAACAGCCTCGAACTGTTGGTCAATTTTTGCACTAAGACTTTTCCTGCTTATGGACTTGAACATTCCACAAGACAGTGTACTTACTAACTGTTCAAAAGGTTCTGCTTCAACCAACCACAGTGGCAAACCGTATTTTACTACTAAATTTCACAATTGCTTTTGAAGCAGCATTTTGAGTAACCTTTTTTAAGTTACAAAATTGAATGAGTTTTTTGCGTAGTTTTCAGTATTTTCTGAGAATCATCCTGACGTGCTTTCTTTGATTTTTCAAACTCTGCAGCTTCTGCAGAATGCTTCTGTTTCATATGCAACAAAAAATTTGAAGTTTTTTTTTTTGATCCTGATAAGGGTGGCTTGCTTGAAGGGCAGAACAACATTTCGCTTTTATTTTACCATCCAAACTTTCTTCAGTCACTTGAAATAATTATCCATTCAAGGCGTTTTTGAAGTCATTTTTTGCTGTCAGTTTAGACAAATTCTGCTATTTCTACCTTTACACTGGCTGATGTCTCAACTCCTAAAAGCCACTTTTAGACTGGATGCGAAACTACCAGCAATATTTTTTGCTACTGCACTAAATTTTTTTATTTACCTTTGGCACGCTTGATGCACACGCTGGCGTTGTCAGAACACAAAGCGCCTTTTTAAACATGTAAATTTTTGCAAGTTTTGTAATTCGTATCATGAAGCAAGCATTTTGTAGACCAGTCTGAATATGCATATTTGCGCAACTAAGTACATAGCCTACATTGAAGTTATGATAGAGTTGATTACAATTTTGCTTAAACAGTTGGAAACTTTCTTTGTTCAACATTGTTTACATATCCATTGCGTGGAACACATGTATTAAAAATGGAAGTGGCTATTTTGCCTCAGGAGACAAAATACCCAGTTGTGTTTTTCCTTTGTTTGGGTAATGGTTGGGATTAGGTTTAGGGTTGGGGTTAGGATTAGGGTTAGGATTAGGGCTATTTTGACACTTGTGGCAAAATAGCCTTTTGGACTATTTTGCTTCAAAATGGCAAAATAACATGGGGCTATTTTGCCTCCAGAGGCAAAATAGTCACTGCCATTTAAAATACAAATATTTGTTAAAAATAAGTTAAATACAAATTCAAAATGCATAAAAATAAATGCATTTAAACACAAAATACATAGACTTACCATATGTCCAGGTTTAGCCGGAACAGTCCAGGTTTTAAGGCCATATCCTGGTCGGTCAGTCGAAATGTCCCGGTTAAGCCCTTCAACTAGCTAACATAGTCCTGAAGGTATCTAACCTTGTTTTGTATGGAGTATTTTAATGGTTTCGCGACGTAGTAAACAATAGGAGTAATGAAATAACTTCTTTTGTTTTGTTGGGTGCAATGCAATAGTTATGTCATTATTGCGCGTTTAGGTTCTAAATTGGTTGTATTCATGGCTTACTACAGGCCTGGACAACGTAGGCTACAACGGCATTGTTAAAACTGGAAACTTATTGTTACTTCATTGTTCCATTGTCTTATTAATGGATCGCTCTAAAAATGCAATCATTTTCAGACTTGAGATACAGCTAGAGAAAGCAGCACTAAATCTAGTCACTAGAAAAATCAGGAAAGAGATAGTTTTTAGGATGGATAGGCCAAATAAACAATAAACATAGTCAGTTCAGTTCAAGTTAAAAGTAATTTGCGGGAGATAGGACTTGAGGTAAGATCGTTAGGCTATGCTTAGATTGTCTCGATCGCCTTCGTGGATTTCAGTTTATTGCTAAACTTTTCTGAAAGTTATACAGTAAGGCATAGTTGTACTGCACTAGTTTGGTAACAGTACATCATGTTAGCAAGAGGGCATGTGCTCTTTGCATTTAAATTATTGAAAAGACTTATTTCATACTGGTGATCGTTTGCCTTTCCTTTTTCAAAAAAACATTTTTGCACTTTTTATTTAATTAGGCTAGGTATTTTGAATAGCGGTTAGTAATCTCTCTTGATTTACCAGTTTATCCTACTAAATAAGCTTTTAGTTTAAATCTTGCTAAAATTGTTGTGCTTATTTGGAATTTTTCTTAAAATGCATAAAAGAAAATGCAATTTTACCACTGATATTAAAAGAGACTATCCATTTTTAAAAGATACTATTGATAGCAAAGTTCTCTGCAATTATTGCTAATTTTGTTTTTTTAATTACCCATGTTGGACAACGCTCAGATATTAAAGACCACTTGGAAACTAAGAAACACAAATCTTCTCTTGAGGCAGTAATGTTGTCAGTTCACGTGACAAACTTCTTCAAAGCTGCTTCTTCTGATGAGTCTCTGCTTTTAGCAGCAAAAGAAGTCTACTTTTGCACATCACACGACTGTTCATGGTCAGTTCTTTAAAAAATCCGATTGTGCTTCAAAGCTAGTTTCAAAATTATTTGAACCTAAATTTGCCCTTCCAAGAACAAAACGTGAAGCAGTGCTTACTAACTGCATTGCCCCAATGATAGCTGCTGAACTACGCCAAGAATTAACTAAAGCGAATTTTATTTTGGCTTCCATTGATGCTTCCAATAGAAAAGAAATCAAAATTGTTTTGGTTGTAGTTCGTTATTTTGTACGTGATGTTGGTGTGAAAGTGAAGCTTTTAGAATTCAAATCACTTGGGAGGTAAAACAGCTACAATACTCAGCGAATATCTAGTTTTGGTTCTTGTGCAAAATGATATTACAGAAAAGCTTGCTGGATTTTGCGCAGGTAATAGTAACATCAACTTTGCAGGTTTGAAAACAAGAGGAAAGAATAATGTTTTCTGCAAACTGAAAGAAAACATTGCGCACAACTGAATTCTACATGCTGTAGATAATCTTCCCGTACCTGTCCAAAGCCTTGTTGTAAAAATCTACAACTTTTTTCATATTGAATCAGTTCACGTTACAGAGCTCAAACAATTTTGTGACTTTGTTGATATTGAATATCAGAGAATCTTGCAGCACAGAAATACAAGTTTTCTTTCTTTGCTACCAGCTTTACAAAGAATACTCGATATGTTTGAGAGATTAAGAAGTAACTTTACCTCCCAAGAAGGTTGTCCAAAACTAATCAAAAACTGTTTTGAAGACCCGACTCAAGAGCTCTATCTAAAATTCGCTCGTGGGCAGTTTGAAATACTTTAATCAGGCTATTTTAAAGTTAGAAAAAGAAAACATCAGTGCTGTAGAAGTGGTGCTTGTTCTGTCAGAAGTAAAGCAAAATGTACTAGCAAAGAAAGAAAACATTTTCTTGCCATCTCAAGCAATGGTGCTCCTGAAAAAGCTACAGGAGAAAGATGAAGTAAATGATAAGTGTTTATCATATCTGGGTCTATCTGATGGAGCTTATGAAGATTTGAATTCTCACTGTTGGTTTGACCTCAAGGCGGAAATACCTTGGGCAAAAGTGCTTGAATCAACAAACAAGATCAACAACATGTTTAGAAAGCAGATGATTGACAGCAACTCTGTATTTGATGAGGAAGTATTTGCAAAAAAATTATTTCCAAATGTTGCGAGGAAGATAGCTGGCAGAACACATCTTTTGAACAAAAGTGGGTCCAAATATTCAAAAAATTTGAAGAAAAAGACATTAAGAATCCAAATTTTTAAAAGTTTATTGAATTTATTTTTTGTCTCAATTCAATTCAATTTATTTGGCATGCGAAAAGACTAAGCACAGTCATCAAGGTCTGCAGCCATAACAAAACTGAGAAAAAAAAGCTTCCAACTGTCAACTCAAAAAACACACTACAAAACTTTAAACTACTTAAAAAAATAAAAACCTAACTGCTTAAGAAAACTAAAAAAAAAACTACAATCAAAAAACTGTCAATAAATGAAACAACACACCAAAACTGAATGTTGATAAGTCCCGAATCTAACAGGCCCAAAACAATACATAAATAAATGTTATGTGGGGGCATGGTCAAAACTGCAATAACTTAAAGTATTCCAGCATTTTGGGACAACAAATTAATTTTTAGTTCTTTCTTGAATTTCAAGAAAGGGTTTTCTGTAACTGGTTCTTGGATTTCATTTCATAACTTTACACCACAGTAGTGTAATGATTTTTGGGCTTGAAATGTGTGCAGTAGAGGCAAAAAGTAGTTCCTGTTTGTATTTTGTCTCATGTTATGTGAATGAATTAGGTCAATTACTACAAACAATTTAGAAATGTGAAAATTTATATTGTTGGAAATTTTATGCATAATTTTTCCTATTTCAAATTGACATATCATTTATCTTCAAAATTTGTAGTTTAAAAAATTAAGGTTTAGTGTGTGATCAAATGTTACTAAAAGCAATTGTTCTTAAAGCTTTTTTTGGTAATTTGTTTATGGCAGTGGCTGCTGCTATGTTACGTAACACTGCACTCGTAGGATAATACTACATAATTTGTAACATTTTAGAGGAAAGATATTTTTACGTGAATTTCGCTACTTAGCTCTTGCGATGTTTATTGAAGCAAGAAGACTGCAACTGCAAGTCCAATTTGGTTTGTTGGCAGGCTTAGGATGATTGGTCATTTACCTTCAAACTTCACATCCCTTAAAAAATTGATAAATTTATTGAAACAAACCAGATTTCGAATGATTTTGATAGTGTCCTAAAAAAAGTTTGAAACTTTCTACGAGTTAAATACCGCATCTTGATGTGCAACAAACCGAATCCTTGGTAGTGTAGTGGTAGGGACGTGCATTTGCCAATTATTGTGTAAGAGTTTGATTCCAGCTGAACGCGGTGGCCCAACACAGGATGAGGCCGATCAGTGGTGCAATTTTTCTTTTTTCTTTCTTTTAGAACCTTGCATTTGAATTAGGGTTCGGGCAGCGATGCAACCCTGAGAGATAGCAAATCCTAGTGCATAATAAAAAATTTTGATAGTCTTCAAAAAGTTTGTTTAGGATGAGGTGTTTTAGTGTGTACCTGAACTGCATTTATTACTGCATGAATTTGCATCTCATTTTTTATTAAAAACTACATTTTAGTTGATTTTAACTTATTCCAATTAAACTTTTAATTAAATTTACTAGATTTGAGTTGATTTTTGATAGCGTCCTAAAAAAGGTTCGGTTTGTTATGACGGGTCCCTAAGTATTACCGGTAATTTAATAATTACCCTTGCAACTTCTACCTTCTACAATGCAACATCAATACGCTCTTGCAGTCTTGTTGCTTCAATAAACATCGCAAGAGCTAAGTGGCGAAATTTATGTAAAAATATCTCACTGCTAACAATGTTACAAATTATGTAATATTATCCTACAAGTGAAGTGTTACGTAACGCAACTGCAACCACTACCTTTATTTGTTGGCATTAATTTTCAAGTTAAAGCACTGCCCAACTACTAAGGCAGTTATTTTAATGAGAGTGAATTATACTATTGAAGACCATTAATTAATAAAGTTTTACAATCTATTTGCTTTCATAGGTGATATGATGCCCAGCACCCGCCAGCCAATTTAGAACTTACCAGTACCGGTACTTTGTCAATCTGAGGCTTCCAACTTAATAAATCATTAAGTAATACTGGTAGGCTACTACTAAGTATTCAATGCATTTACTTTATTTAATTGTAGTTTGATCAATTTTTACAGTATGATCTAATTTTTCCTTTTTGTTGGTGATACCGGTAGTGCGGTATTGTTTGCACATAGTAAATTGCAAGTTTAATGATCTTCATCAGTTCAACCAGTTAGTCATTACTGATGTGAACTACGGTAACTCATTCTTCTCTAACTTTGCTAAAATGCCTCTGTTGTAATAAGATGCAGTTAAATTTGTGTCACCAGCAAACAATCTGACATGGAGTTATATTTATACAAATATTAAGTCGGTTAATATTCAAATTTAGATAAATATTAACCAGTAAATCATTTACCGGTATATAAATATTAAGTCTGAAGTAGAAGACTGGAAGAGACCCCAAGGTTGAACCCTGGGGAACCCCACAAATAACATTGTTCATGTGTGATGATACATTGTTAATGTAGTCATAGACTTCATAAAACTGAAACAAAGCTACAACCAAAACACACTACTAAACAGACTATTGAGCTCTTATCATTCAGCTCTAGCTAATACCAATCGGCCTAAAGTGACTAAAGCTGGTTGAGAAGATTCCAATCAACGATGCTGCAATAATTCCTAATGCTTGAGAAGGTGAGATTCCAACAGAAGATGTAGCAATAATCCACAATGCAATGGTACCAACTGTCGTCAGACACACACAGATGTACAGCCTACAGGTAAACCACTATACTAAAAATAGGCCTAACCAACGGTAAGCCTAGCTCATCTCATTCAAATAGAATACAAGAGTGTTAATTAACAATCACAAACTCAAGCTAGCCAAAATTATGCAAGCAAAACAACTCAGCATAAAACGTTTGGCTGTGAGACTAAGGAAATTAAAATTCAGGCTAGGTTACAAATTGCAAATAGCCTATACAAACAGAACATCTCAGCAGTAGTTAACCAGTGAGGCTAACAAACACAAAAGCTTAAGCATATAAAAGAGATACTCAACCGATCAAAACTCACTCAATACGGTCATACACACAGTAGCCTAGGCTAAACCTGAAAACTGAAGCTGTCCCAAGTCGAACATTCTAGAAACCTATTCACATTAAACAGTAATGTTGCCACAGACAAAAAAGTGAAATTACACTCCGCAATTATGACGAGGAGCTAGTCGTGCAAAACTTATGCAGGTAGCCGCACTCAAGCGTAACGGTACGAGCTAAAAAGCTGCTGCTACGTAATTGCTATCTCCTCAGGCTGGCATCGCTGCCCCAACCCTAACTGTAATGCAAAGTTTTGAAGCAAATGGGAATGGACAGTAAATAGCGATAACGGCCAAAAGTGAACACATTTTGAACTATTCACAAAATACACTTTAAAAATGTATGCAATCATAAAAAGAAGAGAATAAGGGATAGGAAGGCATACGTCCATTACAGTTAACACTGGTGAACTGTTGTATGTTTTGAAAATAGCTTTGAAATAGTTTTAGTGGAAGTCCACGTACACCACACTTTTCCATTTTTTTGAGCAATACCGGTGTGTCATGATTTATACAATCAAATGCTTTTGCCAGATCAAAGAAAATATAACGTGTTATTTTCTTTTTCTTTAAATTTTGTAAAATTTGATTAGTAATATCAAATACAGTATCACTAGTAGAGGACTTTGTTATAAAACCCTATTGATTTTTGTTGAGAAGATTGTTTCGTATAAAGTAATCATATATTTGAAAATAAAAACATTTTTCAAAAATGTTTGCGAATAGGCTTAGTAGTGAAATAAGGTGATGGTTAGAACAGATATTTTTTCGGCTTGCTTTGTCAATTGGAATAACTTCAGCAACTTTTAGAACATCTGGAAACGAACCTGTAATTATACATTGATTGTAGATTTTAGTTAGTATTGATGAAATCACATCAACAGCTATTTTGATGTATTTTATAGGTATTCCATATTTTCCTGTGCTTTTGTTTGATTTCACACCAATTTTATGTTTACGAACTTCCTCTACACTAATTGGAGACAAAAAGAAAGAATTTGAATTGTTATTAATATTAAAGGCAGTGAACAGAGGTGGAGTCCTCGAGGACGTCCTTGGCCTCGACGACGTCCTCGAGGACACATTTTGAAGTCTTTGGCCTTGGCCTTGGCCTCGAAGGTCAAGTCCTTGGCCTTGGCCTTGGCCTCGAGGCCTCAAGTCCTCGAAAATTGGCCTGTATTCGGCTCGAGGACAGCACTATTTTTTGGAATGTTAAAATTTTGTGGAGCGCTTGAAAAATTTTTTGGAAAACGTTTTTTAGTGGAGATCGCTTGAAAAATTTTTGTGAAGACCTTTTTTTTTTTTTTTTTTTGTTATGGAGATCGCCTGAAAAATTTTTGTAAAGACCTTTTTTTTGGAGAGCACTTGGCTTTGTGTCCTTGGTCCTTGGCCTTGGCCTCGAGCATTCCTGTCCCTGGCCTCGAGAGTGTCTGTCCTCGGAAAGGCTGTCCTTGGCCTTGGCCTGGGATTTTTTTTTGTGTCCTTGGCCTTAGCCTCGAGCCTTGTGTCCTCGACTCCACCTCTGGCAGTGAATCATCCAGCCAATTCCGGTGGTTTGCAATAGCTAAAATTGAACTATAATTTTTGATATTTTTTGTTTTGATTTTGGGGCTTGATATAGCAAAGATATTCAACAAATACAAAAAGATGTCCCCCCGAAAAAAGTTTTTGGAAACTCTGCGTTTTGATCTTCCCGCCAAAACCACAGTTCTCTAAACTATTAGGCCTACTGTAATTTTATTAAACTGTAGGAATTTGGGTTTGGTGAACCCAATCCTAACGTAAGCTTCGGTAATATGGGAGTTCGTTCATTTCTTCAAATTAAAACCACAACTTAAAAACTTCCTCGTTGTTTAATGGCAGCAAAAAAAAAACTTAAAATCACTGCGGTCCTTACAGGACAACGGCAAAACCAGAAAGAGAATTCCTGTTACAATTTACATAACACACTGCGTGAGAACAGGCTCACGTGACTGCACAATATTTCCTAAAAATGCAGAATAATCGCTAGATCGCAAAATTTTAATCAAATCAGCGTTTAGTGCGCGCTTTAAAAAAACTGTTGTTGCGCACTGAAACGGACTCATGAGCAAAACACAAATGACTGTGGTTCAATACAGCGCAGAGTCACTACAAAACTATTAGGCCTAACTATCTCTAAACTATTAGGCCTAATAGTTTAGAGATAGTTAGGCCTAATTAGACCTAAACTATTTAGAAATAAACTATCTCTAAACTATTAGGCCTACCACAGTTCTCTTAACCATTAGGCCTACTGTGGTTTTGGCGAGAAGATCAAAACTTAGAGTTTCCAAAAACTTTTTTCGGGGGGCATCTTTTTGTATTTGTTGAATATCTTTGCAACCGCAGTCCCAAAATCAAAACAAAAAAAATAGTTTAATTTTAGCTGCTGTAAACCCCTGGAATTGGCTGGATGATTCACCGTCTTTAATGATGTATCAGTAAAAGAACAGTTATTGTAGAGAAAATTTTGCTTGTTAAAGAGTGACCAACATTAATGAAATAATTGTTAAAAGATTTACAATTTTCTTGGTGGTCATAATCCTTTCATCATCTACACATATGTTTTTTAGAGTTTGATTAGCCTTACTTTTTGTTATTCAGTATTTGATTAATGAATAATAAAAAAAGGAACATCAGCTCCCATTGAGAGAATTTTTTCCATAATGAATAACAGAGCTGTGCAAGTCCGCAAGTTACTCCGCAAGTCCCCAAATCCGCAATTGCGGACTAACGAAAAAAGTTCCGGACATGCGGACTAGCGGACTTCAGCAGTTTAAATTGCGGACTTGCGGTTGCGGACTATTTTTAATTTTAGTCCGCAATTTCGCAAGTTTTATACAAATATTGAAATTCCTTTCTATTTTCTTAAAATATTCATGTTTTTTCCCAGTCAAACATGAAAAATCAATCAAGTTTTTTTGAGTTCAAGTTCGGCAAAAATATCAAGTTTTTCGAGTTCAGGCTAACATAAATACAAAGTCTTCTTTTCGACTTAATTGCCTTCTTTTTGTTGACATGCTGTTTGGCAACGTGAGAAACGAATCCATGCCGAGTTCTCATCTTTTATGCAAATAGTTAGTTAATTTTTTAGAACATTTTAGTACCCCCTTTTGTGCTTGTTAAATCTTCTAGAACTGTCTTTGTGGTAATTTTAACTGTATTGTCTTTAGACCTTAAATCTCATAATCTTTAAGTCTGTAACTAGAGCTCAATTTAGATAGTCTTCGACAGCACGAGTGATATCGTGTCTCAAATTTTCGTAGTATAGCGCATCAAGTTAGCTGTGTAGTAAGCAGAGGTGTAAAGTAACGAAGTAGTTTTACTTAAGTGCACTACTTAAGTACTTGTAATCGGTAACGACTACTTTTTGAAGTAGAATTTTTTTAGCTACTTCCACTTTTACTTAATTCATTTTGCTCTCAAGTAACGCTACTTGAGTGACTTTAAAATAGACAAGTAGTGCTACAAATTTTTTTCAAGTTCAGCAAATTTAACTGGAAACACTGAAATCATTTCATAAAATTGAAACAATCAATGAATCAGATCAGACAAGTCTAAACTTGTCCACAGCCGACACTTTACGATGACAGCTCAATTTCTTTTGGTAGGCCTTATGTCGTCGCCACTCGCCAGGTATTGTAGCCTAGTTGTAATAATGTCGCCGTGGCATTGTAGTTGCTTAGACTATTGATGAAACCATTACAGTTTCAGACTCAGTAAGTTAGCTAGTTGACGAACTGCAAGCCAACGATTGGTTGATTAGGTTGGTAGATAGGTTAAAAAGCAGTAGGCTGGGCCTAAAAGAAAAACGGCGACCACTACCAGACTACCCAGCTACGAGAGCACCTGAGCTACTGGGTAGAGTACAGACTGACAAGATTTAGCCTAGGCTACCAAAATACTGTCAATGACAATAGCACCTGAGCTGCTGGGTATGCTACGCCTAGGGGCCTACTAGCCTTTAGAGAACAGCGGTTACCAGATTGCTGGTAGCCTACCACTAGTCCAGTCAGCCAGTAGGCTAGACCTTATTAAATCTGAATGAATGAATGAATGCATCGGTGTGTATGGTCTATGCAGTAGCGTATGTTTTGCATTCTAATCATTTTGCTATAAGCATCTATCAAAATAAATTTTTATAATGATATGATTTGTAAAAATGAGTGATAGAGCTAGCACTTCTGGTTCTGCTGTACCAATTATTGATATTGATGAGTCTGATACCAGTAGTTCAAATTCAAACCCCTGGCCATATTTGGCAGAATATTTCAAATTTAAAAGTCAAGAAGGAAAATCCTTAAAGTTTGTTTGTCAACTTTGCAAGCCCAAAACCAGTGAAATTTCAGCATATGCAAGTTCATCATCAAATTTGCGAAAGCATATAAAAGTAAGTGCAAATTGTAAGTCTGTTTACATGTTAAGTTTAGATTAGGCCTGGTCAAATAAAGTGAATACAATAAACTGTGGTAGAATCAGTTTTTTGCTTGGCATAGATAGGCTACAAAAGCTACTGTATATACAGTTCTTTTTACAATCTGGTTCGCTTGCAGTTGCAGCAGCATACTAAGCAATAAGCATGTGATGACCATTGTTGTATTCGTTTCACTTTGCCATTGTAGCAGTAACAGTTGAAGAGACCATGTCAGATGTGCTGCATAGATGGTTTGGGCAGCAAGAGGGAATAGCTAGGGTTTAATGGGGTAATTCCGGACAGTTTGTTTGCGTAATGACTCATTTCTGGCACCTAGTTGCAAAATTCAGCTCCTTGAATGTTTTTTTTTATACATTAGGACCTTCATGAATCAGATGCCAAACGCACAGAGTTTAAAAATTAATAGTGAGGATTTGAGCACAGTCATGTTTTATCTATTCCACTGTGGATTATATAGTAGATCTAAATGCAAATGTACATTTGCAAGCAAGTACTGTAGGCTACCAGTATGCTTGGAATAATGCACAAAAGATCATAAACTGTCTTCGTATGTTTTGGGGGGTCTCTTTCAATTTAAGCCCCTCTCATTACAGATTATGAAACGGCCCCCCTTGGACAATTGTTTAACATTTAATTGTAAAGTATGGTGGGGCTAAGGGAATATGGTAACAACAAAACTTTTGGTCTTGATTCTTAATGATTAATGCGGTCAAAAATGGCTATTTAGGTGGGCAAATTAAGAGTGGAGGCTTAAACTGAAAGAGACCCGTTTTTGCTGTACAGATTTGAGATGTCTATGTAAGGGTGACTGAAAGATAACCCAAAATTCAGAAAGCGTAAGGTTTAAGAATGATTTAAATAGCACTTTCTAATTGGCAGATAGACTTCATTGCTTTCAAATTGATGGCTTATACTCATTTGAGCCACTATTTGCAAAAAGTTCTTTGATAGCTTTGTCAGTTAAGAGCAACCAACTGTTTTAACAACATTTTATTGTTTGTAGGCAAAGCATGAGTCAAAATTAGAAGACTATACCAATTTGACATCAATTGCTAAGAAACACAAATGCGCTGTTATCTTACATCCTTCGCCAGAAGAGCCGAAATCCAAACAGTACAAAGTATTTCCTGATGCGCTTGCTACAAAACGAGTGTCCCAGCCACCAGTGATGGAGTCGAGTACTCAACTTCCGAGTACGAGTACGAGTACCGCAAAAAACTTCGAGTACGAGTACGAGTACTGATATTGAAAAATGTACTCGAGTACGAGTACCGTAAAAAAGTTCGAGTACGAGTACGAGTACTTTTACAAGTTTAGAAAAAGAAATTTTTAAGTCGTATCGGATCAAAATTTGTCGCAAAAATATATACGAATACGTTTTTTTCTGTGAGTGGGATGTTAAGAAGGCGCACAACTGCAGGCGACAATTTCTGACAAGTTACACGCAAAATTACTGTTATATTTTAAACAAATTAGGTACCTTGACGTTGAAAGCAAGTGCACGCTTTTTTGCGCGTCGGAAAAAACCTTGGCTTGCAGAAGCAGCAAATTGCTCATTGTTGCAAGAAGTTCTGTTACAGCCGCAGAAAAATGTTTAACTCTAAAACTGAGCAAAGAATTAACTTTGAAATTTTTGGTAACATTCAAGCTTTGATGGAAGTTTACGGCAAAGAATGCGTGTCAAGAACCCGTGGTTTTGAATGGCACAAAAGATTTCATGAAGGCCGAACTGAAGTTGAAGATGATGAACGTTTACGACGCCCAACCATATCAAAAACCACTTACAATAACCGAGAAAGTGAAAAAATTGTCCGAGAAGATCGTCGGCTTAGTATTCGACTGATTGCAGAGAGGATATCCATTGACAAAGAAACAATGTGGCAAGTACTGCATGAAAATCTGCATATGACAAAGGTCTGTGCGCAAGATGTTTCAAAGCTTTTAACTAGCGATCAAAAAGAAAAACGCCAAGAGGATTGCGCTGACATTTCAAAACAAATTGAAGAAAACCCTAAATTTTTAGACAGCGTGCTTACTGTACATGCGATGAGAGATAAATTTTCCAGTACGACCCAAAGACAAAGAGACAGTCCATGCATTGGAAAACTGCAAACTCACCACGAATTAAAAAAGCAAAATCAAAATTCAAGGCAATGTTAATTGTTTTTTTTATGTTAAGAGCGTTGTCATGTTCTTTTTTTTTGTGAAAATCCGAATGAAACGCTGTGTTCATGCTAAGGGAGAATACATCAAAGGGGAAACAAAATAAAACGACCTTTTTTCCTTCAATAAAATTGCTTTATGTCACCAGTTTTGTTATTTAAAAGCGACACCTCGTATACCGTATGCTTCTTTCAATCACAAGTAAGCTTTCAAAGCCCTCTACCCCAAACACGATTACCCACAACAATTTTTTGAGAACTTTTGCGATTTAATGTTATATTCAATTAACATTTAATCATAGGTAGGCAAGTTAATGCAAAACATTAGCTTCGTTAATTACTAGTCCGTTAACAAACTTCACACTTCCGTCAACGCTAATCCGTTATTTTCTGCTTTAATTAACGGAAGTCAATAAAGTCCGTTAATTCGTTGATATTTTGCGTGTAATATACATTTCTTTATGTTCACTCGGTTTTAGAGCACGTATTGACGTTGTTGAGCTGATTGTAAGGAAAAATTTTTTGCTATGGTGGTCTTTTTGTGTTTTGGAAGTTACGTTTACAGTCCAATCTAATTTCAAGACAAAAACAAGTTCATATGCACTAATAACGCTGCGATTGGAAAATCTTTGGAAATTGCGAACAGCGATGATTAATAGACCTGTGAGGCTGCAGCTTATTATTTGCCACAAAAAAGAGCCTCCTTTCTTCGCTTTCTTCTATAAAGCTCGTGCTAATACGCAACAAGTGTTACCAGTGTCAACTGGTTTGTACCATTATGATAAATGAATGGTGCAAGATATTAACGATAAAAACTTTAACGGAAGTTAAAAGAACTTAACGGAAGTTAATTTAGTCCTTTAACATGAAAAAACTTTTTAACGGATTAACGATTTAATGAAAAAGTTAGCTTCGTAATTAACGGATTAACGATTAATGGACTTGTGCTCTCCTATGCATTTAATTAAAGACTATCTAAAACTTGTAACACTGAACTGCAAGTGACGTAGTAGTAAATGTTCTCGAAATAATGCTGCATTTCAAAGGAGGTGACTATGTTATGTGAGCATAAAATAACAGAGGTGGAGTCGAGGACACGCGGCTCGAGGCCATGGCCAAGGACACAAAAAAAATCCGAGGCCAAGGCTAAGGACAGGAATGCTCGAGGCCAAGGACCAAGGACACAAATGCAAGTGTTTTCCTAAGATAAAAGGTCTTAAAACTTTTTTCCGTCGATCTCCAAAAAACGGTCTAGAAAAACGTTTTTCAGCCGATCTACAAAATTTTAACCATTCAAAAAATAGTGCTGTCCTCGAGCCGAGGACAAGGCAATTTTCGAGGACTTGAGGATTTGAGGCCAAGGCCAAGGACTTGAAAATGTGTCCTCGAGAACTCCACCTCAGTAAAATAATGCTGCCATTTAATATCAGCTACCAGCTACAACCAAGGGCGTACGCAAGGGGGGGGGGTTTAGGGGTTCAACCCCCTCCCCATTGGTCTGTCGACTAAGATGCACAATAACGAAAATATCACGTTTTTAGCACTTCTGAGCCTGTTTTTTTGCAATGACACGGACTCCACCATGATTTAAAGCAACTTTTGAAGCATTTAGAGTTTCTTAGGGGGGGTTGATTTGTCAAAGATATATCTTACAAACCAATAGCAACTTTAAAAAATTGGCAAAATTAGCAAATTTAACCGCTAAAAATGCTTATCATTGGCTTCATCAAAAATATAAAGATGGGGTTTCAGTATTAGTTAATTAATAATCCACTCAAATCTCGTTCCATTCGCCCCCCTCCACCTTCTCCAACTGTCTCACTCTATAAACTACAGAATATAAATGCTTGTGAGTTTTTCAAATCAAAATTTTATGATTTACCGGCTTGTAAATTAGAGGACTGAAATGTTACCATTAGACACCGCCCACATAGCTCACTTATGCGCAAAGGCGTACACAGGGGGGTGAGGGTTTAAACCATCCTCCCTATTGATCCGACGTACATCATTTGAAATATCGTCTTATTAATCAAAACGAACAAGCTCCTTCTTTACTTTCATAGTAATACGAAATATTTAATTATATAGTAACTAACTTTTTTGTTATCTAATGCAACAATGTAAGCAACTAAATGCAATACTGAAACTCTGGAATGCCGTGTTACGAGTTAGAGTAACTTTCAGTAACGTAGGCAGGGGGGTTA
This sequence comes from Trididemnum nubilum, assembly GCA_963965965.1. NCBI lineage: Eukaryota > Metazoa > Chordata > Ascidiacea > Aplousobranchia > Didemnidae > Trididemnum > Trididemnum nubilum. The sequence goes on from OZ014489.1 coordinate 39,963,171, forward strand.
TAGCCCCCCCCCCCCCATTGGCCTGTCAACCAAAATGCAGAATAAGAAAAATACCACGTTCTTAGCACTTCTGAGCCTGGTTTTTGTTCTGGAATGGACTAAAAAGTGATTTAAAACATCTTTTGAAACATAAATTTAGAGGGGGGTGTGGCAAATTTGTCAAAAACAAAACTCACAAAGCAATGAAAACTTTGAAAAATGTCCAAAAACAAGCAAGCAACTTTGATCGCTAGTGTAAAAATGCTAAACATAGGTTTCATCAACAAGCATATTATAAACTTAGGAATAGTAGTGGGCTTTTTAGTATTAGTTAATTATCAATCACTTGTCTCAAAAATTTTTCCGTTAGCCCCCCTCCCAATTATTTTTCTCTGTAAAATATAGACGAAATAGATTGTGAGAGTTTTCCTAAACTATACGATTTTATGATTTACCAGCATGTAAGCAAGAGAGCTAAAATTTTACTATTAGCCACCTTCCGCATAGCCCGTTTATGCAAACAGTTTAATCGGGTTTACACTACCAATTTCTATGCCATGCTTTAAAAGCATTATTTTTTATCAATATAGCCCTAAAACTAAGTTATTTTTTAAAAAAAATGCAAAATTTTCAAGCGCTGGGGGCTCAGCCCCCAGACCCCCAATAGCCTCCGACGGCTGGGGGCTCTGTCCCCAGACCCCCGAAACAGACCCTCAATTGCGAATTTCTGGCTACGCACCTCTCACACTTTGCACTGTTTATAATCATATGAGTTTTCGTAGCTTTTGTTTTGAACAATTTTTTTCTTCATCGTTCAGTTGCAAAGCTTGTGATGTTAACTATAATAGATGTATGCTTAATGCTTAATTGTATTTGGTTTGAAAAGATTTATTTGCATTACGCACTGTGAGACTTTGATTCCATCTTGTTACATTGCACTAAGTTATTTATTCGCCAAAGCATAGATCGCGAACAAATTTTTGATGTCACGTTTGAAACCCCCCCCACTGAAAAATCCTGCGTACGCCACTGGCTACAACAGTAATTTATAGCGGTAGTTTTATTCTATATATTTACCTGTTTACAGTTCTATTATTTAATTTCAAATCTAACATCCATTTTTATAAAATAATCCTAATTAGTGCTTAGTCATATTAATATTTCAAACGCATTTTACATGCGTTATCAAAAGACTTGACTTATTATTTTATCAATTTCTTGCAAAAAAAAGTAAAATTTTGCCTACAGCTGCAACTCAGCTACAGAATAATTATGCAAATCAACTATCTCTATCTGACCTAAATTTAACACTGAAAATATTGCCTCCAAATCTAACTCTATGCTTTTTCGGATACCCCTTCCAATACTACAGTAAAACCATTATTTGGGATTGGGAGATTACAGTAATACATCTACTGTAGAAAACAATCTATCAACATTTGAGGTGAAACCGTAAAATGCTAATCCAACTGATGCCATCTTTGTAACACGCATGGCTCGATTTCTGTGCTATGTAACTTTAATTGCTAAATTAGTTAAAATTTGCGGCAACTTTCACACGTTTTCTGCAGGAGAAAGGCGTTAGTTTTCAAACAATGCTATGCACTGTCGACCCAATCACTTTAACCACATTCCACCGCTTGATTTCGCTCGTTCTCACCATTAAAAAGTTGTTTGTTCAGCTGCGGTCTGCACGGATTCCAGCAAAAGCAACTCAATAAATTAGCGGGTTTTATTGGCTGCAGTTTACTATCAAAAATTCATTTTGTTTGTTACTTTTAGCAAAGACCAAATGTACTCGTGTACTCGGCTCTTTTTTTGACCGAGTACCGAGTACATTGACCTTCGAGTACGAGTACCAACCGAGTACCTGGGGTTCCGAGTACGAGTACTCAAAAAATGGTACTCGAGTTGTACTCGAGTACGAGTACTGTACTCGAGTACTCCAACACTGCCAGCCACAACTTGACAGCCTTGTACTGGATTAAGTCATACAAGGCTTGCTACCCTTTAAGTTTGTGGAACTACCAGCATTTAAAAAGTTAGTGACAACACTTCAACCATGCCTTCATGTTATTTCAAGACCTACAGTAGAAGCGAGATTGAAATGCAGAGTCACAACTATCAAGAAAACCCTGATTGAAATAATTCGCAAAGTGGACTACGTTTCTACTACAACTGATTGCTGGTCAGCACACAGAAAGTCCTTCATTGGCGTCACTGTCCACTGGATCGACAGTAATTTCAAACGGCAATCAGCAGCTTTGGCTTGTCGAAGGCTCAAAGGTTCTCATACATTTGGTTTGCTCGCTGGTGCCATTGATGATATACATTCAGAATACAGAATAAGGGATAAGGTTGTGAAGACGATTACAGACAATGGGTCTAACTTTTTGAAAGCCTTCAATATTTTCGGGTTTCATGAAAATGAACATGAAGTGAGTGTGTGCACCAATGAAATTGAAGCTACCGCTTTCACTGGAAGTTCGTCATCCAGTGAGGATGATTATCAATACTCATCAGTTGATGAAATTTTAAGCAGTTCAACAAGTCTGCAATACAAGTTGCCAAAACATCAACCCTGTTCGTGTCACATTTTGAACCTGATAGCCACCAAAGATTTGTTTAAGGCGGAGTTGGATTCTTCGTTTAAAACCTTACATCGAGTATGTTTTGGAAAACTATATGGGTTGTGGAACAAGACATCTCGTGGCAATGATACTGCTGAAAGGGTGATGCAGTGTTGTGGCTGTCAGTTAATATGACCAAACCAAACTCGTTGGAATTCCACTTTTTTATCAGTTGAGCGTGTTGTTAGAATATACAAAGAGAAAGGAGAAAGATGTTTAAAAGCGTTGTTTGATGAATTCAGCATTAAAATGTAAGTTTAATTTAGAGTTGATTATACGGCATAACATAATATGTTTGTGTGAAGTGTGAAGAACTAAGCTGCTGTTTGTTCGCCGTGCTGGTTCAGATGCAGCTTGAGTCAAAGAGAGGTGCCTTTGTTTTGGAGTGGTGGACATATGCAAAGTTAACTGAATACCTCGTTCATATGCATTAATTCTATTCTCCATTGAACAAGCTGAACATCGTTCATAAGCTGAACATCATTCCAAAATCGTTCATATGCATTAATTCGATTCTCTATTGAACAAGCTGAAGATGGTCTTAGACCGAAATCGATTTTAACTTTTTAAATTATATATCGTTTCGTTACAAGTACAATAAAATAAAGTATTTTTAGTCTATTGGCTGATTTTGTACGAAGAAATATTTTCTTGTCACATTCGTTTATATGCACTAATATAAGTTTAAAACCACAGTACCGGTATGTAATATTAGGAAAGTTAGTTTTCTTTCAATGTTAATTTCATAGAGTTCTTTTTCGTTTCAGGTTAACCGCGGTAGAACTGGAGTTTCTGCAGGAATACGTTGCAACCATGAAGCCTTTTGCACAAGCACTGGACATTTTACAGTCAGAATTGAATTGCTTTATGGGATTCGTTATATCAACTAATCCACAAGCTTGAAAAGGTGCAACTTGGTTTGAAATACTGCAGTTCTATGGCTAAATCTCTAATTGATGGTATCAAGAAAAGATTTCATTCCATGCTGAATGATGAAGAATTGATTGGCCCTGCAATACTTCTCCCACAATTTAAGACTGATTGGACCTTCGACAAGGCTGTTATTGATAAAGGTATGTTTTCTCTTTTTTTTTTGGTGTCAGCAACACTGCTTGCATCATCATTATTAGTAGTTTTTGTTTCATAACAACGTAACTTATCATAATCACGATAATTTTTTCTGCTTATAAATGGTTTAATGAACAACTTGTGTGTTAACAAACTTAACGTTGTTCATGTTTTCCTGAATTTACTTTAGTTTAAAATTGTTTTCAAAGGGGTCGAGTATGTGAAGAAAAAGTTGAAATGTTTGGGTGTTGAAATCAAAAACTCCACCAGCAGCTCCACATCAGAAGAGGATGATGAAAGCTTTTTTTCTTCATTTTCCAAACGTTCATCCTCCAAAACAAGCCAAGAATTTGAAGGGTACTTAAATATGAAGGGCCGTGAGTTGAACATTCTTGTTGCGTTTCCAACTCTGAAAAAGCTATCAAAAATGCTTAACACCCCTTTACCTGCATCTGCTGCATGTGAAAGACTATTTAGCTGCGTGGGACTCATATTCACTCCTAAAAGAGCGAATCTTTTATCAGAAAACTTTGAATACCAATTGTTGTCGAAACACAATGAGTCAATGTTCCCTTCTTTAAAGTGAATTACTGTATTTCATTCGTTTTTAAAACTCTGCTATTTGTGGTTTGTTTCGCTGCCACAAGTGTTTTGTTTAAGTTTGGTTTTTATTCGTTTTAAAAACTCTGCCATTTCTGGTTTGTTTTACTGCCACAAGTGTTTTACCAGTTGATATTTCTTAAAAGGAGGTGACAACTGAACTTCAATGTTACTTTGAAAAATTAGATGCAGCAGAGTGAAACCAATTCTCGTTGATCTGAACTTTCTAGCTGCTGCTATTCTTGAGATATTTCTATTTCTGCAACCTTTTTAAACGTTTGAATAGTTTTGGCGCCAGTGCTGGCTAGTGAGCATTGTTACTTAGCACTGGCGCTAAAACTATTCAAGCATTTAAAATCGTAAGGTTACGCAAAAAAAGATGCAAATATCTTAGAAACAGCAGCACCTAGAAAGTTCAAATCGACGCGAATAGGTTTCACTATGCTGTGTCGATTTTCCGAAATAGCATTGCTGTTCAGTCTCCACCTCCTTTGAGTTTGGTTTTTGTCGAAACCGTCATCAGCAAGTCAGATGAGGATGTTGCTTCATGCATACATGCATATCTCAATTAAGTAGTACGATTACTTTTTTTGTTAAGGAAAAAAAATGCTAGGTTTCAACAGGTGCAACGCTGAGTTGCTGGTCGTAAGACCCTCTAAAACAATGTAATTTGTGTGCCTTGTACAGTTGTACAGTTTTTTGTTTTTTTTCAGTATTAGAAATCTGAAATGTCAAATGAGACCTGCTGGTTAACATTGTTTATGGTAGCCAAACTGCAAATTTAACTTATACTGTAACATATGAACGACTGAACGTGCAATAATGTGAAGCTCTGCTTGTAATATTATTGGAGCGGAGCTACATTGTACAGAAATGCAGCGTAAAAATCATACAAACAAATATGCCTTCATCATGGCGCTTCTGCTTTTATTACATCATCAGCACAGCTTGAGTACATGATCGCCAATATCTTTTCCTGTGTTGACGCAACAATCATGAAGCATCCGAAAATCACAAGTGCTTGCATTGATATACAGTTCAGAAATCATTGACTGACTATGTGCTTATCTTACTGTATGTCTGTAAATACTGTAATATTGTTTTTGAGGTGATTGTTGCTCCGTAATGGATGCCATGTATATAGTAACTAATAAATTCAATTCGTTACGCTTTGCCATTTTATAGCCAAAAATATATTGGAATAAGCGTAGCCTAATTATAATGATGTCTGGCTATATTCGGTAAAGTTGGTTTTCAGATTTTTCCAAATTCTTTAGTCAACAGTCAAAAAATAGACTTGCGTGGTGCTAAAGGGTACTAGAGTCTGGACTGGTACGTGATGTTTAAGCTCTAGCTGCACTTTCGTCAATTTTGGCAGCTATATATACCGGTATTTCTTTCAGTTTGTTCCACAAACTTGTTTAGTGATTATAATCACTATCATGTGTTCAAAATTGTTTCTAAGTGGACATATTCCGGCGTTAAAACTCCGTTGTCAACTTGCGATGCTGATCTTAAACGTGGATGCATGGCTCAGCATATTTGTATAGTGGTTGAAGCGTTCGCATTCGAAGCAGGGAGACTTGGTCATACAGACGGCTTTGAAATTTGGTAGCTGCTGCTGCTTTTGTTAAACGTTCAGAGTAGATGAGTAGCACAGAGAAATAAAATGAACTCTTTGAGATATTTATTGTCAAGGGTATTAATATTGGTTATACTTATGCTCATAACCAACACCATCAACCCGTAAACTCAAATAACAAAGCAAGAGATATGTCAGATGCTGCAACTTATCTTCGCAGAATCTACAATAAAATCAGAACAGGTTTATTTTGCACAAAATAAATCATTGAATTCCTTTTGTGATATTATGAACATCTGTTTTTTGCACTTTAGGGAAATACTACTTTTACTTGAGTACTTTTTAAAAAACTACTTTTCTACTCTTACTTGATTATTTGTAGAGGTCAGTACTTTCTACTCTACTTCAAGTAGATTTAATGGATAGTAACAATACTTTTACTCAAGTCTAGTTTCAATCTACTTTTTACACCACTGGTAGTAAGTGGGTCATGTAAAATCTAAAATGTTAACGTGCTGATGTTTCTATTTCTATAGTGCGACCTCGAAGCAGTTTTTTAATAGTATAGTCTAGTATAGTGTAGCATAGTGTTAGTATAATCAATAGCGTAAATTTTGGTCTAGTAAATTTTAGTTAATTGATATTGATTTGGCTAGCTGATAATTGACTTCTTGTTTTGCCGTGCTTCTTTGGATGAATCAAATTTTTGGTGTTCTGTGAGGAATAACATTGTTATATTTATATCCAAAGTGTGGTATGACTGCAGAAATATGAAGGATACGGCGCGCGGCGAGACAGGCTATTAGAAGCGGGTCTAACCTGATTCAAATTGAAGTCAACACTGTTTTTCGAGTTCGGCAAAACAACCGAGTTTTTTTGAGTTTAAGTTCGAATTGGCATCCCTGGTTCAAAGTATGGCTTTGTTGTTTTTTACCGTAAGCTCACAAAATTAGCCACTGGGGTATTATTTTTTGTACTGGTAGCCAGTGCCGTCGCTACGGTGGGGCCTGGGGTGCCGCACCCCCCTAACGACTGCTTGTGCCCCCCCATTTTGGTTCACTCATAATGCTTTTTTGGAGCATCACGTAACGACAAGACAACAGGAAATAATGGAAAAAGGAATAATTTTCAAACATGATTCTCGGTAGAAGTTTTCTCGATTGTTTGCAAAATTGCTGGCCACCAACTGCTGTACATAAATGCATAGGTGGGCAGTACCGCGGTACTAAAGTACCGCGGTACTTTTTTGGTACCGGTACCTGTACCGTCGGTACTTTTGTGGTACCGGTACCGCCAAAAAATAGCAAAGTACCGCGGTACCGTGCCAGTACTTTGTTTTTTGTTTTTTTTTAGTACTTTAAGAACGTACCATTAAAAACTTGAAACGTTGTAAAAATGCTTGCAAATAAATTGGATAAATAACCAATCTTTTTTCTTAATTTGGTGTTTAACTGTTGGTCTTACTCGCTACTACCACCGCAGGGACTTAGCGTTTGCAGTTTGCTGGCCGATTGGAAAAATTGACGTTTTCTTGCAATGGCAAAATAATGCATTACCAGTATTCATGCACCGGCGAAACAAAACCAAAACCGCTAAGAAAAAATTGTAAGAGACGACTTACGCAATGAATACTCATCACATCAGGCGTTAATACAATAACGTAGCCAGGGGGCGCGGGGTGAATACATTGGCCTGCCGACCAAAATGCAGAATAAGAAAAATACTACGTTGTTAGCACTTCTGATACTGTCTTTTGCTCTAGAATAGATTCAAAAAATTATTTAAAGCATATTTTGAAATGTTTATTGAAGGAGGGAGGGAGCTAATTTGTCAAAAATAAAACTTATAAATCAGAAAAAAGACTATAAAGAATAGCCGAAAATTGGTAATCTACTGTAATTTGATCGCTTTTTGAAAAATGCTCAACAACTTTTCTCGACCTTCCTTCGATTGGCCCCCATATATGCATACATCTTTCACTATAAAATTTAGCTGAAATAGATTACTTCTTGCGAGGTTTACTAAACTACCGAAATAAGATTTTATGATTTACCAACTTGTAAATAAGAGAACTGAAATTCTAGCAATAGCTACCTCCCACATAAACCATTTATGCAACTAATACGGTATAATGATTTTTTGCACTGCTAATTTTATGCCACGTATTAATAGCATTGATTTTTATCAAAATAGGCCTAAAATTAAGTTATTTTTGCCAAAAAAATTAAAATTTTTCGAGATCTGGGGTATCCGCCCCTACACCCTATGCCTCCGGTGGCTGGGGGCCTTGCCTCCGACCCCAGTTGCCTCCGGTGGTTGGGGGATCCGCCCCCAGACCCCCGCAACGTCCCCCCCATTGCAAATTTTTGGTTACGGGCATGCTTGAAGAAAAATTTACTGCACGTTACTGCCGGCATCCATTTATATTAGCTTTTGACTTTAAACATGCCTGGAACGTTTGGCGAAGAAGATGTTCTCATTCACAAACGGTGTATAATACGGCCAAAAGTATTTCACCCGGTAATACTTATACAGAAAAATTATCTCAAAAATCCTTTCATCTGCACCAACCCCACTTTGGCTTCGGCCGCGATGAGGTTTTTTTCTTCCTAAACATTGTACGCTCTTCTAATAAGTTCTACAGGGCAAAACAACGCAATCTAATTTTTGTGCAAAATCGTCGAGTAAAAAACATAGTTTTGTCTCTGGAAATTTTGGGTGCCACCTCCCCTGAAACCGCACAAATTAATCCCCAAGAAATCAATTTTTATGATTGCACCTCTTTTAGAACACCCGAAATTGAACATAACAAAAAATAAATACAGGGTGAGCCAAAAGTAGGCGGACGGCATATGGAATAGATTTATGCCTCAGTTACTTTAATTGAATTGTTCATTTTAACTTTGTTACAACCATAGGCGTAGCCAGGATTTTTGATTGGGGGGGGGGGCCAAACCACAAATCACATGCAATGACGTCATCAGAAATTTTCAAAAAAGGAACTTTTTGTGGGGCAAAGATATCGTAGAATAGAAGATCTGAAGCTGTAGTCTGTTGGCACTTAACCAGGATTTTGATAAAGGAAGAGGGCAAAAACTAATCGTTAGAAAATGCAAATGTCTAACTTAGGAGACGTGTTGAGTATGCTAGTGTACTCAAATGTACCACAGACGGGGGTCTGTGGGCGGAGCCCCCAGCCGCCGGTGGCTATGGGGGTCTGGGGGCAAAGCCCCCAGCCGCTGGGCGATTTTTGTAAGTTTTTGGAAAAAAAAGCTATTTTAATCCCATTGGATCACATTTCGCACGTGTTCACAGCCATTTGAAAGAACAAGATTTTTAATATTAGAAAGCCAATCGAAAAATTTTAATTGTTCAATCCTCCTTTTACTTGCAATCAAATTTCAAAACACGTTTAAAATCATGCATTACAGTGTAAAATTTTAATTGTGGGTGATTTGGTCCATGTAAGGGGAAGTAAGACCCATTGCCTCCTGTAATATTTTAGCAGTAAATAATAATCCACTCGAAGATTTTCCTTCAAGATTTTTGTTTTGTCATGAAGTTAATCAGTTACAGGATTACATGTACGACCAGGGGGCCCAGGACCCCTCAATTCAATTTCAATAATTTGTTCAATGAGCATTTTCCCTGTTTTTTTTGAAGTGTTTTGTTTGTAAAAACTGGCCAGGTGAATCGTTGGTACAATAGATAGTTACGCTTACTAAACATGTTATTCCCGAGCCGGATTTACCTTGCGCGTGGCCCTTGGCACTTAGAAAAATTTTGCAACATCTTCCTGGCAAATATAAGCGAAGACCAAAAAAAGTTCTACCATCTGTGGGCCGGGCCCTGGCACTTGGCCATATGGCAAATACGGCGCTGGTTATTGCATTACATTCATAAAAAGTTAAGATGAGGGCCTGAGATAGCAACTTTCGGACAAAAATCCTAGATTTCACCTTGGTTATACGTTTAAATTGGTTGGAAAAAATTGAATTAAGGAGGTACGCCGGGCCCCCTGGTTGTCAGTTTTATTTATTGTTAATTACTGTTGTACGCGTGTACTGTTGTACGCAAAGATGCTAAAAGAAACTAAAAATGAAGAACCAAGGTTTTTTTGTCAAATTTTTGTCATTGGTGGCACTTCAATTGAGGGGTCCCGGCCCCACTGGGCCACCCTCCCGGGCCACTCCCCTGACTACGCCTATGATTTTGAGATAAGATCGCGCCCTTAAGTTCTTTCATAAAAACATTTAAAGCAAAATTGAAATAACTTTTTTTCCAAAACGTGGAGGACTCGAGTCAAGTCACTGGACAGTTTTTTAAACCTCCAGGAATTGCATGACATTATTATGACGTGGACAGGTGGTAGTCATTATTATTACTTGCTTTTGCACGCGTATATCCTAAATTAAAGAAATTGCAATTCCGGACAAGGACAACATATTGGCTATGCTCTCATTATATGTATCATTGGTAGTATTTCAGTTGGGGGTTTGCATTACCACCTGTGTCATAGCATTAAGTTCATAATAACGTTAAACAAGGGCTTGGGGTTGCAACTTTTAGCACAAAATTTTTCGATTTTTCATAGGTTTTGCGTATGTATTGTTACAAATTTGAATTGCGGGGCCCCTGGCCACGGACCCTTGGTCATCAGTTAGGGGCCCTAAGGCCCTCTGGTTGTCAGTTAGGGTCCCCAGGGCCCCCTGGTTGTTAGTTAGGGGCCCCGGGGGTCTCTGGTTGTCAATTAGGAGCCCCAGGGCCTACTGTTTGTCAGTTAGAAGCCCCGGCGCACCCGTTTGTTAGTTAGGGGCCCTGGGGCCCCCTGGTTGTCGGTTAGGGGCCCTGGAGTCCACTGGTCATTAGTTAGGAGCCCTGGGGCCCCCTGGTTGTTAGTTTGGGGCCCCGGAGCCCCTGGTCGTTTGTTAGGTGCCCCGGGGCTCCCTGGTTGTTAGTTATGGGCCCTGGGCCCCCTGGTCGTTATTTAGGTGCCCCGAGACCTCCTAGTTGTTGGTTAGGGGTCTCCTGGTCCTCAGTTCGGGGCCCTGGGGCCCCCTGGTTGTTGGTTAGGGGCCCCCTGGTTGTTAGTTAGGGGCTCCTAGATGTTAGTCATGGGCCTCTGGGCTCTCTCGTCGTCCGTAACTGCAACTAAACATCTCTAGACTATGTTATCATAATTTTATATCATTGGTGGTATTTCAATTGGGGGGGAGGCCGGGCCCCCCCTGGCTACGCCTATGGTTACAACTATGTTATTTGTGGTATATAATTACAATTTTAGTACTAAAATTTGTTTTAATTTTACCTGTTTTCTATTACTATGTTACACTTAATTTTTTTTTACTGTCCACCGACTTTTGGCTCACCTTGTATTTTAACGGCTTTAGCCAAAAAGCTAATTTTTTTATAATCAGAATAGACAAAGAATCTTCTTCAGAGTCCCCCAAAAGCATGGCCAAAAGTGCTAAAGCTTTTTTGCGACAACTCTAATTGCATAATCTGTGTTCAACCCACACACTGGTTACGTTGTTGCGTCCTTGGATTGAGCGCTTTACGATGATTTTCTCTGCTTGTGGCTTCGAACTAGCCAGAAATTCAGTGGTAAGAAATCGAAATTCACGGGACATTGGAAAACTAGAAACTCTTAAGCAGGTGCAAATTCCTCCAGGCACGAAGTAAATATCACAATGAAAGTGCGGATTGTGCAATAATTAGCGTCTAACGCTGTGTTGTGACAAGAGAATAAATATGCCATACAACAGCAACAAAAAATGCTGTAATTTTGAAATTGTTCTCATTACGGGGAAACAAAAGAATTTTTTAGAAGTCACCATTTACATGCGTCGTTCGTTTTAGGCTGGCAACTGGTAAGCTCCCATCTAGCTTTAAATAAGAAATGCAAAAAGTAACTGCAGCAACGAATCGACTAAAAACAAATCAAAACAGTACACTTTGCCAAAAGTGCAATTTATCCCCCAATTTCTAAGTTTTGTGTAAATGTCACTTGTGCAATAATTGGGAGCTGATGATCGTCAGAGTATCCTTCAGTGTCAACTTACGTACGTGATGCTTTAGAGATGACTGCTGTTTGGTTATTATTGGGCACAAGATACTCTAAGTCTAGAACAATAAGTAGCCCGGTGACCGTAGTTCGTATAAGTTAGATACTTTATCGAGTCAATTTCATCACTAGCTAGTACTGTACTCACTATTGTAGTAATACTAATACTGCAACTGCTTACTATTCTACGGCAAACTTTCTCTAAAACGAACTGTAGGTCTACGGAGTTCGAACTAGTCGCGGAAACGAACCAAATTGCTAAAAGTGATGATTTACAATCCAGTAAACGAAGTTAATCAGTCCAATTTTTTTTCTTTTAATTTTTTAAAAAAGTACCGCAAAACTACCGCGGTACTACCGCGGTACTTTTAATTTGAAAGTACCGTTACCGGTATCGCGGTACTAATTTTAGCAAAGTACCGAGTACCGGTACCGCGGTACTTTTGCAAAGTACCGTGCCCACCTATGCATAAATGTGACCCAATAATCCGGCGGTGTTATTAACACGCCTTTACGGATGTGTCGCGGAATAGGGATGTATGCCTGTAGAAGCTATACCGATATTTGTTAGTGATTATGACCTGAAACAATGCGTGAAAACATTTCTTTAAAAGGCCAGCTGTTTTTAGAGCACTTTCAAGATTTATTTTAGGTCGTAGTCAGTGGCGCAACCAGGGGTAAGGGGCTAAGGGGTCATCAGCTCCCTTTTAGCCAAGTCATTTAGAAAATGTATTGTTTCAGGTCGTAAAAGCGTTTAAAAAAAAAGAATAAGCGTTTAAACGTGTTTTGGACTTGACGGGGACTCAAGAGCAGTACTTAAAGGCGGTGAATCATCCAGCCAATTCCTGTGGTTTCAATAGCTAAAATTGAACTATAAGTTTTGATATATTTTGTTTTAATTTTGGAGCTTGATATAGCAAAGATATTCAACAAATACAAAAAGATGTCCCCCCGAAAAAAGTTTTTGGAAACTCTGGGTTTTGATCTTCCCGCCAAAACCACACTTCTCTAAACTATCAGGCCTACTGTAATCTTATTAAACTATTAGGCCTAACTATCTCTAAACTATTAGGCCTAATAGTTTAGAGATAGTTAGGCCTAATTAAGCCTATACTATTTAGAAATAAACTATCTCTAAACTATTAGGCCTACCACAGTTCTCTTAACCATTAGGCCTACTGTGGTTTTGGCGGGAAGAACAAAACTCAGAGTTTCCAAAAACTTTTTTCGGGGGGACATCTTTTTGTATTTGTTGAATATCTTTGCAACCGCAGTCCCAAAATCAAAACAAAAAATATCAAAAATTATAGTTCAATTTTAGCTATTGTAAGTCACTGGAATTGGCTGGATGATTCACAGCCTTTAAATTGTAGGGGGGATGCGGGGGACGCGTCCCCCCATCGAGATTTAGCGTCCCCCATGGAGATTTAGGTGTCCCCCATCGAGATTTGAGCGCTGGATGGTCAGACCAAAAAGACCTAATTCTTCACCTAATTTTGGTGAAAAAACACTTCAATTTCCGTAGATGACCTTTTTTTTTGGTGTTCATTCAATTTCGGCGACCGAATTACGTAATCTTCACCAAAGTACTTTTGCATGCCAAATGCGTTTGGTCAAAGCTGCAAAAGCGTCCCCCCCATTCAAAATTTTACAATTTAAGTACTGCTGAAGAGGCTAGACAATTTAAATCTTTCAATGACCTCTGAATTTTAGCAATTTAATGTAATTTATTGATATGGTTTTAAAGCGTGCAAAATGTGATTTAAATGGCGTTGAAATTGCTATTTTTGCCGCAAAATCGCAAAAATCACCCAGCTGCTGGGGGCTCTGCCCCCTTTGTAACACGCTTAAGAAGCAACGGTTTGTTCAGCACGGGACCTAAATTAGACAATTTTTGTGCAAAAAACATTTACTTTGGTTCAAGCCCCCTCTCTCTTAGCAAAACCCTGTTTGCGTTAGCGGTTGCATTTACTCCTGGAGACAGATTTTTCAAACGATTATACGGGCCGCATACGAACCGAGCTAATAAACGCTGCCGGGCTTACATGTATCTTTTTTCAAAGATGAATACAAAATTGTAGCTTTAAAATATCAGTTTTTGTGTGCAAAAGTTCAGTCCATTTTATAGCGTCCCCCCATTTTCGGCTAAGGCTCTCTCACTTCGTTTGGTCTGGCACCGGCACTGCTGGTAGCGTGTGGTTATCTCGTTTCTAGAGTATTTATTGAAACTAGAGACAAAAATTTAGCGGAACGATTTGTGATATGAATGATTTTTGCCTTCTACTGCCTTTGCCTTTTCCTGCCCCGAAAAAATTGTTTTCTTAGAATATATTGTTGCAAGCGGAAATGCGGATTGTGCTTTGCTATTTGATGGCTTCTCACTGTAATCCAATGGCTTTTAATCTCCGAATCCCTAGCTTCATTGTAGCATTTTTAAGGTTCGTCGGCAGGTTTTGCACTATGCTTCCATGCAGTTGGGCACCTACTGTATAAGCAGTAGCGCAACCACGAGGGCTGGGGGCTACAAACCCTTAGCCAAGTCATTTAAAAACTTTTACCAAAATTACAAGCGTTTAAATCTGCTGAAAGTAATAGGGGCTGGGCAATTCTTAAGTTTGCCATCCCGAAAAAGCAGCTCAATAACAAATCATGCTGTCGTACATTTACTACGATCAACGATTGTGAGTAATTCTTTTTATTGCGTGAAATGTATCCACCATACGCTTGCTATACTTCCCACAAGTCACAACTTTTGACTTATTTTTGCTAATCAACTTTGAGCAGATCATTTCGGGGCGTGGTTGATTGCAAAACTCTTCAACTCGGTTTATAAAAAGTTGTGGACTTGCGGTGCGGACTTCAAATATTACGAAGTTGCGGACTTGCGGTTGCGGACTTTAAGAATTACGAAGTTGCGGACTTGCGGTTGCGGACTTCAAGAATCCTGAAACGTCGTTGCGGACTTGCGGTTGCGGATTGAAGAAATTGAAAATTGAAAATTAAGAAAATTGAAATTCGTTTGCGGATTTGCGGACGGCGGACTTAAAAAAAAAACTTGCGGTGCCCAGCACTGGTAATATTTCAAATCAAATATAGTGTTTTATGTTATTTTTTCGAGCACAGAATGTGGTTCTGGTAAATGATAATACTGCATAAACTATAAGGCAGGCTTCTACATATATTCTCATCGCTCATTAATGGTAATATGAACTCATAAGCTACCATTGTATGTTCTCCTGTGTGTTAGGCACTTGGTACTTTAAAATTAGTGCTATGCAAAATTTAATAAAGAACTTTTTCATTTCTTTATGTGATCAAAGCAACTGATAAATTTTAAACGTGTAGTCATGTGGAATCTTTGTTAACGGTATTTTGGTACAATTTTCTAAAAGTATTGTTAGTACCTGTGGGGCTACTAAAGAAGTCACACAGTTCTTTAGCGAATTAAGTATAAAACCACATGTTTGATTACAGGCCGATTTTCAAAAGCAGGCATGAGAACACTTGCCTTACCAAAAAATTGCAAGAAACCCCTACCAACGTAACATTACCATGTAGTCCTCCATTACATCTACGTTATACCAAAAGCATAGTTTCCACAGTTTCATTTTACTCTACACTTGTCAAACTTCTGATGAAGCAGGGTGCCATGGATAGTTGATACCCTTTTGTGGTCCCACTTTTACATGCCGATTCACAACATCTGTCTGTGTTAGGTGAGTTGAGAGGCATTTTGCAATGTGACAGGTTTCTCAAATTTTGGCAGGAATTTTCTCTTTGTGCTTTGCATTCCTTTTGTAAAGCAATTTCTAGCTCTATTGATTTTGTTTTTCTGGCTGAACTGAATTAGGGCTTGAATGTTGTAGCAGCAGGGCGTTTGTTCACCAGGTAACCATCGAACTATAATTAAGGCTACATTTAAACTTCCATCTCATTTTATGTTCTAATGTCATCACTGTTTCTGCTCAATAGATTGAGAGAGCAAGCTTTCAATTGCAATGATAATGAGAAAATTTATGCCATATTTCGTCAAAAGTGATAGATGAGAAGCTAATCTCCCAACTCCCAATTTTCGAATGGAAAAGATGAAGAAATTAGATGAAGAAATAAAATAACCATTTTATTACTAGTTATATAAGTGATTGTTGTCGTGTTTAATCTTCTCTTGCCGTTACATCTCCCGTTATCAAAAGCCTTTGAAGTATTATACATAAACGCATGACAATATTATTCTGTTTGCACATGCTGCAAATATGATACACCTTAAAGCTGGCGCCGAACTCGCAACCCTTAAGCCAACAATTTGTTGAACTGTTCCTCTTTATTGGCAGGAATATAAAACACGGCGAGATGCTGCTGTTTAAGTGCAGTGTTATAGTAGTTACTAGTTACATTGATGGCAATTTGCTGCATGACTTTTGCTTAATAGAATGATCAAAAGGACAGTTTAGTAACTAACATAATGCAGTTCAGTAAATAGACTGCCAGGTAGGGAAATCCTCTGTATACGCACGCGTTTTTACGGTGGCGTCAGAATGACGCAGGCAGCATTGCAAAGACAAAAATCTATTTTTCGAGCGCTTCGATTGGACGCGTTGTCTGAACCGTAACTAACCTCTGGCTTGTGTCGTTCTGACGTTACTTGTCTTGTATTCATCCGCTTTTCACATTCAAGGTCGGTTTAAAAAAATACTGCAGGGTTTCGAATGGAGAATTTTTTTTGGAAGTTGGTGTGGCAATACATTTTCCAAATTTAGTTTCAAAAAATAGCTCCCCGAGAGTTGGAACGAACTTTTTTTCTAGAGCTTGTAGAATTTTTAGCTTACAGACTAAGTGAAAAGTTATGTTAGCCAAACCCACTGTCCAATAATGCTTAGTTAGCCGTCATGCTAGGTTCCTCGATTCGTAGACTATGCATAACTTTCCCTTCGGAAAATTAACATTAAGCGTCTTTCTCGTGGGGCACAATGCCCAGTACAGTATGAGCGGTGAACCGGGAGCAACCTCTCAATCACCATTTCGGCGCTCTAACAATCTGAGCTATGTCATCGCCACGCAAACGAACTTTTATTAAACAAAATATCATCTGATGCAAGAGTGTGTGATGACCGAGTGAGTATAATTTAATATTTGTTCTTGCATAAATGTCTGCGGTAACTGGTTATTGGCACATATTGCTCATTGCTATGGGTGGTATAGCGTAATAAACGGATATTGCGAGACAAAAGAAATTTAATTAATATTGTTTTTGTTCTCGCTTTTCGTCGTTCACTCGCTGTACATATACTGCTGCTTTACTTTACGTTGTCATTATTATTATTGTTATTACTTTATTAAATTCCTCTCGTTGATATTAAAGCACTACGTTTCGAGACCATAGGTGGGCACAAGTCCGTTAATCGTTAATCCGTTAATAACGAAGCTAACTTTTTCACTAACTCGTTAATCCGTTAAAAAGTTTTTTCGTGTTAACGGACTAAATTAACTTCCGTTAAGTGCTGTTAACTTCCAATAAGGTTTTTATCGTTAATATCTTGCAGCTTCGTTGTGCATTTGAGCTTATTTCTATCTTGAAATTAGATTAGACTGTAAAATGTAACTTTCAAAACACAAAAAGACCACCATAGCAATAAATATTTCCTTACAATCAGCTCAACAGCATCAATACGTGTTCTAGAAGCGAGTGAATAAAACGAAATGTAAATTACACGCAAAATATTTACGGATTAACGTTAACGGAGGTGTGAAGTTTGTTAACGGACTAGTGGTTAACGAAGCTAACGTTTTGCATTAACTTGCCCACCTATGCTTAAAATCATTAAATTTTTAGGTTTGGAATCGCCAAATTTAAATAAAAATTGTTCATTTGATTAAACTTAAGTTTTCCAAACGCTAATACCGGTACTGTATTTTGTGTTTATCGGTTGCCTTGAATTTGCATGCCGCAAAAAATCGTTCTAAACTTACTTTAAATGTTAAAAATTTCGAAATACGGGTTGACTTGCCGGCCAGTTGGTCGAGCGGTAACGCGTTTGTCTCTGAAGCGGAGGTACAAATCTTGCGCTGGTCAAACTGGACACAGAGTTGCTAACGGCTCGCCACCGCTGCGACATTTTTTCAAAAGAAGCTGTGTTGCTCAGGCGCAATGCCGCGGAGATAAATCCTGCAAACTCGTCACACGCTTTGGCGAAGTACATCAAATGTAATGAAAGATTTGATTTGAGTTTGACTTCAATTTTCAACAACAATGAATTTGCATTTTTATGAACGGGCATTGTTAAACTGGCTAAGCAAAGATGAAGTAAATGTTATCTTTTTAGTTTTGGCGTTTCTCCTTGCGTCTTCGCCAGAACCAAAACAAAAAAACATTTAACTCACCTCTACAGTCATAGGCGTAACCATATACGGGCAAGGGGGGTCAGTCGACCCCCCCTGGAAAAATAACACGAATTTTAATGCAAAGAAACGTTCAAAAACGAGTAGTATGGCATGATGGGTAGGGGCGAGGAGTCAGCTGACGCTCTGCCAATTCTAAAAACACGATAATATTAAGCAACGCGTAACTTATCGCATGAAAAGTGCAGTAGAAACGAATTAACAATTAATCAAATCTTAAACAGAAAGTGAAGTCTATGTGGGTCATTACCACATTTGTCAATGACTTTTTGGTTTAATCAGCCATATTGCAGCAACAGACAAAATTTTTAAAACAGATATCATTGTTTATTACACGCTAAACGTCAGTGTTGGGAAGACTCGAGTACGAGTTCGGACTCGAGGCCACTTTTTAAGGACTCGGACTCGTACTCGGACTCAAGCCTTGAGACTCGGACTCATGGAATTTGAGAGGACTCGGACTCGTGATTTTTGTTGAATGTCTTATTGTAATGTCTTATTACAGAGCTACTATATATCAACAAAATATAAATGTCACAAGCAATGCATCATCTTTGGCAGGGAGAGATTTCTTACCCAAATCAAAATGAAAATAATAATGAATTTGGTTTTATATTTTGGCAACCGCATTTTTTTTAGCGTTTTGGTGTCATTGGTTTGATCCATAGGTGGGCACAAGTCCGTTAATCCGTTCATAACGAAGCTAATTTTTTCATTAACTCGTTAATCCGTTAAAAAGTTTTTTCATGTTAACGGACTAAATTAAGTTCCGTTAAGTTCTGTTAACGGACTATATTAACTTCCGTTAAGTTCTGTTAACTTCCGTAAAGGTTTTTATGGTTAATATCTTGCACCATTCATTCATCGTACCGGTACAAACCAATTTGCACTGGTAACACTTGTTGCGTATTAGCACGAGTTTTATAGAAGAGAGCGAAGAAAGGAGCTCTTTTTTGTGGCAAATATCAAGCTGCAGCTTCATAGGTATCGCTGTTCACAATTTCCAAAGATTTTCCGATCGCAGCTTCGTTAGTGGATTTGAACTGATTTTTATCTTGAAATTAGGTTAGACTGTAAAATGTAACTTCCAAAACACAAAAAGACCACCATAGCAATAAATATTTCCTTACAATCAGCTCAACAGCGTCAATACATGTTTCAGAAGCGAGTGAATAAGCAAAAATGTAAATTATACGCAAAATGTTAACGAATTAACGAACTTTGTTAACTTCCGTTAATTAAAGCTGAAAATAACGGATTAACGTTAACGGAGGCGTGAAGTTGGTTAACGGACTAGTGGTTAACGAAGCTAACGTTTTGCATTAACTTGCTCACCTATGTTCGAGACTCATTGCGTATGAACTCACATCACTTGCAACTCAGGCGATGAATCTTTATCAACTGAAAATATAATATGCTACTAGTTTCACCAGCAGCGCAAAAAGCATAGAATATTTGAAAGTAAACAAACAATAAAATAAGCAACGCATACTCGTCAGGAGGCTACGAGTGAACAAAATCTTCCAGCAGTAGACCCCCTTTTTATACTGTTATTTTGTTTATAGTTTATAGTATGACCCCTAACTTTGTTTATAGTGACGTAACACTTCCAGCTCTCTTGAAACGGAAGTGGGAAGACAAGTTTGTGGCAACTCACCTTAGTCTGCAAAAAATGTACACGTAAACTCTTAAAAAAGCAATCACTGCCATAAATATACTAGTACACTGTACAGGCTGGGGTTGGGATTGAGGTTAGAGATGTGGATAGCACATTCGCTACACAAATGCTACATTTGCTACTTGAGTGCTACATTTGCTATGCGAGTGCTACATTTGCTACTTGAGACTGTTACATTCGCTACCCAGATGTGCTACATTCTTCACGCGAATGTTATGAACGTCAGAATCGGATTTTAAAAAAATAGCATAGATCTTTGAAAACCGATTGTGACATCATACTGTGCAGGTAATGACGTCGCAGTTGCAAAAAAATGACGTCACGTTAGTTGACCTTTAAGGATTTTGATCCTCAATTTCTCGAGTTCTAGACCAAATTTTTAAGTTTTGGTTGTGACGTCGGAACTGTCACGCAATGACGTTTTGATTCCACCAAAAAAAAATTGGTAGTGACGTCACATGAAAGTCGCCCTTTAAGTTCTTAAAACCTCGATATCTCAAGTTCTAGACCAAATTTTGGAGTTCAGATTGTGACATCACGTTGCTGACGTCAAGAGCTTTCTCGCGAGTGGGTTTGATGTCACAATTACGTCATTGGCGATTTCGACCGTTTTGCGCATTATTTCAGCTTCGAAGTAGATTTTCGACGTCGTTTCTAGTGCAATCACGTCGATTTGAGCGGCAAAAGACGTGGGTGGTCCTCGAAATTCCTAAACCGTTAAAGTTTTTGCAAAATCTTGTTCCAGTAAAAAGTTATTCGATTTTTTGCGAAAGGTTTTTTCGCTTTTTTCTTACATTTTGCTTAGAGATTCTTTTTTTAAAAGTTGCTCCCTTTCGTCATGGCTTTCCAGCGGTAATGTCGGTTTTGTCCTTCAGCCTAGAAAATATTTTTTCTAAAAAAACACCTCCTCAAAATGTCAGCCAGAGCCGGTCACGTGCCTTTGCACGCTTTGGAGGGGGTCTGAAACAAAAACAACTGATGTTTGACTTAAAAAACAAACAAGCAAAATTTTCGGAAATCGACCTCAAGTTTGGGTCGTCAACGTCACGTCGGTTTGTGTGCGGCGCAATTTGGGGAGGAAAGTCTCCGCATGTGCAGCGAGGGTGGTCCGAAGTTTTTGCTCAGCAATAATATGTCGTCTGGTGACGTCGCAACAACAAAACTTGGCGCAGACATACCGTGGGTTCACAGTGTCGTCTTAAAAAAAAAACGGCGGAAAAATCTTGCTCGGTAAGCGCGCGGCAGTGCGAAACACGTGCGGTCCGATTTCTGGATCGTCTTTTCATATGCAACAACGTAATTTGGACACAATACGAGCTGCGCTCGTTCGAAGGTTCGGTGTTGCAGCGATCGATTCAACAACGTCACAACAATGAGATGTCGGTCCAACTCAGTCGTGACGTTACTCTTTTGCAACGCAAACAAGTCACGTTGCAGTCCACTTTGCAAGGGTCCAAAATTATCCGTCAAAAAGATGGGTGCATTGCCGACAACATTTTTGTAACGTCTCGGCAACGCAATTGTAGCAGCGGTTGCGCAGTGCACTCGTAACGTCACATGCCAAGTTTTGGCGCAATCGATTAAAAAACAAAGGCGTTGTTTGCGATCTCCTTTGAACATCGATGACATCATCACTGATGACGTCAAAGTAACGTCACCACTGATGACGTCAGAGTGACGTCAATTGCACACCGGACGTGTGTGACATCAGTGCATGATCATGTGAAATTTCGAGATCGGGCATCAAAAACAAAAATAGTTTTTGAGGGTTTTTCGATTTTCGTTTGCAACTTTGCTTTCGAGTTTGGTTTGAGTTTAAAACACTAAAGTCCAGGTCAATCTTCCTTGAAAAAACTTGCAAAAAAAATTTCAGATTTCCAAGTTGATGACATCATCGATGACGTCACCAACGAAAGATGGGACCGTCCTATCTGGTTAGGGTTAAGATTTTAGAGATAGGGTGAAAGTGAGACTTAGGGTTAGGGTTGGGGTTAAGGTTAAGGTTGGGGTTAGGGTTGAGGTTAGGGTTGGGGTTAGGGTTAGGTTTAATCGAGGATCGAAATCCTTAAAGGTCGACTTCCGGACGTGATTTTTTCGCTACAGCGATGTCATCACCTGCACAGTATGACATCACAATCGGTATTCAAAAATCTTCTGCATTCTTGAAAAAAATCCAACCTTAGTATGTGTAACACTCGCGTGGAAAATGTAGCAAGACCGAGTAGCGAATGTAACGTCTCGAGTAGCAAATGTATCCCTTGGGTAGCGAATGTAACAGTCTCGAGTAGCGAATGTATCTCTTGGGTAGCAAATGTAACAGTCTCGAGCAGGGAATGTAGCAGTCTCAAGCAGCGATTGTTATGGTCTGAAGTAGCGAATGTTACGCTCTCAAGGAGCGAATGTCACGCTCTCAAGAGGCGAATGTTACACTTTGAAGGGGCTGATGTTACGCTCTCAAGGGGCGAATGCTACGCTCTAAAGGGGCAAAGGTTACGCTCTCAACGAGCGAATGTTACGCTCTCAAGTGGCGAATGTGGCAGTTTCAAGTGGCGCATGTCTCAAGTGGCAAATGCACTATCCGTATCTCTAACCCTAACCTATAAGGACACATAGGGACCCATGAGGACAGATAAGGACGCATTGGGACCTATAAGGACTTATAAAGACCAATAAAGACACATAGAGACGCATTAAGACCTACAGTATAAGGATTTAAAAGGACCCATAAGAACACATGGGAATGACAAGCACGCATTAGGACTTATAAGGACCCATAACCACACATAAGGACCCATAAACATGCATTAGGAACTATAAGAACCTATAAAAACCCACAAGGACACATAAGGACAAATACGAACTCACAAGGACGCAATACAACCTATAAGAAAATATAAGGACCCATAAAAACCCACAAGAACGCATTACAACCTATAAAGACCTATAAGAACCCAAAAAATAATATAAGGACCCACAAAAATCAACAAGGGCTCATTGGGACCTATTAAGACCTATAAAGACCCATAAAAACAAACAAAGACACAGAAGGACACATAAAGACGAATTAGGACCAAAAAAAACAATAAGGACCCATATAGACACATAAGGACACATAACAACCCGTAAGGCCAACTTGGGACCTATAAGGACCTATAAATACACATAAGGACACACAAGAATACATAAGGACGCATTAGGATCTATAAGAACCTATTAAAACCAAAAAGGCCAAACAAAGACCCATAAGGACCCATAAGCACACATTAGGACATATAAGAACTTCCAAGGACCCATAAGGACAAAGAAGGACCCATAAAGAATCATAAGGACGCATTAAGATCTATAAGGATCTATAACAACACTTAAGGACACATTGGGATTTAAAAGGACTCATAATGACGCATTAAGACTTATAAAAACCTTTAAGGACACAAAAAGACATACAAAAACCCATACAGACGCATTAGGACCTATAAGAACCTATAAAGACCCATAAGGACACATTAGGACCTATGAGGACCTATAAGGACCCTTAAGGACACACAAACACCCATAAGAACACAAAAGGACCCATAAGCACGCATTAGGACCTATAAGGACTGATAAGATCCATAAAGACACATGAGGACCCATAATGACTCATGGGGACGCTTAGGACATATAAGAACTTATAAGGACACATAAGGACACATAAGGACCCATAAGAACCCATAAGGACACATTGAAACCTATGAGGACACATAAGGACCCACAAAGATGCAATAGGACCTATAAAGATTTATAAAAACCCATAAGAATACATAAGGACACATAAAGACCCAAAAAAGTGTGTTAAAACTTAAAAGGACCTATGAGGACCCACAAGGACACCTAAGGACCCTTAAAGACCCATAGGGAATGTTACATCCAAGCTCAAATTTAATTTACATGCAAGAATTCACGCTTCTTTGCTGTTTTGACCAGCTTTTTTGTTTTTCGAAAACTCGCATCAATCTAATGACGTCATAACTTCAAAGTTGTTTATAAACCCGTGTTTTTTCTTTGCCGGTCTTTTTAGCTGCAACTTGGATCGGTAAACAGTTTGGTGAGTGCTTTGTTGTATTTGCATATTGTTACGTTTAACTCATAATTCATAATTTAATGATTTTTTAGTGCTTTTGTAACGATAACTTTGATTTACTATTGCGTAGGCTTAGAACTTAGTTTGTATTATTTATTTTAGAAAACCGTCTTTGTCTGCGTCTTCGCCGCTAGACTCCCCAACATTAGCTCGATTGTCTTAGTGTTTTGTGAACTGTTGGAACTGTTTGAAATAGCCGAAAGCTTACTGGGAGAGATGCGTTTAACTTTAGCCGTGTTTTACCAAACTGCAGCAACAAAAAAGTTTTCAAACTGTCCGAATCGACTAAAGGTTTGATCGTTCTGATTTTGTAACATCATGAGTAAAACATTTGAGGAATTAGATATTCGGCTTCACGAATTATATATTGATGCTGAAGCAGTACTAACCAGAAGCGATGCGAATGCAAAATCATTCAAAGGTGTCATGTCTAAAATCAATAGTTGTACGCCGAAATGGAACGTTTGACTATTAAAGAACTTGATAGCTCTAGAAAGGCATCCTTAACGAGCTCTATGCAAGCTCACCATGTGGTAAAAGCGAAATTTGATGAGCGCGCAACCAATGGATTGAAGGATGCTAAGCTTGATGAAAAGGATATTCGTGATGTTATCACGGCTACCCGTGTCCTGCGTTCTCATGCTCAACGTAGAGCCACCACTGATAATTCTAGTTTTCGAAGTACTACGTCTCGGGGTAGTAACGCAACGCACAAAACTTGCAGCAGCAGTAGCAGTTTGGCTCGTTCTATTTCAAAGGAAGAAAGAGCGAAACTGAAGGTCGCACAACTTAAAGAAAAACAACACTTGTTGCAGATACATGCGGAGAAAAGGCGTCAATGTGAGCTCGAAGAGGCCGAATTAAAACGTCAACGTGAGCTCGAAGAGACCGAGCGCAAACATCAACTGGACCGTGAGGAGGCGAAAAGAAAACATCAGCAAGAGCTCGAGAAAGCAAAGCTTAGGCGGCGCCGTGAGCAGGAGGAAGCTGATTTGAAGCTTCAAATGGAGATTCTTGACGCATCTCATGCAGAGCAGGCTGCGACAGTACACCGACAGGTGATGAAGGCAGAGCTGGAAAACGGAGGCTCTGCCGTTGTAGATGATTTATTACCGGGGCGTTTAGAATTGGCTGGTTTACAAAGTAATGCAGCTACTACCAGTGGCACTGTTACGCGAAATGAAGTCCCTGTAGCGAAAGATTACGAATCATCTACTACATCTTCTGAGCTGCCCACGGCTCCTTTTGTAAAGAGGGTAACTACTGCTCCTGTTGATAATAGGGCATTGCCTACTGTAAAAAGAGTGCAAGCGCCTAGAACTAAACTAGTTGATTTTGACGATTTGCCTAACCGCAACGTGCCTAGACGTGACGGGTGTCCTGGAATTGTTAAAACTAACGATTTGTTACAGCGTAACCAAACTTTACCTAAGTTTCCAGTTTTAGAAGCAGCAGATTCCAATTCCAGACCCAAGGATGACAGTATCCTTACTGTTGCAAACTTGATGAAGGATTGTATGAAGAAGCCTAACTTGGAACCTTTTAAATTCTACGGCTATCCCACAAAATATTCGAGATTCATGAGTATATTCGAAACCACTATAGAGTCAATGGAGGATGACGATCGCAGGAGGTTGCTTTATTTGATTCAACACTGCGGTGAAAAGGTAAAGCCTTTGATTGAATACTGTTTGATGTTAGAACCTGACAGTGGCTACGCTAAAGCAAAAGAGGTTTTGCATAATACTTATGGCAGAAAAAATGTAATTGCTCGTACTTACGTTAAGCGACTGTTGGAAGGCCCAAACATAAGACACGACGATTCTAAAGCTCTCACAAATTTTGCACAAGAAATAGAAGAATGCCTGGTGACTTTGATCCACCTCAACTATTTTTCCGATCAAAATAGTTTTGAAAATATTGCTAGGATTGTGCGAAGGTTACCATCTAGTTTACAGACGAGGTGGACGAGGTTCTCTTCAAACATTGAAAGGCAGGGTTGTGAACCATCCTTTTCCGATCTTCATACGTTTGTTTCTAATGAGGCAAAAGTGGCTAAATTGCCTAAGGACCCACAACGACCTAAAGGGATCCATAAAACACATAAGGACCCATAAAATCCCATAAGGACGCTTTAAACTTAAAAAGACCTATGAAGATCCATAAGGAAACATAAGGACCCATAAAAACCCATAAGGACGCATTAGGACCAAAAACGACCAATAAAGACACATAAAGACTCTTAAGGATACATAAGGACGCATTAGGACCTATAGGGACCTATAAAAACCAATAAGACCAAACAAAAACCCATATGGACCCATAAGGACACATTAGTACCCAGGCGCATAGCCAGGATTTGGAAAAGGGGGGGCTATTTTGAAAGAGTCAGTGAGAAGTGTGCAAACAACGTTGACTCGAATTTTTATTGACCTTGAATCAGTTTCAGACGGTTTGTCCGAAATTTGAGACGAAATGTCTCGGAAAGATTGGAAATTCAAAGGTTTTTTCCGCCCAAAATTAGGTGATCTCCAAAAAAAAAAAACAAAAAAAAAAAGGTCTTCGCCAAAATTCAGAGTGATTTTTCGGCCGAAATCCAAAACTCAAACGTTTTTTCCACCCAAAATTAGGTGATCTCCAAAAAAAAAAAAAAAAAAAAAAAAAAAAGGTCTTCGCCAAAATTCAGGGCGTTTTTTCTCCCAATTTCGCAAGTTTGAGGGGGGGCTCTTTTCGTATGGGGGGGGCTATTTTCCATTTTTCACAGAAAATCGGCCTCAAAAGCACAAAAAACATGCGTTTTTGCATACTTATTTACCCTAACCCTAACCCCCCCTGGCTACGCTACTGTTAGTACCTATAAAGACCTATATAAACCCATAAAGACACATAAAGCCCATAAAGACCTATAAACACGCATTAAGACCTATAAAGACTTATTTGCAACCATAAAGCTACATAAGCAACCATAAGCACGCATAAGGACACATTAGGACTTATAAAGACCTATAAAAACCCATAAAGACACATACGGACCTAGAAAGACGCACAAGGAATCATTAGGACCTATAAGGACCTTTACATGCACATAAGAACACATAAGGACATATAAGGACACATAAGGACACTTTAGGACATATAACGACTTATAAGGACACATAAAGACCCATAAGGATGCATAAAGACCTGTAAGAAATTATAAGGACTCATACGGACCCATAAGGACACATTAGGAATTATAAGGACCTATAGGGACCCACAATGACACATAAGGACCCATAAACTCCCATCAAGAAAAAACAGAACTTATAAAAATCTATAAGGACCCATCAGAACACATAAGGACCCATAAAGACCAATATAGACGCATTAGGACCTATAAAGACTTCTAAGGACCCATAAAATCACATAAGGACCAATAAGGCCGCAAAAGAACCTATAAAAACCTGTAAAGACCCATAAGGACACATAAAAACACATAAGGACCCATAAGGACGCAGTTAGATCTACACGGACCTGTAAGGTCCATAAGGACACATAAAGACCAATAAGGAACTATAAGGGCTCATAAGGACGCATTCAAATCCATAAGGACGCATGAGGATCTATAAAGACTCATAAGGACCCTTAAGGACGCATAAGAACCTATAACGATAATAAGAACTCATAAGGACGTATAAGGACCTATAAAGACCAAAAGGGACCGATAAGGACACATAAAGACTTATAAGGATTTTTATGGGTCCTAATAGGTCCATTTGCATCCTTATGGATTCCAACAAGACCTTATGGTACCTTGTAGGTGTTTATGGGTTTTTATGGATTTTAATGGGATCTTTTGAGTTTTAAAAGGTGTTTATGCGTCTTTATGTGTTCTTATGGGTGCTTATAAGTCATGATCCGTTCTAATGCATCCTTGTGGGTCCTTTTAGGTCCAAATTCGTCCGTATGGGTTCTTATAAGTACCTATGTATCTTTATGAACTCCAATGGGTTCTTATGTGTCCTTATGGGTCTCTATGGGTCCGTACAAGTGTTTATGCCTTCTGAAGGGTTTTTATGGGTCCTAATACGTCCTTTTGCATCCTTATGGAATTCAACAGGACCTTATGGGTCCGTGTAAGTGTTTATGGGTCTTTATGGAATTTAATGGGTCTTTATGTGTTCTAATAAGTCCTTATGGGTCCTTATAAGTCTTTATGCGTTTTTAAGGGACCTTACGAATCTTTATAGGTCCTTTTGCATCTTTATGAGTCCTTATGCATCCTTTTAGGTACTTTTGCGTCTTTATGGGTTAGGGTTTGGGTCGGGGTCGAGTTTAGGGTCAGGGTCAGGGTCAGGGTTAGAGATGTGAATAGCGCATTCGCTACACAAGCGCTACATTTGCCACTCTTAGTGCGACATTCGCTACTCGAGACTGTTGCATTCGCTACTTGAAACTGTTACATTTGCTACCACATTAAATAGCTGTTACATTTAAATAACTGTTACATTTGCTACCACATTAAACATTTGCTACCACATTAAATAGCAGAGAGTTTTGAAAATAGCAGAGATTTTTTAAAAGCAGAGATTGTGACATCATGCTGTGCAGGTGATGACGTCGATGTTGCAAAGAAATGACGTCACGGTGGTCAACCTTTAAGGATTTTGATCGTCGATTTCTCGAGTTCTAGACCGAATTTCCGAGTTCCGAATGTAACGTTGGAATCGTCAGGCGACGAGCTTTCGATCGCAACAAAAAAAAGCGGTAATGACGTCACGTGGTCGTCGCCCTTTAAGGTCTTAAAACCTCGATATCTGGAGTTCTAGACCGAATTTCCGAGTTCCGATTGCAACGTCTGCTTGCTGACGTTGAGAGCTCTCTCGCCAGTGGTCGTGACGTCGCAATTACGTCATCGGCGGTTCCGATTCGAACCGTTTTGTGCTTTTTTTCGACTTCGAAATCGATTTGCTACGCCGTTTCTGACGCGATCGCGCTGATTTTGGTGTTAAAAAACGCCGGCGGTCCGCCAAATTCCGAAACCATTGAAAGTTCTCAGAAATCTCATTCCACTAAAGAGT
Source organism: Trididemnum nubilum (assembly GCA_963965965.1). Taxonomy (NCBI): domain Eukaryota; kingdom Metazoa; phylum Chordata; class Ascidiacea; order Aplousobranchia; family Didemnidae; genus Trididemnum; species Trididemnum nubilum. The sequence continues at coordinate 39,992,348 of OZ014489.1, forward strand.
TATTTGCTTTTTCGCGAAAGACGTTTTTTCGCTTTTTTCCGACATTTTGCTTAGGGACTCTTTTTTTAAAAGTTGCTCCCCTTCACCAGGGCTTTCGATCGGTAGCGTCGGTTCGGTCCTAGGGCCTAGAAAATACTTGTTGTAAAAAAAAGGCCTGCTCCAAATCTCTCTCGGAGTCGGTCGCGTGCTTGCGCACACTCTGGAGGGGGTCCGGAATAAAAAAATCGGGTGTTTGACTTAAAAAAAAAAAAGCTTAATTTTCCAAATTCGACGTCACGGGTCGGTCGACTACGTCACGTCGGTTCGTCCGTGACGCACTTCTGGGCGGGGAAGTCCCCGCGTGCGTCTCGAGGGCGCCGCGAAGTTTTCGGTCGGCCATAACTCGTCGTCCGGCAACGTGACGACGACGAAACTTGGCACGCACGTGGCGCCGGTCCTCGACGTCGTCTTGCGAAAAAACGGCGCGAAAATCTCTCGAGGCGAGCGCTCGGCGGTCCAAAACGCGTCCCGTCCGATCGCCGACTCGTCTTTTGAGATGCAGCAACGTAACTCAAAGGCAAGACGGTGCTCGACTGGTTGTTACGTCACACCAAAAACGGCGGTGGCATCGCGTTTGGTTCGCGAGCTGCGAGCGTCCAAAGGTTTGGCGTCGCAGCTGCCGATTCGATAACGTCATGACAACGTGACATCGGTTTGGCTCGTTTGCGACGTCACTCTTTCGCAACACAAACAAGTCGCGTTGCTGTCCGGCTCGCAAGGGTCGGAAAACGCCCGTCAAAAAGTTCGGCCCGTTTCCGACAACGTCTTTGTAACATCACAGCCACGCGATTGCAGCAGCGGTTGCGCGGTGCACCGGTAACGTCACGAGCAGAGCTAGGGTTAGCCCTTTCTCTCAGCATTTTACTAATTTTCACAAAAAATTTTTTTGTAGCAATAATCTTGTTTATTATGGTGCATATAAACATGTCACGTGACAGCACAACTTTTATGTGACGTCATCACACAAAAATACAGTGTTGTTTTGCAACAACATTATGAAAGTTAGGTTCAAATCTGTTGCTCATTTTAGATTATCTATCAGCTTCAGGTAGTCAGTTCAGTTGTTTTGATCAAGTTTGAACAGAATTCAGGGTGCGCCAAAAGCTACGCATCAGCTCGTTAATCGTTACTACACTGTATTATCATCTGCTAACATCGTGCGTTAACAGTTTTATAAATTATTACGTCATAGTAGAATAAACTATATTGTCTATGATTCAGCCATCTTTATGATTCAGTATAGTAACAATTAACGAGATGATTCGACTCAAAAACAATAAAAATAAAACAACTTTTCTTGTTCACTGATTTTCAATCAAAGTGTCAAAACACAGTCATGATCAATTTGACTGTTCATTGTACTTATTTGGTATAAAATGCATAAAAGCAATTTCTCTTCTTGACCAAACAAAGTTGGATATTGCATTTGCGGCACCTAATGTGCGAATAGCCTCTCGGGCAAAAACGGCACCGATTCTGCTTTTTAGTAAATACGGGAAAGTGCCCTACTCGATCAAATCGGATATCTTCAACAGGGATAGGAAATGCTGCAGAGTAACGCTTCTTGGCGGGAGAAAGACCATTGGGGGTGGATGATGATGAAGGGCGGCCTCGCTTGGGGGTATCCTTTTCCGTGTTGCCCAGAAGAAGAGCATTTGCAACGTTTGATTGAAATTGACACAAATCCATTTGGTCTTTTTTTTGAGCCGTGCTTTTGTTCGCAATATCTCTGATATAGCAACCATCCATTTGTAATGGGGATGCCCATGCAATAACATACCATGTGCATGTAGTATGTACTTGCACGTTCTCAATCGAATTCTGTACAGGGCAAGAAACATGTAGCAAAGGTCAACGCCCCTTATGTGTGCATTATATTCCTCAACTATGGCCGGACATTCTATTTCTATTGTTATATTTTCCTTTGCAGACCAGCGTTTGACTTTGTTTCCTTGCTCATATCCCATGTAAATCGATGCAAGCTGCACCCAGGGGTGCCGAAACCTGGGGGGATGGGAGGGATACATCCTCCCCAATAATTTGACTGTATCCCCCCCAATACTTTGAGTATGGTCTACATCAGCATCCCCCCAATAATTTGACTCTGGTGTGCATCTGAGTGTAGGTGACCACTAGAATTCGTGGAAAAAAGTGTTCTATTTTTGGTGAAGACCTTCGTTTTTGGGGGGTCTTCACTTAATTTGCTCACCTGAGCAAAATCGTGGTCGAGGTTCATCCCCCCTAAAGTTGAAAATAGGGCAAAATTGGGGTAAAATTGCAAATCATTCCCCCCAATGCTCAACAAGGATCGGCACCCCAGGCTGCACCACTCTGTTATCGTACCACCGAATCGCGGTGGTCCTACTATTGGCATCTACACACCAGGCTATTGAACTGCTGCCAAGACCTTTCAGCTGATTTTCTGTTTTCAGCTGTTTGTTGGACCCCAATAAGCGATTAGCACGTATGGTAGATACGCACCATATACCCTATACAGTAGATACTCACACCATATACCCTATATAGTGGATGCACCATAGTAAACACAAAACTTTGCTATCACACGCTATTCCACGCACCCACTCCCCTCTCTCCACAAAAAATTATCAAAAATAAATATAGTTTTTGATTTTTTAACCACAGAGTACTTTCTTAATTTGGCTTGTGTAAAATTTTAACCCATTAACCACTTTATAGCAAAATTTCCAAACTATACAACTTTGGCGTGGGTAAGGTTTGAACTCAAAATTCCCATTTGAATAAGCCTCCGAAGTACTGTACGTATTGGTCGTGGCAACTTGCTCTTGGTTATGAATAATATAGTCCTTCTATAATGCACTTCAGCTGCTATGCACCTTGCTGAAACTCCAATAGCATTGTTTAAAATAGGTACTGTTTTAGCACCTATCTTTCATAATGTTGTTACTCAACAACAGGTACAAACTAGCTTCCCTGAGTAATTCTTTTTGCTTCTCAACCAATTCACTCAAAAGAAGTGCTAAACACTATACCATCTATTTCGCTATATTTTTTTTTGTAGCTGGTACCTTCGACAGTCTCCGTTTTCCCGGCTCACTTGCTGCTTTTTGCACATTTACAACCTGGGCTACACTTACTTGCCTTCAGCACCCTGAAATACACCAATTTCACTACTGCTGCTGTAAAGATGACGTCTGAGCTTTATATAGTTCGATTAAATCGAATATGATTGGCTGCCAACTAATTACGTGACTACAACGTGGTTTATAAAACGGTTGTAGCAGAACAACATTATAAAGGAAAGGGTTAGGGTTAGGGAATAGCACATTCGCTACGCAAGCGCTACATTTGCCACTCTTAGTGCTACATTCTCTACACAAGCGCTACATTTGTCTCTCTTAGTGCTACATTCGCTACTCGAGACTGTTGCATTTGCTACTTGAAACCGTTACATTCGCTACCACATTAAATAGCAGAGATTATTGAAAACCGATTGTGACATCATGCTGTGCAGGTGATGACGTCGCTGTTGCGAAGAAATGACGTCACGGTGGTCGACCTTTAAGGATTTCGATCGTCAATATCTCGAGTTCTAGACCAAATTTTTGGATTTCGATTGTGGCGTCGGAATTGCCAGTCAACAACGTTGCCGTTGCGAGAAAATGACGTCGCAATGGTCGACCTTTAAGGATTTCGATCGTCGATTTCTCAAGTTCTAGACCGAATTTTCAAGTTTCCAATGTGACGTCGAAATCGTCAAGCAACGGGCTTTTGATCGCAACAAAAAAACGTCAGATGGTCGTCGCCCTTTAAGGTCTTAAAACCTCGATATCTCAAGTTCTAGACCGAATTTTCGAGTTCTGATTGCGACGTCTGCTTGCCGACGTCGAGAGCTCTCTCGCCAGCGGTCGTGACGTTGCAATTACGTCATCGGCGGTTTTGATTCGGACCGTTTTGTGCTTTTTTTCGACTTCGAAGTCGATTTGCGACGCCGTTTCTGACGCGATTGCGCTGATTACAATGTCAAAAGACGCCGGCGGTCTGCCAAATTCCAAACCCATTGAAAGTTGTCGAAAATCTTGTTCCACTAAAGAGCTATTCGCTTTTTCGCAAAAGACGTTTTTTCGCTTTTTCCCGACATTTTGCTTAGGGATTCTTTTTCTAAAAGTTGCTCCCCTTCACCAGGACTTTCGATCGGTAGCGTCGGTTCGGTCCTAGGGCCTAGAAAATATTTCTGTTAAAAAAAAGGCCTGCTCGAAATCTCTCTCAGAGTCGGTCACGCGCCTGCGCACACTCTGGACAGGGTCCGGAATAAAAAAATCGGACGTTTGACTTAAAAAAAAAAAAGCTCAATTTTCGGAAACCGACGTCACGGGTCAGTCGACGACATCATGTCGGTTCGTGTGTGACACGATTGTGGGCGGGGAAGTCCCCGCGTGTGTCTCGAGGGCACTGCGAAGTTTTCGGTCGGCCATAACTCGTCATCCGGCGACGTGACGACGACAAAACTCGGCACGCACGTGCTCAACGTGGTCTTGCGAAAAAACGGCGCGAAAATCTCTAGGCCAGCGCGCGGCGGTCCGAAACGCGTCCGATCTGATCGCCAGCTCGTCTTTCGAGATGCAGCAACATAATTCGGAAACAAGACGGTGCTCGACCAGTTCTTACGTCACACCAAAAACGGCAGTCGCATCGCGTTTGGTTCGCGAGCTGTGAGCATCCGAAGGTTCGGCGTCGCAGCTGCCGATTCGATAACGTCACAACAACAATGTGACCTCGGTATGGCTCGTTTGTGACGTCGCTCTTCCGCAACACAAACGAGTCACGTTGATGTCTGGCTCGCAAAAATCGAAAAATGCCCGTCAAAAAGTTTGGCTCATGGCTGACAACGTCTTTGTAACGTCACATCCACGTAATTGCATCAGCGGTTGTGCAGTGCATCGATAACGTCACGTGTGGGGTCTGGGTGCGATTGGTCATTAAACAAAGGCAGCGTTCGCGATCTCCTTCGAACGTGGATGACGTCATTGTTGATGACGTCAAAGTGACGTCAGTCGAACACCGGATGCGTGTGACGTTGGTGCATGCACATGCCAAGTTTCGAGGTCGGCAATCGAAAACGAAAAGACCAATTGACACTTTTTCGATTTTCGATTGGGTTAGGGTTAGGGCAAGGGTTGGGGTTAGGGTTAGGGTTAGGGTTAGGGTTAGGGTTAGGGTAGGGTTAGGGTTAGGGTTAGGGTTAGGGTTAGGGTTAGGGTTAGGGTTAGGGTTAGGGTTAGGGTTAGGGTTAGGGTTAGGGTTAGGGTTAGGGTTAGGGTTTGGGTTAGGGTTAGGGTTAGGGTTAGGGTTAGGGTTAGGGTTAGGGTTAGGGTTAGGGTTAGGGTTAGGGTTAGGGTTAGGGTTAGGGTTAGGGTTAGGGTTAGGGTTAGGGTTAGGGTTAGGGTTAGGGTTAGGGTTAGGGTTAGGGTTAGGGTTAGGGTTAGGGTTAGGGTTAGGGTTAGGGTTAGGGTTAGGGTTAGGGTTAGGGTTAGGGTTAGGGTTAGGGTTAGGGTTAGGGTTAGGGTTAGGGTTAGGGTTAGGGTTAGGGTTAGGGTTAGGGTTAGGGTTAGGGTTAGGGTTAGGGTTAGGGTTAGGGTTAGGGTTAGGGTTAGGGTTAGGGTTAGGGTTAGGGTTAGGGTTAGGGTTAGGGTTAGGGTTAGGGTTAGGGTTAGGGTTAGGGTTAGGGTTAGGGTTAGGGTTAGGGTTAGGGTTAGGGTTAGGGTTAGGGTTAGGGTTAGGGTTAGGGTTAGGGTTAGGGTTAGGGTTAGGGTTAGGGTTAGGGTTAGGGTTAGGGTTAGGGTTAGGGTTAGGGTTAGGGTTAGGGTTAGGGTTAGGGTTAGGGTTAGGGTTAGGGTTAGGGTTAGGGTTAGGGTTAGGGTTAGGGTTAGGGTTAGGGTTAGGGTTAGGGTTAGGGTTAGGGTTAGGGTTAGGGTTAGGGTTAGGGTTAGGGTTAGGGTTAGGGTTAGGGTTAGGGTTAGGGTTAGGGTTAGGGTTAGGGTTAGGGTTAGGGTTAGGGTTAGGGTTAGGGTTAGGGTTAGGGTTAGGGTTAGGGTTAGGGTTAGGGTTAGGGTTAGGGTTAGGGTTAGGGTTAGGGTTAGGGTTAGGGTTAGGGTTAGGGTTAGGGTTAGGGTTAGGGTTAGGGTTAGGGTTAGGGTTAGGGTTAGGGTTAGGGTTAGGGTTAGGGTTAGGGTTAGGGTTAGGGTTAGGGTTAGGGTTAGGGTTAGGGTTAGGGTTAGGGTTAGGGTTAGGGTTAGGGTTAGGGTTAGGGTTAGGGTTAGGGTTAGGGTTAGGGTTAGGGTTAGGGTTAGGGTTAGGGTTAGGGTTAGGGTTAGGGTTAGGGTTAGGGTTAGGGTTAGGGTTAGGGTTAGGGTTAGGGTTAGGGTTAGGGTTAGGGTTAGGGTTAGGGTTAGGGTTAGGGTTAGGGTTAGGGTTAGGGTTAGGGTTAGGGTTAGGGTTAGGGTTAGGGTTAGGGTTAGGGTTAGGGTTAGGGTTAGGGTTAGGGTTAGGGTTAGGGTTAGGGTTAGGGTTAGGGTTAGGGTTAGGGTTAGGGTTAGGGTTAGGGTTAGGGTTAGGGTTAGGGTTAGGGTTAGGGTTAGGGTTAGGGTTAGGGTTAGGGTTAGGGTTAGGGTTAGGGTTAGGGTTAGGGTTAGGGTTAGGGTTAGGGTTAGGGTTAGGGTTAGGGTTAGGGTTAGGGTTAGGGTTAGGGTTAGGGTTAGGGTTAGGGTTAGGGTTAGGGTTAGGGTTAGGGTTAGGGTTAGGGTTAGGGTTAGGGTTAGGGTTAGGGTTAGGGTTAGGGTTAGGGTTAGGGTTAGGGTTAGGGTTAGGGTTAGGGTTAGGGTTAGGGTTAGGGTTAGGGTTAGGGTTAGGGTTAGGGTTAGGGTTAGGGTTAGGGTTAGGGTTAGGGTTAGGGTTAGGGTTAGGGTTAGGGTTAGGGTTAGGGTTAGGGTTAGGGTTAGGGTTAGGGTTAGGGTTAGGGTTAGGGTTAGGGTTAGGGTTAGGGTTAGGGTTAGGGTTAGGGTTAGGGTTAGGGTTAGGGTTAGGGTTAGGGTTAGGGTTAGGGTTAGGGTTAGGGTTAGGGTTAGGGTTAGGGTTAGGGTTAGGGTTAGGGTTAGGGTTAGGGTTAGGGTTAGGGTTAGGGTTAGGGTTAGGGTTAGGGTTAGGGTTAGGGTTAGGGTTAGGGTTAGGGTTAGGGTTAGGGTTAGGGTTAGGGTTAGGGTTAGGGTTAGGGTTAGGGTTAGGGTTAGGGTTAGGGTTAGGGTTAGGGTTAGGGTTAGGGTTAGGGTTAGGGTTAGGGTTAGGGTTAGGGTTAGGGTTAGGGTTAGGGTTAGGGTTAGGGTTAGGGTTAGGGTTAGGGTTAGGGTTAGGGTTAGGGTTAGGGTTAGGGTTAGGGTTAGGGTTAGGGTTAGGGTTAGGGTTAGGGTTAGGGTTAGGGTTAGGGTTAGGGTTAGGGTTAGGGTTAGGGTTAGGGTTAGGGTTAGGGTTAGGGTTAGGGTTAGGGTTAGGGTTAGGGTTAGGGTTAGGGTTAGGGTTAGGGTTAGGGTTAGGGTTAGGGTTAGGGTTAGGGTTAGGGTTAGGGTTAGGGTTAGGGTTAGGGTTAGGGTTAGGGTTAGGGTTAGGGTTAGGGTTAGGGTTAGGGTTAGGGTTAGGGTTAGGGTTAGGGTTAGGGTTAGGGTTAGGGTTAGGGTTAGGGTTAGGGTTAGGGTTAGGGTTAGGGTTAGGGTTAGGGTTAGGGTTAGGGTTAGGGTTAGGGTTAGGGTTAGGGTTAGGGTTAGGGTTAGGGTTAGGGTTAGGGTTAGGGTTAGGGTTAGGGTTAGGGTTAGGGTTAGGGTTAGGGTTAGGGTTAGGGTTAGGGTTAGGGTTAGGGTTAGGGTTGGGTTAGGGTTAGGGTTAGGGTTAGGGTTAGGGTTAGGGTTAGGGTTAGGGTTAGGTTAGGGTTAGGGTTAGGGTTAGGGTTAGGGTTAGGGTTAGGGTTAGGGTTAGGGTTAGGGTTAGGGTTAGGGTTAGGGTTAGGGTTAGGGTTAGGGTTAGGGTTAGGGTTAGGGTTAGGGTTAGGGTTAGGGTTAGGGTTAGGGTGGGTTAGGGGTTAGGGTTAGGGTTAGGGTTAGGGTTAGGGTTAGGGTTAGGGTTAGTCCCGGTTAGGGTTAGGGTTAGGGTTAGGGTTAGGGTTAGGGTTAGGGTTAGGGTTAGGGTTAGGGTTAGGGTTAGGGTTAGGGTTAGGGTTAGGGTTAGGGTTAGGGTTAGGGTTAGGGTTAGGGTTAGGGTTAGGGTTAGGGTTAGGGTTAGGGTTAGGGTAGGTTAGGGTTAGGGTTAGGGTTAGGGTTAGGGTTAGGGTTAGGGGTTAGGGTTAGGGTTAGGGTTAGGGTTAGGGTTAGGGTAGGGTTAGGGTTAGGGTTAGGGTTAGGTTAGGGGTTAGGGTTAGGGTTAGGGTTAGGGTTAGGGTTAGGGTTAGGGTTAGGGTTAGGGTTAGGGTTAGGTTAGGGTTAGGGTTAGGGTTAGGGTTAGGGTTAGGGTTAGGGTTAGGGTTAGGGTTAGGGTTAGGGTTAGGGTTAGGGTTAGGGTTAGGGTTAGGGTTAGGGTTAGGGTTAGGGTTAGGGTTAGGGTTAGGGTTAGGGTTAGGGTTAGGGTTAGGGTTAGGGTTAGGGTTAGGGTTAGGGTTAGGGTTAGGGTTAGGGTTAGGGTTAGGGTTAGGGTTAGGGTTAGGTTAGGGTAGGGTTAGGGTTAGGGTTAGGGTTAGGGTTAGGGTTAGGGTTAGGGTTAGGGTTAGGGTTAGGGTTAGGGTTAGGGTTAGGGTTAGGGTTAGGGTTAGGGTAGGAGGGTTAG